>OZ010610.1:23645104-23762604 GCA_963932145.1 Acanthosepion lycidas
TCATACCCCGTGGGAGATCCTTCTCGTTTCACCTGCCATACCTCTTCCAGATATCCACTGGGCCAGTCGATAAAGCGTTGGTTGGATTTAGTGACTTGAACTAAATTGCTGTGAGTTCAATACCTGGCTATTGCAGTGGTCAATGAAAACTTGGAGAGTTGAGTTAATGTCTAGATAACTGAGACATCTACACGAAAAATCTACGCCGGTGCACGAAATAAAGGGTTCTGTTCGAAATTCCAACCATCTGTAGAAGGCCGGAACTTACAACGGCCGTGGCTTCGTGAATATGGCACTAAAGATGATGACAACAGTTCGAACAATTTAAATATAAATAATTAAAATACATCATCTCAGAAATATAGATATCAACTGTTAACTGATACAGCAGACCAGATAAGTCATTCGTTATTAAGAAAGTAATTGCACGTGTTCATGTTATACAGTCGGAAGAAAATTCATTAAAATCATATAGAACAATTTATATATTATATCACTAAATAATATTTAACAATTCTTACAAATTATGTCTTTAAATAACCCGCAAAGGGTTGATCAGCCGTAGAAAACGAATTAATCAATCAATATTTTCTCTAGTCATATTTTCATCTGTGAGAAAATTGTCCAATATTCGCTGCCATATATGTGGAATTATACTACATAGCTGCTCAACGTAGTTTCCAACAACATTTTTTTTTATTAAAACTTTGCCTAGCTTTTTGAATATCCATTTTGCTATTCAAGTCGAATTTCGCTGTCACATTTTCTTCCTCTATTAAAACGCTTCTCAGATAGGTAAATGTTCATACTTGCTTAATTTCCACTTCATTGTTCACTTCCGGGATTGTTCCTATTGTTGACAATCATATTTTCAGTTTTCTGACAGTTGATAGTTAGTCCTCTCTTCCTGCTTTCTTCGTTTGTAGGAGATCTTGCTGTTTTTCTTCTTTGTCCGCCATGAACACTTTGTAATCTGCACATCTTATCTTTTTAAGAGTACCTCCATCATTAATAAAAACCTGGTAGGATTTTAGATATCTTGGGATGACCTTACTGTAAAGGTTAAATAAGTCCGGTAAGAAGTCACATCCTTGTCTTATGCCTATTTCTATTCTAGTGTAATTAATTCATTTTCTATTTGTATACAGGTGAATTGTTCGCAATTATGTGAAAAATTTAGATTTGAAAAGAAATTCAAAGAATAATAAACAAGGAAACAAGATTGACCATCAAGAAAACATTTGGAGTTGGTTTAAGGGATGCAAACAGAAAGAAAAGGTGTTGAATATTAAAATTGATAGATTTATTTTTTACGGTTTAACAACCCTTTGTGTGTTATTCAAAACTGAAATATATTTGGGATTGGAAGAATAATAGTATTTGGGAGTGAATATTGCATTAATTATTTTTTAGAATAGCAATGACTTTTCAAGATAAATGATTTCCCAAACTGGGAGGGGGAGACCGTTTCATGCCTTTCCCAAATATATTTGCGCGTGAATGAATGCAATGAACTTGATTGGTATTCGAACTCTTCGAATTTCTTATTTTGATCCGCTATCAGTTGCGCCACATTCAAGGAAAAGAATAATTTCATTTATGACAATGATTCTTCAAATAGTTAAAGTTGATAATTGCACACCTTGCCAAAAGATTTGATGACACCAATTTAAGGCAATGACTCGCAGATTCCTCAGATATTAATTCAACATGAAAATATATGATTGTTCTTTAATTTACTTTAATTTAATAGAAAACAAAAGTCATAAAAATAAAATAATCGCAGAAAAATAAAAATAAAAACTGCAATAATGCAACAGTTGAAACCTTATAAAAGTTATCAAAATCGACAGTTGAAATTTTTTTTTTAAGCATTTCACCCCAAGCAAGGCGGGAAGCCACTAGGACGCAAGGGGTTACAGAAAATTTAGAGCAAGATCAGATAGGAGTGATAGAAGAAAGGATGAGGAGGAGTGTAGTGGATAGATCAAGGCAACTGGAGATGTCGATTGACATTACACTTGAATAGCTGGAGATTATAGCTCTCAGGGAAACAGGAATAGGGAAGGGAGTTCCACAGGCGAGAGGTGCGAGACATGAAGCTATTGGAGTAGAAGAGACGACTATATTTAGGAATTTCGACAGTGAAGGGGTGAGAGCGGGATGCCAGTCTCGTATGGCGTTTGAACTCATGACGTCTGGAAACCAGCGAATGCAGCTCCTCGGAGCAATTTCCATGAAAGTAATTGTAGAACAGACAGCGTCTGTGAGAAAGTGACTGTAGATGAGACCCTAGAGCAGGGCCAACTACATTGCATATCCGCCTCTGGAGCCTATCAAGAACCCCGAGGCAAACAGAAGGGGCACCAGACCATATATGGCAGCAATACTTCATGCAAGGACGAATTGTTGATTTGTAGATCTGGAGGATCGATTCCGGGGAGAAAAATTTCCTGGCGCGGCACAGGGAGCCAACTTTCCTTGCGGTGGACGAAGCAACTGACTCAATGTATTTATTCCATCTCAGGTCAGCAGTCAACGTGAGACTGAGCAGCCGCAGAGAGTTGCTCTCGAGAAGTTGAGCGTCAGACATTCTCTGTGGTGATTAATAGAGAGCAGTTTTGTCTTCAAAGCGTTGGAGTTGACCAGCCAATTCTTGCCCCAGTTCACAACCGATTGGAGGATCTTTTCGAGACCCACGGCCAGGTGAGTTTTGTCAGTGACACTAAATTTGTTTTTGAGGCAGGAATAAATTGTGGTGTCATCCGCGTAGATGCCAACTTGGGAATTTATGTCGTCAAGAATGTCATTTATGTAGATAAGGAATAGAGTGGGGCCTAGGATGGAGCCTTGAGGAACACCTGCGTTCGTGGGATAGGAACTGGATGAGAATCCGTTGAGAACGACCTTCAATTCACGGTTAGACAGGAATGATTGTATTAGGTTATACCCGTAATGTCATAACCCTAGAGCTTGCGAAGAAGGCCGGCATGCCAAACCCTATCAAATGCTTTGGAGATGTCTAGTGCCACGCCACGGGCTTCCCCATTATTTTGAAGAGCTCGGTAGACAGTTTCAGTGATGGCCGTAAGCACATCAGCTGTAGATCGGGCAAAGCGGAAACCATATTGCTTGTCTGAGAGCAGATTATGGGATGTGAGGTGGTTAACCACCTCAATATTGATTAGGGCTTCGAATACTTGGCCGAAGAGGGTAAGGGGACTAATAGGGAAAGTAATTGGAAGGGTCAGAGAGTCGATATGTCAAAGAATGAATATGTAAAGAAATAAAATTATAATTTATTAAATTTTAGTGACTATAAATATATTTTCTCAATTTGAGCGTGTGGCCATTAATGAGTTATAGGTAGAAACCTATAATTAATGCAGGATTTGAATTTTAAAATTAATAATGTAAATTATGATGTTAATGAATGGACTGATGAAATGTACGTTTATGGGACGTATATCCCTCGGACTTATTTGTAAATAGAAATGTTAATCTTTTTCGCATAATATGATGTATTTCCACAGAATAAGATATCCTTATTTCAAAAATAAACAGCCAAGTGTTATTAAATATGAATACGTTCTGAATTTTTTTTTTAAAAAATCATTTGTTTTATACCAGTATTTTTTTGTAAAAATATTGAGTTTCACAAAATATATTGTGGTGATCTCAAAAAAAAAATTGAAGAGATATAGATGAATAAACATTAATGAAAAACTAAATAAAGAAAACAATGAAGAAAATACGTAAAAATGGACAAAGAAAAAAAAACAGGTAAAGAAGGAATAATAAAAATAAAAACCAATTACTACTGAAAATAATAAAAAAAAATTAGTAAAATCAATCAAAGTATGAGTAAACAAAAAAAGATAAACACGAAAAAGACAATGAATTAAAGATGAAAATGGATAAAAATCGAAGAAAAATAGTGAACAAGGCTAAAAGAAAAAAAAGGAATGAAAAATATTGCGAGAGAAAATTAAGCCAAAATAGGACGATAGAAAAAAAAAAAAACTACGACGAGAGAAAAGTACGAAGGTGAGGTAAAGGCAAAAAAGAATGACGGAAAAAAAGAAAATGAAAAACAAATAACAAAAAGAAAGAAGGAAAGAAGAAAGAAAGAAGAAAGAAAGAAAGAAAGTGTTAGGGGACCCTTACCCAAGATAACATAGTGGACTATTACATACGTAATAAATACTGCGCCTCAAGAGGAAGCAGGGAGTTCAGTCAAAAGTCGGGCGACCGGCTGACCGGCTGATCGGTTGAACTCTGCTTTCGGGCGGGGAGGAACCGGATAGAGGCTACGCAGAAGGGCGGAGTATCTTTCGGGGAGGTAAACCGACCCTGAACCCGTCTATACGGATTCAAAGGGCATATTTTTGGCCGAGTCCACGGGCTCGGAGATCCCACATTAAATCGGCCTCATGCCACATGATGCCCTCGTGGTGGGTGGCTAAATACCGTTCAGCCTGAAGTCGGGCGACCGGCTGATCGGCTGATCAGTTTAACTGTCTGCTCGGAGATCCCAAAGGCTCGGTGATCCCACGTTAAACGGGCCCTGTGCCCCATGATGCCCCTGTCGTGGGGGGGACTAAATACTATCCAGTCTGAAGTCGGACGACTGGCTGACCGGCTGATCGGTTGATCTCTCTGCCTTCGGGCGGAGAGGAACCCGATCGAGGCTACGCCGAAGGGCGGAGTCTCTTTCGCGAAGTTAAACCGACCCTGAACCCGTTATACGGGTTCAATGGGCATGTTTTTGGCCGAGCCCACGGGCTCGGAGATCCTACATTAAACCGGCCTTGTGCCACATGATGCCCTCGTCGGGGGTGACTAAATACTGATGTTTGGAGTGATGTCCGTCAGGAGTCTGTCCGTCAGTCAGAGCGAGCGAGTCAGTCAGTCGAGTCAGAGGCAGTCCGAAACAGATTCGCGTTCAGACAATTACTACTAAACCTGATTGTTCGTACGAACATTTTTCTACCTCTCTGTATATATTCCTGTTTGTAATATATCTGTGTTATTCCATATCCGTTTTCGAATTCTTCTTCATTGGTTCTACCTTGGACTATCACCGTGGTACAAGGAACCGGACCATAACAGAAAGGAAAAAAAGATCAAAAGAAGAACAAATAGAAACTAAAAAATATTAGTGAAAAATAAGAAAAACGAGAAAGCAAAATGAAAGAAAGACAGAAAAAAAGACAGATACAATAAAAAGAAGCAAGAGACATTTAGAATTTAGAAATAACTAGCAGTAGAGCCCGGCGTTGCCCGGGGATGTAACAGTAAGAGATAGATCAAGTATCGACCATCATAAAGACTGAAAAATAAAATTGTCAATGATTAACGGACACGCATGTCTTAATTAGTTTTTTTGTTTTTGTTTTTTTACGAATTGGTCAAACCCAAACTCAAACAAAAACATTGTTTGCAATCGTTATGAGTCTACCGATTGAATAGAATTTTATTATAAACAATTGTCTTGTAAATGGAATTTTTAAAGCATTCTGAATGTAAAAATAAAGAAAAAAGTCTGCAAGACAATAAGAAACATAACCTGTCAAAAAAAAAAGTGAAGTTTTGTTGAAATCGGTTGAAAAATGTAGGAAATCCGATCCCATATATAAACGGACACACAACCTGGGTTTTATTATAAGTATAACTCGATAACTTGATATTAATATGTATAACTTTATATGAGTTGTCCCCCTTTCATTAATGCCTCTTAATCGTGTTTTCAAATTGATTTCATGCAAAAACAATGGTGTTTTTCCAATTTTTGGCGCTGTCAGAACTACCGCAAGGTAATTTTACGTAGTCCTGTGAAGTTTTGTTGAAATCGGTTGAAAAATGTAGGAAATCCGATCCAATATATAAACGTACAGACACACACATAATCTGTGTTTTATAATAAGATGACATAGTCAGAAGAAAAGTTATGGTGGCAATAAAAAAGAGAGTAAGAAAAAAGGTGTTGAAGACAATAGAAAGAAAAAGTAATGCAGAGGTTAGGGTTATGGTTAGGGTTAGAGAAAAAAGAAAATATAAGAGAGAATAGAAATTAGAAAGAAAGAAATGAAAAAATAACGGACAATTCACTGATATCAAGACAGCATCGAGCAACTTTAAGAATTAAACGCAAATACGACACAAAGAAATAAGGAAAAAACGCAGACACTTAAAAAGGATTGAGAATGAAATTTGCGTAGAGAGAAGAGAAAGAAAATAGCAACAAGACAGAAGATATAGAGAAGACATAGCGATAAAAATTAAAAATAATAAATATTAGAGGGACATTAGAAAAACGAGTAAAAAGAAAGAAGGAAAAAGAAGGAAAAAGAAAGTGAGACAATAAAAGAAATGAAAAAAAGAGTAAAAAGAAAGAAGAAATGAAAAAGCAGAAAAAAGAAGAAAAAGTGATGGAGGCAGTAAAAAAAAAAGAAAAAGAAAAGTAAAGGAAAGAAAGGGTGAACTAAACAAAGAAATGAGGGTTGGGAGTAAAAATAAGATATGAGAGTTTTTTTATATAAGATAGACAATAGAAAAACGAGAAAGAAAGATGCAAAAAGGAAGTGACACAATAAAAGGAATGAATAGATAGTCTAGAAAAAGAAGAGATTAAAATAGAGAGTGACAGAGAAAAAGAAGAAAACGTGACGGAGGCAGTAAAAAAAGATAAGAAAGAGAAAAGGAAAGGAAAGAAAGGGTGAACTAAACCAAAGAAATGAAGATGGGGAGTAAAAATAAGATATGAGAGATTTTTCATATAAGATAGACAATAGAAAAACGAGACATTTTAAAGAAGGAAATGAAGAAAAAAGATATGAAAAAAGAAAGATTAAGTAACTGATATAAAAGAAAAGAAAGAAAAGATAACATAAAAAAGATGAAATTAAAAGAAAGAAGAAATATTGACAGCGATAAAAAAAAGACAATAAGAAATAATTTGATAAAAGAAAGTAAGAGAAAATCAAAAAGAAAGAAAGAAAGAAGAAAAAGTGACGTGGCACTAAAAAGACAATGAGAAAGAAACTGTCAGAAGGACAACGGAAAGAAAGAGAAAACCAGAAATATATAAAGAATAGAGAATGAAGAAATGTAAAGAAAAAGGAAAAATGATAAATATTAGAGAGACAATAGACAATATAGAAAACAAACGAGGAAGAAAGATGGAAAAAGAAAGTGACACAATAAAAGGAATGAATAGAGAGTCTAGAAAAAGAAGAGATTAAAATAGAGAGTGACAGAGAAAAAGAAGAAAACGTGACGGAGGCAGTAAAAAAAAGATAAGAAAGAGAAAAGGAAAGGAAAGAACGAATGAACTAAAAGAAATGTGGAAAAAAAATTCAAAATAAAGAATGAGAGATAGGCGATAGAAGAAGCAGAAATTTCAAAGAAGGAAATCATGAAAGAAAGATAAAGTAACTCGTGTAAAGAAAGAAAATGGAAGACAGTTTTAAGAATAAGGAAATAATGATAAAAATAAAGAAGAAAAATTGAGAAAAAAAAGAGAGAGAGAAAGAATAGAAAAACAAAAGAAAGAAGAAAAAGTGAGAAAGAAAGAGACAGACAATAGAAAAACAAAAGAAAGAAGAAAAAGTGAGAAAGAAAGAGAGAGACAATAGAAAAACAAAAGAAAGAAGAAAAAGTGAGAAAGAAAGAGAGACAAAAGAAAAACAAAAGAAAGAAGAAAAATTGAGAAAGAAAGAGAGAGAGACAATAGAAAAACAAAAGAAAGAAGAAAAATTGAGAAAGAAAGAGAGAGACAAAAGAAAAACAAAAGAAAGAAGAAAAAGTGAGAAAGAAAGAGAGAGACAATAGAAAAACAAAAGAAAGAAGAAAAATTGAGAAAGAAAGAGAGAGAGACAATAGAAAAACAAAAGAAAGAAGAAAAATTGAGAAAGAAAGAGAGAGAGACAATAGAAAAACAAAAGAAAGAAGAAAAATTGAGAAAGAAAGAGAGAGACAAAAGAAAAACAAAAGAAAGAAGAAAAAGTGAGAAAGAAAGAGAGAGACAATAGAAAAACAAAAGAAAGAAGAAAAATTGAGAAAGAAAGAGAGAGAGACAATAGAAAAACAAAAGAAAGAAGAAAAAGTGAGAAAGACAATGAAAGAGATATAAAGGAATAAACACTAAACCAGGCATCGTGTGTATTGTTCTTTGTATATTTACATCAGAAATGCAATCGACTATTATGACAGTTTAATAATTGAGTATATTTCATAAAATAGAAACACTTCCCTGGTAACTATTCGGATAAAGTCTTCGCTATGATACCTAGTGTGCTTAGATTTAAGCGCTGCACTAGACTGGCATCAGAATCTCATCCACTTGCGGTTGAGCTGTTGAGATGTAACGGTAAATTTCAAGTTGATATTTTCTTCTCTCGCACTTCTCGCTTACGGTTCCATGCTTTGCAGCCAACTTCAATCTGCAAAAAATTTAAATACAATCTCAATCGCTATCGACTGTCCTCCCAATTACTCTTTCCTCTTCCCGTTCATCATTAATGTTTCTGTTTCTAATTCTTCCACACCCAGTAACCCCTTATGTCTTAGTGGCTTTACTACCTTGCTTTGGGCGAAGCGGATAAAAAACAAGGCAATACTAAAATGAAATCTTTGACAGACGAAATCTACAGCTGGAAGGAAAGCAAAAGTGAAAATCCATTTACAGACAGAAGATGAAAAAGTAAAAAAAAAAATTTAAGTGAAATTAGGAATAAAATAAAAAAAATTACGAAGGAAATAAAACAAAAATTTGAAAGAAATAAGAAAAATTATATAAGAGAGTTAATAAAAAAGAAAGAAAAAAACGAAAGAAAGATAAAAAGAAATATATTTCGGAAACAAAAGCAAAATCCAAAATATCCGCCCCTACCATAAATGCCGTAATTCCTCATACATAATACGCCTTCATCTATTATATCCTTAAAGTGTGGGAAAATATTTCTACTCAAGCATAATACGCACCCCCTTTTTTTGGTAATCAAATCCTGTAAATTGTCAGTTATGTGCCATACGCGATACACGCTTAAGCAATCATGACTTACAAGGCAGATTTTTTTTCCACAGTAGGTTGTCCTTTCTTTTTGCAGTAGACCAGTTGCCATCCAAGGCTACAGAAATCGGTCTGTTCGGCTATTTAACCAGAAGAAGATGGAATGGATTCGACTGGAATTCGAACTCGGCTTTCCAATTCCTCAATCCGAACAGTTATCCATTACCCAGAAGTGCCTCCCAATTTTATTACGGCCAGTGTTTCCTGCTCTTATTAAAAAAATATTTTTAAACATAGACTAATATTATTCTAATTTAGTTTTACGATAATTCTCATTTCATTTTACATTTGTAAGTATTTTTAGGTACATATGATTGTATTTGACATCCTTATGGGGTCGCAATCGCCGAATGTTAGTATCAAATTGTCATATGTTTGTGGTGGGTAGTTCTTTCGCAACAGAAATCGACCTATGAAATGGCAATTTTTTAAAGATTTTTTTTTGTAACTGTATATAATCCGCATCCGCATTATTGATTTTTATAAAAAAAAATGGGGGGAAAGGAATAAATAATAAAATAAGAACAGTTCAAATATTCCACAAAGTTGTGAAAAGTTTCTGTCCGAAGAAATATTTTTCTTTCTTTTTTATTGTTTTTTAACATTCACATGAACGCAAAAATCATGACGTAAAACCGAAGAAGACGGCAAGAAAACAAACTCCAGTTATTAAACATCGGAGAGAAAATGAATTTTAAGACACTGAAGAATAGAATGAGGTAAAGAACGAATTGAAAAATCAAAAAGAAAAAGAAGAGCATGACAAGTGAAAGGAAGGAGGGAAGGAAGAAAGGAAGGAAGGGAGGAGGGAGTGAGGGAGGAAAAAAGGGAGGGAGGGAGAAAGGAAGGAAGGGGGGAAGGGAGGGAGGAAGGAACAAAAGGGAGGAAGGGAGGGAGGAAGGAAGGAAGGTAGGGAGTAAAGGAGGAAAAAAGGAGGAAGGAAGGAAGGGAGGGAGGGAGCGAGGGAGGAAGGGAGGAAGGAAGGAAAGAAAGAAAGAAGGGAAGGAAGAAAGAAAGAAAGACAGAAAGAAAGAAAGAATGAAAGAAAGAAAGAAGGAAGGCAACGAAAGAAAGAAGGAAAAGAAAGAAAGAAAGAAAAAAGAAAGGAAGAAAAAAGAAAGAAGGGAAGGAAGGAAATAAAGAAAGAAAGAAAGAAGGAAGGCAAGGAAAGAAAGGAGGAAAACAAAGAAATAAAGAAAGAAAAAAGAAAGAAAGAAAGAAAGAAGGGAAGGAAGGAAATAAAGAAAAGTAAGAAAGAACGGAAGAAAGAAAGAAAAAAAGAAGGAAGGCAAGGAAAGAAAGAAGGAAAAGAAAGAAAGAAAGAAAGAAAAAGAAAGAAAGAAAGAAAGAAGGGAAGGAAGAAAACAAAGAAAAGGAAGAAAGGAATGAAGAAAGTAGGGAAGAAAGAAAGGAAGAAAGAAAGAAAGAATGAAAGAGAGAATGAAGGCAATGAAAGAAAGAAGGAAAAGAAATAAAGAAAAAGAAAGAAAGAAAGAAAGAAAAAAGAAAGAAAGAAAGGAAAGAATGAAAGAAAGAAGGGAAGGGAAGAAATAAAGAAAAGGAAGAAAGGAAGAAAGAAAGAAAGAAGGCAAGGTAAGAAAGAAGCAAAAGAAAGAAATAAAGAAAAAAGAAAGAAAGAAAGAAAAAAGGAAGGCAAGTAAAGAAAGGAGGAAAAGAAAGAAAGAAAGAAAAAAGAAAAAAGAAAGAAAGAAAAGAAAGAAGGGAAGGAAATAAAGAAAAGTAAGAAAGGAAGAAAGAAAGAAAGAAAGAAAGAAGGAAGGAAGGCAAGGAAAGAAAGAAGGAAAAGAAAGAAAGAAAGAAAGAAAGGAAAAAAGAAAGAAAGAAAGAAAGAAAAAAAGAAGGAGGGCAAGGAAAGAAAGTAGGAAAAGAAAGAAAGAAAGAAAAAAGAAAAAGAAAGAAAAAAGAAAGAAAGAAAAGAAAGAAAGAAAAGAAAGAAAGAAAGAAGGGAAGGAAATAATGAAAAGTAAGAAAGGAAGAAAAAAGGAAGAAAGAAGGGACGAAAGAAAGAAAGAAAGATGGAAGGAAGGCAAGGAAAGAAAGAAGGAAAAGAAAGGAAAAAAAGAAAGAACGAAAGGAAAAAAAGAAAAGAAAAGAAAGAAAACGGAATTTAAAAAAAAACAAACGAGAAGGCTAATGAATTCCATGATTAATTTCCCATTGCATATATAGACTTAAGCTGCAATTTGTTACAGTTGCCTGCATGTATAAACATTCAAAGAACATAATTAGAAATGCCCGAGGCATATCAATGCAGGATAGACCATTTTGTCAATAAAGCGGTTTAAGAATTCTGTATTTACCCAAGATATTTTTAAAAAAATCCCAACTATTGAGAAAATAGTCTAATTGGCCAAATGTAACAGAGATTCTATAAAGAAACAATTCTCAAATAAGCCATTCCTACAGTCATGATTCTATCAACGCACACAAATAAAAGAAAAAAAATCTTTTGATCAGGATGTCTTGCTCATATTTTCCATGAAAACCAGAAAAATGGGCCGAAGCAGAGAAAATTGAAATAAAAATAACGTAGAGTAAGTTTGCACTCATGGAAAATTGCTGCCGCCCATAAATATATATATATGACAAAGTCCGACAATTATTTTAAAGACATTTTTATGTTTATACATTCTTTTTATACATACAAATATTTAAGTAAATGTTCTGTTTATAATAAACAATATTAAACAGCATTTACCAGGCTGAATGCCAGAGAAATCTTCACAGAAAATATTCGTCCTCCGACAGGTTTCGAACCTGTATCCTATACGGAATCGTCATTTAGCTTGACGTGCCGTTACCGATATGGCCACAGAGGAGCGTTCGGTTAGCTAGGTCGAATTTACTGTATATATATACTCGACTATCCCGTCGAATTCTACGTATGAGGGTCAAGCAGATCAGTTCCCAGGAAACCGACAGTCCGACAGCAGCACATGAGATTTGATTAAAGTGGTAAAGGTTTCGTGCCGGACCATCCACACGTTTTGAAGGGCCAAATACAGAGACCTGGTGCAGTTAGTGCAACAAGGTCCCCAAACGACACTCCGCAGGTTTTGAGTTCAGAGTTGTCCTTCTCCTAGACCAGTCGCCATCTAAGGCTATAGAATCTAGTCTGTCCTGCTATTTACTCATAGCTGGAGGGATATTAGCACGTGAGTGAGTGTAATGGATTCGACTGGAATTCGAACTCGGCTCTTCCATTCCTCAATTCCACCTGCTATCTATTACTTACTTACTTACTTACTTTCTTTCCTTCTTTCTTTCTATCTATCTATCTATCTATCTATCTATATATATATATATATATATATATATATATGTGTGTGTGTGTGTGTGTGTGTGTGTCTGTGTGTGTGTGTGTAATTTATTTTAGGATATTAAAAAAGCAAAAACGTTAAAAATCGCTACTGGCAAAATACCTCCTGTTTTTTGGGAGAAAAATAGGCCTGACGGCTTTCCCATGTTTATCTAATCGAATATAACCTAAACTAAAACTAAGCGAAAAAATCTTTTTATAGAAATCGTTCACGATAGAAAATTGTCTTCAAACAGATCCAAGACAATATATTAAAGACTGATACAGATGGTTTACGCTATTTCGTAAAGTGTATAGAAGTCAGAACAATCACCTTTTCCAAAAAATAAAAGCGGAAGAGGTAGGGAGTTAATTGACATAATTTTAACTAGTTGTATGCTTTGCGGGCTTCCCACATAAAATTTTTGTACTTGATAAATAAGAGACGTCTTTAAGAAACTAGTAAATAACTTACACATAGAATTATTTGGAAAATGAATATACAACCGTTAAGTAAAGTGCATCCATGTAAGATGTTAATAATACTAACAAGAAATTAATAAAGAATTATATTAAATCTAGATCAATCTTACAAATAGAAAAATAAACCATATAAGGTGCATATTCTAATAAGTGTAAGAAAATTCCAAAGATTAATTAAATTGCAAAGTAAAAGGTAAACTATGTCTCAATTTACCTTTACTTTAGATTTAACCAGGAGTTTTTATCAGATAATCTCATAATGTCCGATTTTTGCTCAGATAATTTCCAATTTCTTGTCCATGTATTGATCCCTCTTTTGAATTGGACGAACGTTGTAATAGGACACTGGTCGTTCTCATCTTGCCTCATATATATATATATATATATATATATATATATATATATATATATATATACCGGGGTGTAAAAGCAAAATTGTCCAAAACGTGTAACAGCATAATTGTCCATCCCACAAGATGTTTAATAAAAAAAAAACACTAAACCAACTGAGATTTTTTTCAGATTTTCAGATAAGACGTTTAACCATCTTGACACCATTTGTCGTAAGAATCACTAAAAAGCACTTTGAGTTTTTCAGCTAGAAAGGGAAATGTTTAAAATCGTTTTGAGTCAATACCACTGTCTTCTCAACTGAGCAATGTTGAGATGAAATGATCATTCAGGCCTTCAGTAATGTTACCAACATTCACACACTTCAAAGCCCGTTCAAGAACTAATAATACACCGGTGAATAAGATTTTTTTTTTTTTTTAAAGAGAAATCAGTAGAGAGAAAAACTGGATCAAGACGTCACAACAGGCTCATCATTTTACTTTGAACTAAAGAGATTAATTATAAAATATCCAACACGATAAATAAGATTTTCGGCCCGTGAAAAAGGAGTTTCCCCTATGACAGTCCAAAAACAGTGAAAAAAGATTGAAAATGAAATCGTACGTGAAGCTTGTGAAACATCATATTACTCCAGGGCCTAAAGTTAGAAAGTTAGAGAGAGCAAGGTTCATATTGAATAAGTTGGAAAATGATCCTGGAAAAAAGTATTAGGTTGGTGCAAAAATAATGACTGTTTTGACGTATTTTTTAACCTCAAAAACCGTCATTATTTTTGCACCAACCTAATATTTGGACTTTGTTTCTATCTTTCATGAGGATCCGATCCTTAGCTATAATTAATTAATTATGAACATCATTTTCGTTTATGATCAATTTCATCACCATTCTTCTTTTAAGCTTGGATAGTTATTATACAGGGTGCGATGGTATTTGAGCACATACAGATTTAAGATTAATACTGCTTCCCACTAACTTCTCATGCCTTTATCTTTCAAAAAATCAAGAATGGCAAACCCTTTGATAAGGAAGGAAATGAAAAGGCATGCTGGGATTGTGGCATTAAAGGCTGATAATAGCGATTTGGATATTGCACCTTTCCCCAAAGTTGCAAGATTGTTTGTCCACAAGATACGAAGGTTAGAAGACACTGACAGTTCCCCAATGTTTGTATCAAAATGTAAAAGACATTTTGCATTTTCTGATAAAGTGAGAACATCCAAATTTATTCAGGAAGTCAAGCAGACAATTGATGAAAACCAAAGTCAATCAATGAAGTCAATTGCCAAAAAGCTGCATGTGTCTGAAAAAACAATCAGAAGAAGTGTTCATGAAGACATTCGATACAAGTTCTATGTGATGAAGAGATGTCAATATATGCCTGAAAAAACAAAAGAACACCTTTTAGACAGATCCAAAAGGCTTTTAAACAAATTTAAAAATCTTTCAGAAGCTGGTGTGATTTGGTTTTTCTCAGATGAGAAAATTTTAGATAAAGATCAAAAACTTAACAGAAGAAATGACAGATGCGCACAATATTTCCTTCAAATGTTATGGTATTAGGTGTCGTTAGCAATGAAGGACATGTTATGCCACCACACTTTTTTTCCACAATGTCTTACAGTAAATGTTTCTGCTTACATTGAGGTTCTAGAAACAGTTGTCAAGTCCTAGATTGACAACATATGCAACGACAGGACTTACATATTTCAGCAAGACTTGACTCTATCCCACAAGGCTCTACGAACACAAGAATGGATTTGTACAACGACATCACACTCAACATTGGTCTGCTAACTCTCCAGATCTCAATCCACTAGACCATTATGCGTGCAGCGTTTTGAGAAGAAGGTTAATAAACAGCCTCATAACACCAAAGACTCTCTTAAAGCTGCAATAGTTCGAGTAATGTCTGATATAAATAAGGGCCAATTAATCAGAGCTTGCAGATGATTTCGATCTCGTGTAGAGGCAGTTATTGATGCTAGTGGTGGTTTTATTGAATAAAATTAAATAATAGTTAGCTAAATTTCACGTTTACTTGTTTGTAATCAAATTATATTCATTTGTTCAGCAAGTGTTTTTACTGATCAATAAAATCTGTCCACAAATACCAGCCGCATCCTGTACATTCATATTGGTCAGAGTAGAGTCCAATAGTGTTATAAAAAATTTAGAGAATGAAATCAGTCCAAATTAGACTATCTACCAGCAATAAATAAATATTTGATAATAATAAAATTAAATATATAAAAGCTTTAGAACTAAGAAACCATAAAAAGGAAACTTAAAGCATTTAGAAAAAAAGACTGAGAATGTAAAAATAAAACTAAACAGCCTAAGCGTAACATTATATGGCATAACCCAAACTTTAACCGTAAAGTTCAAACGAATATCGGAAGAATTTTCCTAAATTTACTTCATTCGCCAAGACTAAAAAGATTTTTTAATAAAAATAATGTTAAGATTAGCTATAGCTGCGTTAGTAACATCGATAAATCTATATCCCAACATAACAATATTATACTAAACAAAGATATACATAGGTAGGAAACAGAGTTAATCATTTAAAAGACAAATAAAACTGCTGAAAAAATAAGACCTACCCCTTAAACGGTCAATGTATGACTGATAATATTGTATATCCAGTTAGCATACATTCCAATAACGATGTTAAATTTTATATTGGTTGCACTGGAAATCCTTGAAAATTTCGTTTCTACCATCATCGAATGACTTTAGGCAATATAAAATAAATAAAGAACACTGCTCTCTCAAAAGGTTACTGGCAATTAAGGAATTGTGGTAACACACATTATTATGTTGGATAATGTGGCAAGAGACAAATTTTTCAATGGGAGATGAAGTAGATGTAATTTATGTCTTATTGAACCCTAGCTTATTAAACAAGGGGAATGAATTGATGGTTAATATAGACCGAAAAATAAATATCTGCTCAAATATATTGATCTAGATCAATTTTAAATGTAAATTATGGTTGTTGGTCTTTTTAGAAAAGGAACTAGTAATCACCCTTTATACTTCATATAAAAAATTAATATTCACAAATCCAAAATTATATATATATATATATGTATGTATGTGTGCATATATATATATATATATATATATATATATATATATATATATATATATATATATATATATATGTATGTATGTATGTATGCATGTTTCCTTTATTTTTAATGCCAAATATATATTTTATAAATAAAAAAAACCTGTAATCCCAGTATAATATATAACGGCGCCAACATTACGATAGCCGTAAATTTCATAACGGCCATTCGATATACAACACCTGAAGATTGCGTTGTGCATGAAATTCCGAGGTGTTTTATCGGTGACGGATACACACACACACACATATATATATATATATATATATATATATATATATATATATATATATATATATATAAGTAATGAAAACTTTGTTAATCCGTATGGATAATCCCAAGGAGAATGTAATCCAGAGCGCTCAATGTCAAACCAGAGCAATTATTAATTTAAATAGAAACCGGAAAACAGATATATATATATATATATATATATATATATATATATATATATATATATATGTGTGTGTGTGTGTGTGAAAAGTGTGTGTATATAAATATAAATAAATATATATATATGTAGAATTATTTATATATTATATGCGCGGTACTTATTAGAAAGCGCTCAATATCAGAGATAGAGAGCTAACATATATGGTTGGATAGATGTGACCTTGTGACCCTGAGTTTCACGCTTTATCGATCGTCAGACAAGACGATCGATAAGGCATGAAACCCACGGTCACAAGCTCACATCTATCAAACCATATATATATATATATATATATATATATATATATATATATATATATATATATGTATAAATTTATAAATAGAAATTTAAATAGAAAACAGATAATCTTAAGGGTCCATTGGTTATAATTTATTTCCCCAGGTGTATGGTCTTTACCTAGTTCACCACACCGGACTGCCAAGGGTGAAAATATGTTTTAAATTTACATATAGTTCTTCTACACTTTTGAGAGGTTTTATTTTTCGAACTGCCAGTTCTTTACAGAAAAAAGGCCATCTCTTCAAAGTTGTTCTTTGCAAACCAGCCTCGCTGCTGCGTACGTTATTCACATATGGGAGACACGAAAATAACTTTTCTCACCGTGCACTGTCATATGCTGTTTAGGCCCTGTGTTAGACATGAAAATTTTATCATAAAACTGCTATAAGTACCTTGCAAGTTTGTTAGGTAGAACATGCATATATTCGACATTAAACTACTGAATCCCATGTAGTCTTAGATGACAACCAAATAAGGCATGAAACAGACCATTTCCGCAGCTTATACTGTATATCTACTCAAATGCTCAACTCTTTTGTGCTCAAAAATGGTTGCAATCATCAAAAACTAACTTTCTCCATTTACAAATGTCTTTTTCCCAATCATTTACACTAATTTCAAGAAACTTTCTTGGCCTTGTTACCAAGAGAGATCGCTCCGTAAAACAGTTTCTTTTTTTTCAACTTCCATTCTACTGAGATACTGTGCCCATCACAACTGATTGCAAATGAGTAATCTCTCTCTCTCTCTCTCTCTCTCCCTATCTATCTATCTATCTATCTATCTATCTATCTATGTATCTATCTATCTATCTCTTTCTCATATGATTACTTGAGACCTAAACTAGCAGTCGTAGTCGGCCAATGCTCATTGGAAATTTAATTAAAAAAAATATAAGCTTCTGCCATTTAACACTTTTGCCTGTGTTCATCTCTAGCAGAATCTTTTGGGAGCAACTTATTTTATTCATCTTATTTAAATGCTCTGTCATGGGGCAATTCAATGGAGTAGTATTGTTGAGTGTCTTTTTGAGCTACAAGCAGTCAACCCATTGCTCCCCATGGTATCAAGCACTCTTAGTACTTTTAGTACAACAATGAACCATTTATGGCGTCTTTTTTAAGTAATAACTGTAAATATATGGAATTTTTAATCGTAGCCAGATCGGTGTTTTTTCCTTCCCTCTCCATTCTCTCTTTCTCTCTCTCTCTCTCTCTCTCTCTATATATATATATATATATATATATATATACAGAGAGAGTGAGGAAGAGAGAGAGAGAGAGAGAGAGAGAAAGAAATCCCTTTATTCTATATTCAACATCATCACTTGATAAGACACTGAAACAAAATGACTATTTTTGAAGTGATTTTATAACATATTTATATTATAATTTTCAAATAAATAAGTATATATATATATATATATATATATATATATATATATATATATATATATATATAAGGCTCAAACACTAATATTCCATGGTTATAATTTATTACATTGGAATCGTAATCACGATCCAATTCATCAGACCTAAAAGAAATATGAAAATAAAAAAATAGTAAATGAAATAAAACTCCGGGTATAAAAACCAAAATTTTAGTGAGTGTGTGCGTGTGGGAGTGGGAAACAAGTGTGAGAGGGAAATGTATGAAAGCTTTAGAGAGAGGGTGTAATAGAAGAAAGAAGAACAGGAATAAAATAAAAGGTCTCACTCTCTCTTATTTTTTATTTTAATTGGTGATTTTATTAACGTAGTAAAAATTTGCTTATATCACTTAAAAATAGTTTTGTTTTGGTTTGGGAAGATAATTAAAGCTATTTATTCAATTTTGGGGTTGATAGTTCTAGTTTATTCTAAGTATTATTTTGGCGGGAACAGTTTTAAATTTGTTTATTACTTCATGTATTCATCTGGATTGATTATTTTTCATTTGTTTTTTCTAACGGTTAGTTTATCGGGATTGGTTTGTTTATTTATTTG
The DNA here is from genome assembly GCA_963932145.1 of Acanthosepion lycidas. Classification (NCBI taxonomy): domain Eukaryota; kingdom Metazoa; phylum Mollusca; class Cephalopoda; order Sepiida; family Sepiidae; genus Acanthosepion; species Acanthosepion lycidas. Next base: position 23,664,186 of record OZ010610.1, read on the forward strand.
GAGGAATTTAGGTCAATTTATTTTACTTGTTATTTATTATTTGTTATCATGTATATTTTATCTTTTCGATTTTTAATTAACATAGTATGCTTTTCTTTTATCGTTATATAAAAGTTATAGATATTTTTTAGTCCGATTTTTGGTTTGATTTTTATAGTCTAACTAATATTTTGGTCATAATGGTTTGATAATTTGTTTATTATTTACTTTATTTATTTGTGTTCATTGATTTTGTTTCGTATTTTTTATTCTATTTCTTCTATTCTCACAGGTGTGATTTGGGAATTCGTTTGGGTTCATTTATTTTGCTTATTTTATTGTCATTTTGTTTATTAATTTATTTTTATTTTATTTTTTTCCGTTTTCGATTTTTAAGTAACGTAGTAAAAATTTGTTTCACGTCTGCATTTTGAGATCAGCTCAGATCTTTTATTTAATAATTTTCCTTAGAATCGATGGGATATACCCAGATACACTGTCAAAGAACTGAGTTCCCCCACAAGACGATCATTACCTGAACCCCCACCCGCCACATTAGAATGTCTGACGCTCATCTTTTCGAGAGCACCACTTTGCGTCTGCTCGATCTCACATTGCCTGCTGACCTGAGATGGAACAAATATATTGAGTCAATTGTTTCGTCCACCGAAAGGAAAGTTGGCTCCCTGTGCCGCGTCAGGAAGTTTTTCTCCCCGAAATCGATTCTTCAAATCTATAAATCAGCCATTCGCCCTTGTATGGAGTATTTCTGCCATATACGGCTTGGTGCCCCTTCTGTTTGCCTTATGCCTTTGACGGATATGCAATTTAATTGGCCCTGATCTGGCATCTCGTCTGCAGTTGCTCTATCACAAACGTGTCGTCGTCTCTCTCTGTCTTTTTTACAAATACTTTCATGGTAATTGCTTTGATGAGTTGCTTTCGCTTGCTCCTAGACTTCATGAATTCAAGCGTCCTACGAGGCTGGCATCCCGCTCTCACCCTTGCGCTGTTGAAATTGTTAAATGTAGCCGTCTATTCTACTCCAAAAGCTTCATATCTCACACCTCTCACCTGTGGAACTCCCTTCCCTATTCCAGTTTCCCTGAGAGCTATAATCTCCAACTATTCAAATGTAATGTCAATCGACATCTCCAGTTGCCTTGATCTATCCACTATCGATCTCCTCATCCTTTCCTCTATCTCTCCTAGCTGATCTCGCTCCAAATCCTCTGTAACCCCTTACGTGCTAGTAGCTTCCCGCTTTGCATGGGTGGGGGGAATGCTTAAAAAAAAACGAAAAAAAAACGGCTAATGCCGTTGCTAGTTTTATTTGGGAGGAATGGTAACGATAATTGGCGTCAATGAGTGCCAGTTAAAGGGCCGGATGATTGTTTGGCACAAATCCTAGGAGGCTACGGACTCCACATGTCACGATACTCAGTAGAGGCAGGTGATTTTTCCATATTTGTACGCTTTTATTCGTGTTCCATGGACATGTGCTTAGTTTGCAGCTCTGGCTAAACATGGCCGCATTGTTTTATGGTTATGCGAAACTATTCAAGACTGTATCGTATCAATCGACCTCTGCTGCAAGAATTGATTTGACGAGTATTTTAGAGACATCTGACGGATGCTGTAGTCAACACATTTGCACGATATGACATAAGCTCGTTCGAGCATATATGGGAAAGTTACCGAGGTGCTTGTGCCAAGAAAAGGTTCGTCGAAATGGCATTGCCAAAACTATCTGTAGGGGTCTTTTGATCGATAGTGGAATCGGTGACAATTCAAAGTGGTGCATTTAGACAGACTGCAGGGCGTCAGAAAGGACACTAGTATCAATGTAATTACTTTTAACATACCAGTACACACTCTTAGACAGACACATATACACAATAGGTATATATATATATATATATATATATATATATATATATATATATATATATATCACAATTTATAGGTCACTTGAAAAACATTAACTTATTTTATCTATTTTGCTTAATTTGAAATCATAATTCATTTTTTTTTAAATTTTGAGACATATTATTTCATATTATAGTAATCTTTGATAGAATTTTAGTTAAATAAATATATTTCGTGATGCTTCGGTAGTATTTAGTATAAACGACGTGAAACGGGAAATTTTCTCCGAAGAAGAAGTCTTATATGTTCATATGTTAGTAATTGTAATAGTCAATTTACGAGCCAACACGCATCATATATATATATATATATATATATATATATATATATATATATATGAGTGTGTGTGTTTGAGTCTGTATGGGGTCTATATATTTGTGTATGTCTATATATATATGTGTGTACGTGTCTGTATATGTGTGTATCTATATATATACGTGTGTGTGTAAATATATATATGTGTGCGTATATATATATATGTGTGTGTGTGAGTGTATAAAGATATATATATATATATATATATATATATATATATATATGGTTGTATATGTATGCGTATATATCTATATCTATATATCTATATATCTATATATATATATATATATATATATATATACCTGTTTGTGTATGTATCTATATATATCATAACAGAACTTCAATTTTGAAAATAAAGTAACATTGATAGGAGTTTATACTGCCATATTTATATAACTTACGAAGGTCGCCTCTCGTTAAACTCAAATAACGACTCAGGATGTCCTCACACACACACACACGAACATATATATATATATATATATATATATATATATATATATATATATATATATATATATGTGTGTGTGTGTGTGTGTGCGTGTGTGTGTGTGTGGGGGGGTGTATTAAGGTGTGTATTAAATTAAAATCCCTAGTACAGTTTCATTTTAATGAAAGAATACTAGAGATTTTCATTTAATTCTATAATCAAATTTGAAGATTTTAGTTTCTGTTTTTGAAACATGGTAATTCCTGTGTAGCGCTGGAACCATATTTTTAAATTAGTTAATTTATAGGATATATATATATATATATATATATATATATATATATATATATATATATATATATAATTATTTATTCAAAAATTATAACATATATATGTTATAAAATCACTACTAAAATAGCCATTTTGTTTCAGCATTTCTGGTGTGTTATCAAGTGATAATTTGTTTTATTGGTGCTTTTAGTCTGATGAAGTCTGAAAGAGGAAAAGCCTCGCTAAAAATCTTTCCACTTTGTGCGACAGTCTTGCTAAAGAGAATTATCATGTAGCCTGATGATTGCGTCTAGCATGAAACAGTCTGTTGCCTCTGAGTGTTGACTTCAGTGTCCACTTTTATATATACACAATTTATCTCTGATATTGAGCACTTTATCCCATAAATATAGCACACCTTAGAACTATGTTTCTATATATATATATATATATATATATATATATATATATATATATATATATATATATATATATATGCAATAAACCCTAAAGAGCCAGGAACAACCTACCTTGGTTTCATCTAAACAGATCTTCAGGGTAAGCTGAGTACATGCATACATACATACATACATATATATATATATATATATATATATATATATATATATAATTATTTATTTAAAAATATGATTCCAACTCGCTACATAAGAGGTCTCATGTTTCAAAACAAGAGCCGAAAATTTCAAAATATTTGAATTAACTTGAGTTAAAGTAGGCTCTGTTCCATCTTCAAGCGAATTTTTTTTTGAAATAACTTATTTCTGAAATTTACGAGTTTTAATAGTATATTCAGAATTGATGTCAAAATTTCCATGGGCGGATTGTTTAGAATAGAGTTACTTTCATAGATGCCGGGTCAGGGTAAGGTGGGGGTGGCTAAATTAACGACGGAGGAAGTTTTCGCATAGTCTGGCTTGAGCGTCTATGGGGATTTATTTATTTTTCTATTTTATTTTTTTATTATATCTCTTTATGAAAGGGATTTGTGTATATAAAAAAGCCGTAACGTTTGTTTTTTGACGACTTCATAAAGGGTTATCTTTTTTTGTAGGGTATTAAAACTATGTATATGGGCTATGGATTTTAAAGTTTATTTTATTGTATGCGTGTTTTTAGCTAGTTATTCAGGGCGTAAGTTCGGTTGTGTCGGCAGAAAACCATTAATTCTTGCCGGTTGTTTAATAGATTTTTATTAATTAGAAGCTTAATAATGTGTAGTTTCTCATGGAGGCACAAAGGGCATGGGTCATCCCAAGTTTTGCAAGTTCTAGTCCTGTTAATAATTTTCCATTTTACTTTAGGTGTCCTATTATTTTCTTTCAGGTGCCAAAAATATTTAGATAGAGAGGTCTGATGTCTTTTGTTTATGTTGTTGAAGGAGCATTTATGCTGCCTCCATCTGGTTTTAAAGGCATTTTTCGTGGACCCAATGTATATCATATTATTGTTAGGGTACTCGGTGGATGATATAATGCATTGGTATACCACAGATTTGATGCAGCACTTATTTTCTAATGGGCAGTCTTCCGGGTTTCTACAATCGCATAATTTTCCCCTGTTATTATCTGATTTAAGTGTAGAGTTTTTATTAAAACTATTCAGGTATGGGGGTTTGTTCAGGATTTTATTATTGTGTCTTCTTATTATACCTTCTAGATTTTCAGTACAGCTGTAACTCAATTTTAGTGTGTTCTTATTGAATATATTACTAAGCCTACTTTTGGTGGGGAAGTGTTTATCGCTTAAAGCTAAGAACTTCTGTCCTAGTTTAATACTAACCATTTGGTTGAACGGAGGTGTATACCAAATGATGTTTCTTTTCCTGTTTTTTTTTCCTTTGGTTATTGCAATTGTCCCTATATTTAATGTTAGCATTTTTATAACCACTACTTTTTAGGGCAGTGTTATAGAAGTCGTTATGTTGGTGGGATATTTCTTTGTTGGCGGAGTTACTGCTAATTCTATTTCCTATTGATGCGGGTATATGTTTAATTGTGGATGGAGGGTGGTTAGACTTCGGGTGTATATATAAGGGGTTAGCATTTGGTTTTCTGTAAGGTTGGTACGTGTTGCTCGGTAAGTCTAGGGTTACGTCGAGGAAGTTTACCTTTTTCAATTTAGAAGAGACTGTTATCTTTAAGTTTAGATTTTTACGGACTTTGTACATTCCATAATATATATATATATATATATATATATATATATATATATATATATATATATATATATATATATATATATATATTATGGAATGTACAAAGTCCGTCAATTATTTTTAAGATATTTTTATGTTCATACATTCTTTTTATAGATAGAAATATTTAAGTAAATGCTCTTTTTATAATAAACAGTATTAAACATAATTTACCGGCCTGAATGACCGAGAAATTTTCATAGAAAATATTCGTCCTCCGACAGGATTCGAACCTGTATCCTATACGGAACCGTCATATAGCCTGACGTGCTCTTACCCTATTGAGCCTTAGAGAATCGTTCGATTAGCAAGGTCGAATTTACTGACTTTACACTTAAATCTTCCATGATTCTCTCACGTACATTCATATCTGCTTGACGTGTATCCAAATGTAAACAAATGACGTCACACATTACGAAATGGACAAAGTACGACTATTATTTATAAGACATTTAAAAAAATATATAAAGAATGTATAAACATAAAAATGTCTTAAAAATTATATATATATATATATATATATATATATATATATATATATATAGAGAGAGAGAGAGAGAGAGAGAGATTCCAGAGTACAAACAATAAAATTCTTTTTCAAGTACTCAAAAATATTAAAAAATACATCTTTTTAATGTCTCTAGAAATACATTTTCCTTGTGAGAAATTGTCTAACGAAAGTTTTGTTAGGATTATTCATAATATCATTTGCGCTGTAGTATTGATGGTCGATGAGATGAGATATTAGACGTCTATATATTTGCCTCGCTTGAGTGGTATCTGCTTATGAAATAGATATAATTATCCACGAATCGATAAAGGCTCGGTCGACAGAAAAAAGTCACAAGCCGAGCGAATCCAAGACACAAGTGTACCAGTGATCAAACAGGGTTATTTATGTGGCATTTTATGGCTAATCTGAAATTTTTTCATCAATGAATAACTTGATCGATATATTCTTTGTTTTGCAATATTTTGGTCATGAGTCGATTTCAAATTATGCTGCGTGAAATAATGATATAAACAAAGGATTCAACTTATATGCGTTTACATATAAAAAAATGCATTCTGATATACAATGACGGCCCTATTTATATTTACATAGAAGATTAATTCAACAAGCTCTTAGCCTAATAGCCTTTTTTCGCCGTCAAAACTTCCCATTGTAGTGTCAAAGATCTCGTCTTTCTTTATCCATGCTTCTTCATTGCGAAATAGTAATGATTTACAGGAGTGTTTAATGATGTCGGTTTCATTTGTGTTTATTTTTATTTGTTCCTTGGCTAACGTGATGGTCTCATCTGGCTTGGCTTCTGTTACAGATGGGTAAAATTTTACTCATGCATAGCAGAAGCCATGCTAGATAAGTCTCGAATCTCGAAAAAATTAAACCTAATTAAAAAAAATGAAATTAGATATTACTTTAGGTATGTAAGTGTGTTATAATTTTAGTTTATCTCTGTAGGATTTAGATGCTAATTTATGTTCGTAAGTGTGTGCCTAGTGAGCATTAGCTTTGGTGGATATATATATATATATATATATATATATATATATATATATATATATATACACACACACACACATATATATATATATATATATATATATATATATATATATATATATATAGTTTTTTCTACAGGTCAATAATGAGAAATTTTACACACACACACATATATATATATATGCCATATATAAAGTAAAGTGTATGTGTGTGTGTTTGTGAGTGCGTGTGTCCAAGCAACTGCTCCGCTTCCACTGGTCCGATTTCAATGATTCATAATTTATTCAAAAGTCCTAGAAAATTTAGGCACAGGGAATGATATTCGTTGATCTCAGAAGTAAAACCTATATTATATAATCTATTTGAATAAATGCGAAATTGGAGCTCAATTCTCCCACGAATTCTGAGATTAAAAAATCTCAGCTCCACTTTATAGTAATTTGTATCTACAAAACGAGGTCAGGTTGGGAGACAAGGTTGGTTTAATGTAAGGAGCCCGAGCGTACACTCAGGCTAGAAACAAAAATTGCCCGAGGCCCCGCAACCGTCAGTTGCGCTGGCCTCGTTGCGAGCACCGACCCCCTCTATGGTACAATGAGTGGTCGCGACCTCGAGCGCTCTTCCCTTGGGCTGGGCACCTCTCAGTATAATTTTCCTCACTTGCGACACTGTCCTTTGACGGAGACGACCCTGAGCGCACTCTGCCCAAAGACAGAGACGCAATTGAGAGATGATAAATAATAATAATTCATACGTTATTTAATAGATACAATTTATTTCAATAAATGTTCTGTTATTTAAATAAACAGCATTAATTAAATTGTTTACCGGCCAGAATGTTCGAGAAATTTCGTAGAAAATATGCGTTTACCAACAGGAAACTAACCTGTATCTTATACGGAACCATCAGTTGATCTGACGTGCTCTACCGCTCAGCTACAAAAAAAGCGTCTGGTTATCAAAGTCAGAATTACTGTTTATATAAACAAACCTTCGAAGATCTTTCCCGAACGAAAAATTAATTTGGATTTTGTTAACTTTTAACCAGCGCTCAGATCTTTGAAAAGGCCGGAACTGAGGGAGTCAAGGACAAAAGGTGTAGAATACTCAGTGATTTGGGATCTGTAAAAAATATCCTAAGCAATTTTCTTTTCACTAAAGGAAATATTTTAAAGCATCAAAATTGAACCAAGAAATGCATGATATGGACTTTTGTAAAGTAATTTTCACGGATGAATCTTAAGTAAAATTTGATGGTCTGATGGATGGGCCAAAAGATGGATTTTATCTAATTTAGATGTATCTGTGGCTAAAAGAAAGCAACAAGGAGGCGGTAGTGTTATCATATGGGGTCGATCAAACAATTATTGGATGATTCAGATTCGATAAAGCTGTTAAACTGAAGAGTGTTAACTACTGAGATTTTATGAAGAAATGTTTCTTTTCATGATACAAGTCCCAGTCTCGCAGTTTCGAAGTGAAATGTCTATTTATGCACGGCAATGGACCTTCTTATGTATCTAAGATTATACGTGAATTATTTGAGTATAAAATATTTACAGGGGAGAGAATAATGAAATGACCACCATCACGTTCTTATCTGAATCCGATCGAAAATGTATGAAATTGGCAAAAAATGCAACAGAAAAGCAGACACCTGAGAAGCAATTAAAACTACCATATCGGAAATCGAACCTGATAAAGTAAAAAAAAAAAAAATAACAAAATCCATAGATAATAGATTACTGGATGTTATTAAGAAGGATCACTATATTAAAAATGTAAAGGAGTCGAAGACTTAGCATATGTGTATATTATTTTAAAGAGATAAAGTATTTTTAGATTTTGAGAATTTTTTTAGATAATAATCATTTCGTGATACAAATCTTACTAATTAACCCATATCTGGGGAGAAGAGGTAGATTCATAACTTTTCCCAATTGTATTTACTCGTATAAAGAACTCGACTGGAATTGGAACTCGGTTCTTCGATTCCTATGTCTGAGTCGTTATCCAGTACGCCACACGCACATCCAACCTGGTATTTCAAAGCAGGACCCATCCAGTCAATGATCAGGCTTTAGCTTGCTTAACTTCGGTGTTTCAACGTGATATGGCCGTAAACCAATTATTACTTGTAAGAAAACAGAGTGTATAGCAAGAGAGACATCCCAAGGCGTAAGCTACGAATTCGAGACGTCAGAAGCATGTAGGTAAATTTAATTCAACTGTCTGGTTTATATAGCAACTAATAAGACATAGAAATCAGAACAATTAGAACGAAAAAAGGAGTTCTAAACTGCTAAGTAACATTAATATTAGGTTGGTGCAAAATAATGACGTAATAATGTCGTTTTTGACGTTAAAAATTATGTCAAAAAACGACATTATTACGTCATTATTTTTGCACCAACCTAATATGTAGCATTGAATGCTGGTCAATTTATTCACAGATGGAAACCTGGGGCAACAGAGATGCGTGTCTTCCATGGCCTGACCATGTGAGCATCGAGGAAGTTTTAAGAAAAATGAAGAATGTCCATTGATGTAATATAGCTGCGTCTTTTTATAAATACTTTCATAGCAATTGTTCTTATGAACTCCACTGTATGGTACCTAGAGTCTATCAATTTCAGCGTAGTTTAAGACTGACCGCCAAGTCTCATCTTTTATAGTTGAAATAGCTAGACGTAACCATAAGTCCTATGCTAACAGTTTCTTCTATCGCACTTCTCACTTGTGGAACTCTCTTTCGACATCTTGCTTCCCAGTCGAATTTGACATTCAAAAATTAAAATGTAATATCAATCGCTATATTCTGTCTTTGCAAAAAAATTTTAAGCATTTCACCCCAATCAAGGCGGGATTATCCTGGCTTCAGTGAATTCTCCCACCCCGAAAGGTAGTTTTCCTCTGGCTTTTTTATAACTACCTTCATGGTAATTTTTTTTGATAACTTTCCTCTATGGTACCTAGACTTTATGAATGGCTCGATGTAACTGTAAGTTGAATGTTAACAATTTCTATCGCAATTCTTGCCTGTGGAATTCTCTTCAACTTGATCAACTTTGATCTTCAAACATTTAGAGTGTAACGACGATCGCTATATTCCATCTTCTTCATTCCTGTTCTTTTATTGTTTGTCTGTCTCATTAATAGTATTTTTCTTCATTCTCTCAAACCCCTGAAATCATTGTGGCTTTATAGCCTTGCCCGGGGTTAAATAATTGAAAAGAATTTATTCATTTTCTTTTCTTTATTAATTTCTTTACACGATTTCTATCTGTACAAATCATATTATTTTGTTTTCTTTTTTTCATGGGATACAAATTCTTCACAGGATACAATTTCTTCACAAGATACAGTTTTTCACACGATACAAATTCTTTTGCAGGATACAAATTCTTCGGAATATACAAATACTTCACAGTATGAAAATTCTTTGCAAGATACAAATTCTTCCAAAGATATAAATTCTTCACAGGATACAAATTGTTCGCGATATATAAATTCTTCCCACGATACAAATTCTTCGGAAGATACAAATTTTTGCAGGTTACAAATTCTTCGGAGTATACAAATTCTTCACAAGATACAAGTTCTTTGCAGGATACAAATTCTTCATAAGATAGAAATTATTTTCAAGATACAAATTCTTCACATGATACAATTTCTTCACAGGATACAAATACTTCGCAAGATACAAATTCTTCACACAATACAAATTCTTTGGAGGATACAAATTCTTTGGAGGATACAAATTCTTTGGAGGATACAAATTCTTTGCAAGTTAAAATTCTTCACAGGATACAAATATTTCGCAAGATACAAATCCTTCACAGGATATAAATTCTTCGCAAGATACAAATTCTTCGTAATGATTTTACTGACGATAATCAAAAGTAGTCCCCACTTAATTACAGATTTGAGTTAATTTTAATTAAAGCAGAATTATCAGAATCTCAGGCTAGCCTAGAGGGAAACAGCATCCAAAACTGAATTTTATAGAAGAATGAAATAAACAAGAACAGGATTATGACTGAAATCGGGATCAATGATGCCAGGCATGAACATTAAATATCCCTTTCCGTTGATATACATTTGTAAACATGTAAAATGCCATTATTATTTGCTTCTCAAATCGAATGTTTATCGCTTTTGTGGGAGTTTTAAATTTGGAATTTTTGTTTTTTCATTAAAAAGAAAATAAAAATATAGTAAATAAATCGAAAAAAAAGGCAAAAGAATTGAATGAAAACGAGAAATTGGACAGAAAATGAGATAAAAAAAGCGGGTATAAGGGGAAGTAACTCGAACAATGTAGAAAAAAAATATTGATGCTTAAAACGCAGCAGAGGTTGAATGACCTAAGCATCCAGCCGGTTGACGTCAATGATTATTTTTTTTTTTATCAAGGAACATCGAGAAGGAAAGAAAAGAAGCAAAATAATATACAAAAAAAAAAACAAAAAACAAAAACAAAAAAAAAACAGAAATGTTCTTCGGATATTCATAGAATGGGCGTTGCCAACGAGATTATTAAAAAGGTTTTTTTTTTAAGCCGAGTGTATGTAAAAATCTTTAAAGATGAGCTAAATTATCATCGACGTCCTTTTCGGGGTATGACATACTTGCTCTCTGTAACTTTACACAGTAAAATCTTGTTAAGCTACCGAAGATTTGGAGAAAGCCAGAGTAGAGAGAATAAAAAAAAAGAGGAAAAAATAGTGATAACGAGAGAAACAAGCGGAGACTGTATAAAAGATAGAGAGAGAGAGAGGGGCCTAGAGAGAGAGAGGCCTAGAGAGTATGAGAAAGAACTCTACGAAGAAAGAGAAAAACTGAAAGACATAAAAGAAAGAAAAAGAAGTGTGAAAATAAAGAAAAGTAAAAGAGGAAATGAAAAAGAGAGACAGTGACTGAAAGAGAAAGAAAGAAAGAAAGTGAAATAAAAAGGAATGAATAAAAAGAGATATTCTATAAAAAGAAAGTGAGAAAAAGTAACAGAAAGAGTTCAATAGTCAGTGTGTAGCTGATTTCATGAAAACGTTCCTTGTAAAAAAAGAGAACAGCACAGTTGACACGAATGTAAATTTCGACTGTCATGTTTTCTGATCAATGAGAAACAGAATTTCCTTTGTTTCTTAAAAAAAAAAAAATTGTTCCCTATGAAAATGAATAGAACATTTTTCTAAAAAGGAATAGAAATATCTTCCAGAAAAAAACAAAACAACAACAACAAAAAAAAAAAAATTCGATTACCGAAAATAATCACATAGTCTTTTTGGGAAGAAACATGATTTTCTAACTGAAATGAAACAGAAACTTCCTCCAGGAAAGAAGCAGATTATTCTGCTAGAAGAGAAACAATATTTTCAGCCTGAAAAGGAAGTGAAAATTCTTCCTGAAAAGAAAGTTAAGCTTCTTCCTACACACAAAAAAAAAACAAACTTATATTTGAATAGAAACTATCTTTTTTATTCTTTTGAAAAAACAAAACAAAAAAAACAAAACATAATTTGCTGCCTGAAAAGAAATAAAATCTTTCAGGAGAAAATAAACAATATTCTTCCAGTAAAAAGAAACAAATTCTTCAAGAAAAGAAAAACTATTTTCTGCAGAAAAAGACATTTATCCCTGAAAAGAAGCAGAATATTCTTCTGGGTAAAAAGACGCTATTTTCTTCCAGAAAAAATTAAAAATCAAACAAAAAAAAAAAAAGATTCCTCTTCTAGAAAGAGAAAATTCTTCCAGAAAAGAAAGCGGAATTTCTCCCTAAATTTAAGGAAAAACAAAAAACAAAAACAAAATAAAAACAATATCTTCGGGAAAAAGGACAAAATCTTTTGCTTAAAAGGCAATTAAAACTTAGACAGTCACTTCCCTATATAAGCCACCCTAAAGCATTTCCTTCTCTAACTGATGGGGAGTAACGATAATGAAAAGAGGAGGGACTGTCTTAAGTTAACGCATGAAGTTTACAAATCCTCCTCCCCACTGATATCCTATCGCGGTTCAAACTCCCACTTCTTTTGAACAGGAGTATAGCCTTATCTCTTGTTTCCTGTTTTTGATGGAGTTTAAGTTCCTCATTTATTTCTTTACATTTGTTACCAAAAGAGGAGTAGATAGATTTGCCTATCGTTCAGTTCTCACTCCACCCCAGTCTTTTGAAAAGGAGCATAGGTTTATCTCTTCTTTCCTGTTTAGGATTAGGTTTCTGATTCTCTCTAACGTATTTTTCTTCTCCTTCGCTTACGGTGCTCAACTCTCTTGTGTTTTGGTAGCATTATCAACTGTAACTGTCTACCTTGAGTAGCTCTTGAACCTTGTTTCAGTTGAACATCTTTTAAAAAAAGAATAAAATCTTTTACATTACACTGCTAATGCTTACTTTTGTTGACCCAATAAAAAGGATCAAGATGCACTCAAGTAGACATAGCTATTTTGAGGATACTAACCGAATTACCCGCACTTTGGTGCATGCCACACATTTGTTTTTTTAAGAAAATGGTGATTGAATTGAAATCATTGTTTAGAAGAATGATGTATTTCAATATAACTCAATGATTTTGCCGATGTGACTTCCATCTTCTGGCTTTCTTCTATGTTTTGGATTAGAGTCAATCTTTTGTTCGAATTTAAATTTAAATCAATAGGAGAAAAATTTTTAAGTGGAGGGTTTGTGCAAAAACAGTTTGATCTGATCCCTTTGATATATATTTGATTCAATACTTGATCGAATGAATTGATAAGCAGATTTCGACATTGATATGACAGCTGAATTGTCGCAGCAAATATGTATTGCAAGACACTACCAACTGATGATTTCTTGCTCAACTTTACGTCTATATTGTCTGATTTTGATCTTACCGATGTAACCTCTACGTTCTGACTTTCTCCTTCTATAGTTTTGATAGGAGCCATTCCCTTGTTCAAATTTTAATTTAATTTAATCAAAGAGAAAAAAATTCAGGGTCGTGGTGGAATGCCCCCCCCCCCGGTCCCTTTGATCAAAATAATATATACATATCCAAGTACCCTGGATAATGTAGTTTCAGAATATATGGTCATGAAAAATCTATTACCAAAACCCTAGGATAATTTCGAAAAGAGACAGGGGTTACAAATTTATATATATATATATAAATGTAAGACATATAGCTATTGACACTAGATTTAATGAAGATAACATTGTAAATTATCGAAGAAACATTCTCTCGGGTGATCTGAGGAAGAAGCTGTCTGAGTGGAACTTCTTCACCAACGGAATACGGAGAGAATGAGGATGATTCGACCATGTGTCCGTGGTATGGCGGGTCTTAGTTGTGAGGAGCTGGACTAGTCGACTAAGGAATCTAGTTTACCCGAGGATCTACCGTCAAAATAGCGATAGAGTAGCGAGAGGCTAGCAACGTTCCCAAAGTTGGAAATACAGGAAACGTTGCCAGCTAGTTGCCAGTATTTTCCTACTTACAACGTAAGTAGGAAAATAATTCGCCAGCCACAAGGACGCACAAACGCTTTTGAAGTCTTTCGAGGATGGAAAGTGATGATTGCGTAGCTCCAACCCAGATGTGTTCAGATACTCTATTAGTAATCTAAAATTAATAAGGCATTTTTATAATATATATATATATATATATATATATATATATATATATATATATACAGAGAGAGAGAGAGAGAGAGAGAGAGAGAGAGAGAGAGAGAGAGAATATTAGTATTCAATATATATATATATATATGTATATTTTTTTAAGGTTTCACCCCAAGCAAGGCGAGAAGCTACTACGACGCAAGGGGTTGCAGAAGATTTGGAGCAAGATCATATAGAAGTGATAGAAGAAAGCATGAGGGGAAGGATAGTGGATAGATCAAGGCAACTGGAGATGTCGATTGACATTACATTTGAATAGCTGGAGATTATAGCTTTCAGGGGAACTGGAATAGAGAAGGGAGTTCCACAGGTGAGAGGTACGATGCATGAAGCTATTGGAGTAGAAGATACAGCTACATTTAGTAGTTTCGACAGTGAAGAGGTGAGAGCGTGATGCCAGCTTCGTTGGGTGCTTGAACTCATGAAATCTGGGAACTATATATATATATTATATATACCCTCGGAGCAAATGCTATGAAAGTATTTGTAAAACAGACAGAGAGAGGCCACGGTGAGAAAGTGACTGTAGACGAGATGCCAGAACAGAGTCAATTATATTGCATATCTGCCTCTGGAACCTATCAAGAACCCCGAGGCAAACAGAAGTGGCTCCAGACCATATATGGCAGCAATACTCCATGCAAGGGCGAATTGTTGATTTGTAGAACTGGAGGATCAATTCCCGGGAGAAAAATCTCCTGGCGCAGCACAGGGAGCCAACTTTCCTTATTTATATATATATATATATATATATATATATATATATATATATATATATATATATATATATGTAAATTCCCAAGAGGATAGAATCCAGGTAGAACTCACTCAATGTCCAGGACAGAGTAAGAATATAATACTAAAATTTTTTTTTCTATACCCGGAGTTATATTTTCCGATTCCTTTTTGAATTTGTAGGTCTGATGAATTGGATCATGTTTACGATTCCAATGTAATAAATTTAAACCATGGAATATTAGGGTTTGAACCATTTATAATATATATATATATATATATATATATATATATATATATATAATTCGCAGACAGAACTGTTTCGTTCTATCACAGCTTCTCAGTGCGACTAGACATTTGAATGCCTCAAGCCCGGATCGAAACCCAAAAGTTTTGATTTCAATCAGAGATTCTACCACAGATATCTACATTCAACAGGGGGGAAACACCAAAATTTAGCTTGTAGTTTTTACGAATATAATTGCTGCTAGTCTTGTATACCTTTGATTGTGGTGAGGGCGGAGGTGATGGTTGGTCTCATCCCATCTGGCCGGTAATCGTTAGTTGCTTTAGTTCGATTCTATTCTGCACTTGGTCGGTGTCGCCAAAAGTTCTTTGGGTTCACAGACGAAAAGTATCAACAAAGAAAACTTCTAAATTACATCATCCACATTATTCGGACTATTATCCTCATCTTTGTCGCCATATTTTTTACAACGTTTCGGCCGTCTTCAGATAGTTGGAATGTCGAACTGAACCCTTTATTTCGCTCACTGGGGTAGACTGTTCTAGTTCTACGTGAGATGTTTAATGGATGTCAGTTATCAGTTATCTCCTGTTAATTTCGCTCTGAAAGTTCTGCACTACCTGTATTGAACTCACACTCTTTGGGTACTGTCACTGGATCTAACTAACGCCTTTATCCACTGTGCCATGTGTTGTAATAAATATGGCGACAAAGATGAGGACAATAGTCTGAATAATGTGGGTGATGTACGTAATCCCTCATCTCAGAAATATAGACAGAACTTTTAACTTAAGTATTATTTTATTACACTTCTACGGGTACATATTCTATCAGGTGGTGAGTTACTAAATCCTTATTAGGGAGTCACTTCCAAACACGAAAATGTCACACGTCCATTTTCGTTGACGTGTAACAACCAGCTTTCGAAAAACCCTTCGCCACTAGTTGGAGGTCGGGTTGCACAAACGCAATCTAATACGTCTTGTTTGTTTGACGTCCGAACAGCAAACCTTAATCTATGACGCATTTCCACGTTATGCTCAGCCAATCAAAATCGCCTTCCTTATTTTTTCTACCATCTGACCTCGAAGGTCAGCCTCAGAAGATCTAAGACAAATATTGGATTTTTATAATTAATAACCGATTTTAAATTGGGTGCTTTTAAGACAAAAGAGATAAAATCTTCCATAATTTTCTTGAAAAGCTACTGGAAATATTACAAGTTAAAAGTGGCGGTGAACTTTCTTTTTAGAAAATAATTTTCTCTAGACTTTAAATATATTTAAATATATTTAAATATAAAGCCAGTACATATTCCGACTCTATGAATATACGGGTTATCAACAGCAAGGGAATCAAGGTGTAGTGTTAATGATAGTTGATGGACCAGAGAACATGCGTCGTTTACGTGTCTTGTTTGATTTGCATTCCTATCAAGCCACAACGAACCAAGACGTCATCTTGTATTTAAGGATAGCCAAGTCGAAGCAAAGATCGAATTGAAAAAAAAATGTAGATTTAATGCTAGAAGTGCAATGGAAAAGAACGATAGCAAAATGGTTGGGGGAAAAAAAGAAATATCCTTTTATAAAAGGGACGACGAAGAAGAAGAAAAATGAGTCGAGAGAAAAGAATTTATATATATATATATATATATATATATATATATATATATATATATATATATATATTTGAACATTGAAGTCAACACTCAGAAGTGAAAGGCTGTTTTCTGCTGTACCCAATCGATTCACGGGCCTGGCGATTGCGTCCAACATGAAACAGCCTGTCGCCTCTGAGTGTTGACTCCAGTGGTCACGTTTATATTTATATTTACATACGGTCCATCGATGATATTGAGCACTTTATCTCATAAATATAGCACACCTTAAAACTGTATTTCTTCATATATATATATATATATATATATATATATATATATATATATATATATGTATAATGTCCGATTGACGCCAATTCAGACAGGTTTCGATGCTAGCTAGTGGCAAGCGTACGTCTAGTCACACTGATGAGCTGTAATACAGCGAAACCGTTTGTCTGTGGGTGACAATAAACATGCCCCAGAAAAATTTATTTCGGTTGAGCTCGTGGGTTTGTAAACAGTGACTTTTACTGCTAATAACGCAAGACTCTTCATTAAAGCAAATCGAGTTCTCTAATGATATGAGCTGTGATACAGCGAAACAGTCCGTCTGTGGATGACTATATATATATATATATATATATATATATATATATATATATATGAGAGGACAAGAAGAAGAATAAAAATAAAAATAAAAGAGTGGTCTTCTCTCTCTTGAAAATGTCTATGTTATTCGAGGTTCAAGAAATTCTTTACAATTAAAAAAAAAAGAAATCTGATTTTTCACTGGTTTATCGATATGAGAACGGACATAAACACCACACTTAGAAATAGCGCACTCGAGTCACCCACATTGGGAACGATTGCAAATGGAGTGCAATGGAAGGGCTTTAGTCTGCGTTTAGTTTCTTTTCATTTACGGCATATCAACACCTCAATGGGTTATTTAATGCCGTTAAGACTTTAAGGTAGGTTCGTATGAATTGAATATGTATTTATTGTAAGAAATGAGTTCGTAGATCAGGTTTCATTGACGTATTTTTGTAAAGAGGTTTTTTGTCGAGAACCAAGTGTATTTGTGTGTGTGTGTATATATATATATATATATATATATATATATATATATATATATATATATATATATATATATGTTTCAAAATGTATTGCTATTATCTTTATTATAAAAAAATAGATTTATAATTTCACAGTGTTTTGACCCAAGTTTGGTGGTTAACTATTTGCCCATAACTGGGAGTTTAACAGATGCTATTAACCGATAAGCAACCTTGGTGCCTGAAGTAGTCTATTGTCATTCTAAGGAGGCCTGATTGGGTTTTTTACCCCTCTGCAGATATGTATTGTTAAGAATTTTAGTAAATATAAATTGTTTTTATTTTAGTTTGAATTGGCAGAAAAGATCCGAAATGTTTAATAGCGAAAACAGTTAAAGAACATAAAAGAGCTCACAATAATTCATTAGAATAACAACAAGAAAACAAAAAAGAGAGACAAGAAAAGAATGAAGAAAGACGAGAGGAACAAAAAAGAAAAAAGAGAAGTTGCAGGCAAAGAAGTAGATATAAAAAGAAGAAAATAATTAGATGATGAAAAACAAAAATAAAAAACACCGAGGCTTTCAAATAATAATAATAAAAAAAGCAAATGGCGGTAAAAACGAAAGAAATAAAAATGAGACCTAATTTACCTTCTCTTTAGAATGTTATCTCAAAACCAAAGAGAAATAGTTACTTGAATTTTGGGAGAATGAAAACAGAGAATAAAATGTAATGTTTTATCAACACACCATTTTAAAATGGCTGGGAATTTAACTTTTTTTTCGAAAGAGGAATAGTTACTTGTATTTTTATATAATGAAAACACAATAAAAGTAATATTTTATCAACACACCATTTTAAAATGGATGTGAATTCGAATTGCATAAAGCTGTTATGTATCTATTTTCGTTTGCGATGTCTCGTCTATTTATAGGGAACTTACGATGAGTTTATCTATAGGGAAAATAGAAACGTCAAAACAATTTGATACACAAATCTAACTTGGATATCTATTAAAATGTCACCATAAAGGCTTTTCCATTAAATTGTCGCCAAAAAGTTATCAACTCTTCAGATCACAAGAGTTTGAAAATAAGTATCCCAACTATAAAAAAAGTATTTATTTAGACAACATTTGGCTTTTGTTAATATTCCTTATTTGGAAGATTCATGCACCAACCATTCCAAGAGAAACCAGACTATCCGGATTTTTTAAACCCAATTTCCACGCAGATAAGCGCTGCATATATATATATATATATATATATATATATATATATATATATATATATATATATATATTAAAAAGAAGAGAAGAGAGGTGCCGTAAACGTTTTTGGTTGTAATGTGGATTTATTTAGAAAAAATATTGTTTTGTTTTACATAATTTTACTACACGTGTTTCTGGTCTCGTGACCGTCTTCAGGTAAAACCGGAGATTTCCACATATTAAAAATAATTAATTTTTTCTTTTGTTTTTCAATGTTAAATATTCTCGAATGAGAGATTTTCTGTTAGTAATCCGAATTTCTTTCTTGAATTGGCAATGAAGAGTAAGAAAGAAATTCGGATTACTAACAGAGAAAATGTTGACAAAATTCAATATTTTTTCTAAATAAATCCACATTACAACCAAAAATGTTTACGGCACCTCTCTTCTCTTCTTTTTAATATACATACTTTTCTCTCGTTGGAACCATTACAACCTCTTTCTTTTATATATATATATATATATATATATATATATATATATATATATATATATATATATATATATATATATTCTCATAGGATTTGTTTCAGATCCCACTTTCTTGTAGCTCCTGTTTTATTTAAATCTTTCTTATTTGATACATGCCGTGTCTATGATATTCTTAACCCTTTGAGCCCTGGTCACCGCTTTACCGTTGGTAGCGAAAAATATGGCAATATTGTAATTTAACACAGATATCATACCACTTCTTGGAAAAGAAAATCCGAGATCAGGCGGTTTTGCGCCCAATGGATAGCACTGATAAGGAAGCTATCTCGTAGTTAATAAGTACTGAAATGAGCTCGATTCCTACTGACTTCCTTCGGCATTGTGTTAGACTAAGGTAGCTTGTAAATAACTGGAATTGACAGATGGGTTCGAGCCAGTGTAACAGCCAGGAATAGTAATGCAGATTTTCTAGAAAGGTAGATTTTGCCATATTTTTTTTTATTGTTTGGTTTTGTGATGTCCTTACCATGATATTAGGTTGGTGCAAAAATAATGACGTAATGATGTCGTTTTTTGACGTTAAAAAATACGTAAAAAACGACATTATTACGTCATCATTTTTGCACCAACCTAATATGTTCTTGCATGCTATCAGGGTATTAGCTAATTGTTAACCTTTACCTGATTTAATAACGTTGTAAAGTAGTAGAAACGGGTAGTTTAGCAGTTATCGATGCGAAAATTGAAAATCGGCGAGCTGAGTTCAAATCTTGGCGTTGCCTGTTGTACTCTTTTTTTATTTTTTTTTGGACTCAGTTGTTTCTTTCTTCAGAACGACGCCCCCAATTTTTGCATTGTATATTTTCACAATCAACATATTTATAAGTATACCATTCGTCCCTGTTTTGAATATTACATATGGTCCGGGGCTCCTGCTATATATTTAGAGATTCTTGCTAAAATTTAAAGAGGAATCCGCAATGTTGTTGGTCCTGACCTGTCATCTCGGCTTCGATCACTTTCCAACTACTGTAATGTATCTTTTTGTGCCTTTTCTATAACTGTTCTGATGAATTTTCTTTTATGGTACCAAGACTCTAAGAATTTAAATTGATTGTCGAGAAGATCTCATCATTTTATAGTTGAAATGGATAGATGCAACCGTAAGTCCTATGCTAATAGATTCTTTTATCGCAATTATCGCTTATGGAAACTTCGTCCCGCTTTTTGCATTGTTGACAACATTCAAAACTTTAAATGCAATGCCAATTGTTAGCTTCTGTCTTAATTTCTGTTCTTTTATTGTTCACAATCCTTAGTAATCATTTCATTTTTCTTATATTCTTTCAGACTCAGTAACCCCTTGCGTCTTAGCCTCTTTATTGCCTTGCTTAACGTGAAATGATTAAAAAAATCCACTTTTCGTCACGAGTCAGAATTGCTCCTTATATTAAATTGTTATATTTAAATTGGTAATTGAGTTGGCATTTTTTTTCTATCAGAACAACGACAAATCTTTCTCGGATTTCCTTTCATAACCGACTTTGCAATAGAGTCACCGACAACTGGCTGTTGATACTCTTGTCGATCAGACTTGAAAAAATTGTGAATGTTATCCATTTCGTTTACTGGAGTTATCCCCCAAACCATCACCGGCCATTTTTTTTTCTTGGACCCTATTTTCGAACTCTTCAAATTGCCCTCATATATTCTTTACAGTAGACCTTTTAACATCCATTAACCAGCTGTTATTGGAAAATGCTGTCGCCAGTGACAGGTCGTGTCTCTCCTAACCGCCCGAGATTTCTCTGCCATAGACAATATTGGCACATATGAAACTTTTGGTTGCGTGAAGGTAATAGATAAGTACGTTTAATATATATATATATATATATATATATATATATATATATATTTAAAAATATTTTTTGTGGTACAAAACTTTATCACGGCGTTAAAAACAAGAATATTTTTACATTGGACCATGATGTTATTAAAATAAAATACCAGCCGACCGGTTTCGGCCCCTCCCTTCAGAGCTGTAAACGGGCGAAAAAATTATGAAAAAGGAGAAAAAAAAATATATATATATGGGTGACGTGACGTGCATTCATATGCAAGTTCTTCAATTTCCTCCTCTGAATTTAAATGGAGTAGGGAGCATCACAGGATCATTAAGTCCCTAAAGAATAATCATTCTCTGGTCATTACCAGACCAGATAAGGGTTCTGGTGTTGTGCTTATGGACCGCCAGGATTATGTGACTAAAATGTTACATATACTTAATGATCCTTCTAAGTTTCAGCGTCTTGGTCACGTTGATACCCATGATAGCACGTTAACTTCTGAAATTCGTTTTCAGAAGCGTCTCCTTAAATGGGTAAAAAGTGGTGTTCTCTCTTCTGAAATATCTGAGGAATTGAGACGATCTGGCTCGATTCGACCCCGTCTTTAGGGATTACCTAAAATTCATAAGGAGGGTGTTCCGTTGAGACCCATATTATCTATGATTGGGTCTTCTCAACATAAAGTCGCTAAGTGGCTAGCTATAATGCTGGAATCAGTATTGCAGCATTATAGCTCCTTTTGTATTAAAGATTCCTTCTCGTTTTCAGAATTTATTAGGAATCTTGAGGCCACTGATGGATTTATGTGTTCCTTTGATATCTGCAGCCTCTTCACTTGCGTTCCATTGTCTGAGACTATAGATATTGCAGTGATTTGCTATATCGTAGTCATTTGACACCTCCGACAATACCTGAAGATGTTTTTATTGAACTCATGAAATTTGCGACCATGTCTGTCGATTTTAGTTTCGATAATATTATGTATCGACAGATTGATGGTGTTGCTATGGGTTCCCCTTTGGGTCCTGTTTTAGCTAACATTTTTGTGGGTTTCTATGAACAGAGTGTGTTTACAGATTCATCTAAGCCCACTGTTTACTTCCGGTACGTTGATGACACTTTTTGTGTGTTTCGTAATGAATTCGAGGTAGACAAATTTTTCTCCCTACTAAATAGTGTTCATCCTGCCCTTAAATGTACAGTAGAGAAGGAAGTGGATAACCCTTTACCCTTCCTTGATGTTCTAGTTCGTAGAACACCTTCCTTATATACTACTACAGTGTATAGGAAGTCTACTTTCACGGGTCTTTACACTCGTTGGGATTCCTTTTGTCCCAAACAGCAAAAGATTAATTTAATTAAGTCTTTGACCCATAGGGCAGTGAGGATTTGTTCAGAGGACACTTTGAAAGACGAGATTAAGTTTTTAACTAACATCTTTACTAGTAACGGTTATCCTTATGATGTCGTTCAAATGGTTATTCGGCAAAAGTTGGCGGACTTTAATAAAGTAAAACTGGTGTTTGTTAAAAAATGTCCCGTTTATTTACGAGTGCCATATTTTGGTAGGGATAGCGAAATGTTGGCTAAGCAAATTTCATCGAGTTCTAATCAATGCTATTTTGCAGCGAATGTACGTGTTGTGTTTAAAACAAGATCTGTTCTTCCATCCATGAGTAAGGATGTTCTACCTCCTCATCATATTAATTCTGTAATTTATCAATTTAAATGTAGTTGCGGTGTCGACTACATAGGTAGAACTACACAACGCTTGGATGAATCAAGCAACACGTACCTGCTAAAATTTATAATAAAAATTTTTCGATTGGTGATACCGTTCGAAATACATACGGGTCATCTATAGCGGATCATTTCATAAATAGTCCTAGTTGTGCGGTGGACTTCAGTGTGAATTGGTTTTCTGTGTTGTCCACTTCACACTCGTTGTTTCATCTGAAGGTTTTGGAGACGCTGTTTATCAGGTCTGGGCGACCTTCTCTTTGTAAACAGAGGGATTGTTTGCTTGGGCTTGCTCTTCTGGGTCTCTAGCATCTTTAGGTGTTACAACTGTCCCTTCCGTTCAATCACGTCACCCATATTTTTTTTTCTTTTTCATAATTTTCCCCCGTTTACAGCTCTGAAGAGAGGGGGCGAAACCGGTCGGCTGGTATTTTATTTTAATAACATCATGGTCCAATGTAAAAATATTCTTGTTTTTAATGCCGTAATATATATATATATATATATATATATATATATATATATATATATATATATATATATATTAAAGGTACTTATCAATGAATGTGGGTACGCGTCTGCATATATGTGTGTATGCGTGACAAATGCGAGTTTGTGTGACGGCGCGGAAGTCCGATCTGAAAAACGCCAAGATCACCCCCTCCTGTTCTTTGTCAAGAGAACATTGCTATATAAGTTACGCTACACTTATGACACTGAAATAGAATGCCACTTGCGCGTATATATATATATATATATATATATATGCACGGACGGATGGATGTGTATCTAGGCCTATCTTCAGATTATTTATATGGGTGTGTTTGTACAAACTAAAATCTACATGTGTCTCTGTGTATGCGAGAGTGTCAGCCCAAACACAGGAGAAAATCCCCCTCCGCCACACACAAATAATCAAACACAAATAAGCATAAATTGATCAACTTTTGAAACACACACACACACACACACACACATATATATATATAAATATATATATATATATATATATATATATATATATATATATATATATATATATATATATATATATATGCGCAGTACTTACTGGAAAGTGCTTAATATCTGTGATAGAGCTAACGTATTCAGTTGCACTTTGTCAGATGATCGCAAAAGCGTGTAGCCCGGGGTTACAAACTACTTTCATGCAACTGAATATACATATATATATATATATATATATATATATATATATATATATATATATATATATATATATATACAAATGAGAGAATGAACAAGTGGTGTAAAATTCTAATGTTCGTGCTATTTACTTTTGAGAAAGTGCTCAATACAAAGTCGAGCAATATATTATTATATTTTTATTATAAAAGATTATAATAAAAGCATATTGAAATCGTTACACAAAGGCTCTCATGTTTCAATGCATTGATTTTAATTCTTCAGGCGGCGGTAAATAACTGGCGATTCAATGATGGATGTCATGCATGACGTCAGACCCGTTCAGAAATTTATCAACTGTAAAATCTATACAAACTCTTTCTGAGATCAATGTTTAAAATGGTTTTGAGAGAGTGGAGCCTGTTGAAAACCATTACCTTTTTCGAATCTTGTTGTTTGGTTCTACAGAATTACAAAGAACAGTAACAGAAGTTCCATCAGTTGAGGACTTCTAACTGCTAAAATGGATTTCACATGTAATTCAAAGAGAGAACAATGACAAAATGAAGATGTTGACTTTCCACACAACTTCAAATAAAAGTAACCTATTGAATAACCTGTTTTCCTAAAAAAATCTTTTAAGAGGAAGATTTTATAAATTTCAACCGATGACCTTATTTTTAGGGCGTTTGGGAAGTGAACAAGAGTTGCACGTGATGATTTGTAGATAGATAACTGTTGGACCTAGACTGTAGTGATCGGAGACTCATTCAATCGGGGGTTTAATTCACATTAGAACAATTCTGAATAGAACTTCCGCATTACTAATGGAATATAAAAAGAATGAAAATGAGTCAACGCAGTGTAATCGGTGCATACGGCATGGCTGGTCCTGGCTATGAAAGTTTGGACTGGTAGAACTAAGGAATATAGTTCACCTGAATATCTACCATGAAAATAAGCATAGAATAGAGAAAGACTACCAACGTTTCATCTGTAGGAATGAGGTTGAGAGATAGAGAATAGATCATCACCTTCAAGACCGCGCAAGGAAATTGAACTCGATGAGATAATCATTTTTTCTCTATCTTTAGTGATTAATCTTATATACAAGTTCTATCTGAGGTCTGGTGCGAGCTTGAGTCCCAATAGGTTTGTTAAGCGGCATATCAACACCTCTAAATATTTTGAATACAATAGTATGACTTCATCTATAGATAAAATATATTGTTGGTAATTCTGCTATAGTCATTGTTGGTGATTGTTATTTATATAAAAATGTTTGGCTGGTATGTTTACTATAAAAAAAATTGTTTGTTTTCTTTCATAGTCTTTTGTTTCTGCTTGGAACCCCTATTTATCCATATATGGGGCCCTAACAGGTGCAACCCTCTTGGGAGAGGGTTGACCTGGGAACCACAGCAAAACCTCCAATCTCCCAACCAGAGAATTTGCTGCCGGATGTAGTTTATCTTCATACCCAGGACTCCAGTTTCGATAGACGTTCAAGATGATCATCCTCATTAAGAGAAATGTTATGATATGCACTGTGATGATGAAACGTTACTAGCTTTGTTTCGGAGGTACTGGATTTTACAAGTCAATTAATGCTATTTTATTTGAGTATCGAAAAAAAACTGATACCCCGTGTATGTGCTTGAAAATATTTTTTGTTTGAAACAAGAAATATTTTCCGGCATATACATGGAGGTTCTTCAGTCTAGTGAAGAAAATCAATTCACAATATTTTGTTGCGAGATTTTTCTTCTTTTTTTTCATTGAATATTTTTAAGTGTAGCGATTGCCGAGATCTATATAGTTGGTGGCAATGTTTTTATGGTGGCGGGAATCATTCATGAAAACATTGGCACTGTTTTCATTGTCATGAACAAGATACATTGTCACCATCTGAAATAAAATCAAAGGAGTGTCATTCGTGCGTGTTTTGCCCGATAAGTTTGCAATGTATTTTTCCAGATAATTAACGTTAGAGTAAGAAGATTGAAATACATTTATATTCATAATCTGTATACTGTATGTCACACTTGATGCCAAAGTCGTTCAGATATATCTAAACTGCTATCTGTATAATGTGTACTCGGTCAATGAATGCTGAATGTTTCCGTATAAGGAAACGTCTAATATTACCATTGCATTAGCATTATGCCATTTTGACTAGGTTTTCCGAGTGTATGTGTCATTTACAGCAACTCTGCTGTCGTTTCTACATTCTTCATTCTACCACAGCTATGTACGCAAGATGGAAATAAAGAAGTAGACACTAACGAGATTTGAATTCTCATCCCGAAGAAATTATATTCTACATATGCCACATTATCAAGTTGTCCAGAGATATAGGCAATTATGGAAAAGTAATATTAAGATATCTTAATGGAACCAATTTTTACTTAAGGTGATTTTCTAAGCATTGCTTAGAAGTGACGCAACGATTATTTTATATTAGTATGGGACAACTAGTGAGGATCGTACTCACTATTCAGTCGTAATTGATCATTACACCTCGTCGGTGTTCCCTGGCGATTTTCTAATTGTAGCTTAGATGTGGCACAAGGCCAAAATTATGCGGCAGTGAGTAGAGAACTCATTACCCAGTCGTAAATTGATCCAGCTAACCACAAACCATATCAGAGAGCCCTATGATTTTATAAGCAATGTCGTACAAGGCTGAATGGGTGGGGTACACAGTGAGGATCGATCACTCAGTCTTAATTATTTTAGATACTTTGTTTCATATTTATAAAATAAACTGCATTAACGTTTAATATATATATATATATATATATATATATATATATATATATATATATATATATATATTTCATTGAATACGATAGACAAGGTGCTTTTATTTAGTTTTTTTATACAATTTTACATGCGATTTAAATTATTAGATCGCATATATATATATTGAACAATAAAAAATATTAAAAATTAAAATCTTCAGACACACTGGGTTGTATTTTAATCTTCCTTCGTTTTTATTATTATTTCATTTAGAATCCTTGACTAGTTTCGGCCAACATGGCCATCATCAGGAGAAAAATAATTTTTCTTCTTGCTGGTAGGAGTGAATTACAGAAATGAATATCTTGATGGAGAAAATGAACTTTTGTAGTTTTCATTTGTTTTTTTATTTTTTTTATCATGAATTTTGGTCATTCTTCGTGTGGATCAAAAAGTCTCTTTTAAGTTGTTATTTGAGATAAGAGCCGGATGGATTCGTGCTGCTCTGAATTCCCTTGGTCATGTTGACAGTTTTATTGGTTCCTGGAAAGGCGATGTGGCTCTGTTAAGTGTGTGCGTGTGTTATTTGGTTCTTAGGGAGTGAGTATGATGTGTGTAAGTGTGTATATTTGTTTGGGTGTGTGTATAATGTGAGGCCTCAACACCTCCTTAAGCATGTCTGTCTTGTGTGGGTGAGAAATGCGGGTGGGTTTTGATTTGTAGTGTTATATATTAATACTATCTATATTGTTAAATTTATAGTTAAGCCCGACTGGATAGTGCGTTTTTAAACGTTGTATCCACTTATTCTCATAGAACTCTAAAATCTTTCTAATATTATCTGCTCTGGGCGTTTTTATTTTCTCAATTATAGGGAATTTGGCATGGGTTTTAAAATCGCGTTTTTCTAGGCGGAAATGTTGTTCTACAGGTAATAATAATAATAATAATAATTTATATATATATATATATATATATATATATATATATATATATATATATATATATATATATATAACTTGATACTTAGTAGGGATAATTCCAAGGTGGATATAAATCAAAAGAGAGTTCAATGTAAAAACAGAGCAAAGATAATAATGAATAAAGAATGCTTAAATATCTATTCTGGTGATAGTTTTTATCGTGGCCTCATAAATCCTTTTATTCAGACCAAATTTAGTTCAATTTATTCAGACACAAGGAAAAGAAAAAAGAGAAGAGAGAAAACAGAGAATCATTTTAAGCAGCGAAATCATCCCCATCGCATTATAACCGTCACAAGTTACAAACTGATAATAATAATAATAATAATAATAATAATAATAATAATAATAATGACGATAAAAATAATAATAATGATAATAGTAATAAAATATTTGATATCAATATAAAGTTATAGCATCAATTAAAAAAATGATATTCTTTAAAACCATTTAAAATAAAATTTTGATTAAAATAATAAAAATATAATTAAAGGACCATTTTAAATCACTAAAACCTTTAAAATGCAAAGGCACACACACACACTCAAACACGCATATATATATATATATATATATATATATATATATATATATATATATGTTTATCGCTCTTTCTCTTCCCCTAACAAAACTGACATTAAAATTTCTGCCCTCTCCCACTTTTTCTTTACCCTTTTAACATTAAAACTTTTTTCCTGTTTTTTGTTTTTATATTTTCTTTTCCTTGTATCTAAATAGATTGAACTCCATTTATCATATAAATTTGGTCTGAAGTGATTGAGATCTGAGTAATAAACTATTACCTGAATGGATTTCTAAGGATTCTGTATTCATTACACACACAGACACACACACACACACACACACACATATATATATATATATATATATATATATACAGAGAGAGAGAGAGAGAGAGAGAGGGGGGGGAGAGACTTTATTTGATGTTATTAAATGTTTCCCGTGTCTTTAATTCAAGTCAAACTCTGTATTGTTCTATAATTCTTGTATGCCAATACAAATCCATTTACTTCTTGAAGCAATCAAAACAAATGAAGCTTCTGGCTTACAAATATTGTAACACATACTACCGCATCTCAGAAGTTACAAGTGGGACCCGTACATCAATTATATAAAGACTAAACAAAATCCGTGTGGGGGTTCCGCCAAAACTTACGTCGCGATCAGGGTTTTTGTTTTATCCTATTCTGTTCTTGTTTGGGCTTGGGTGGGGCAAGAATCCATGTGAGAGTGTCACCCCAAACAAACGCAGAAGAAAATCTACTCCCTACACCACACACAAATAATCTGACACAAATAAAGCATAAATAGATCCACTTTTGGAAAAAATAAACCAGTTTGTTTGATGATCGCAAAAGAGTGAAACTCGGATTTACAAACTACTTCCATGCAACTGAATATATATATATATATATATATATATATATATATATATATATATATATATATATAAATGAGAAAGAATGAGTGAAAGAACAGTTGGCGTAAAATTTTAATGTTCGTAGCATTTACTTTTAAAAAACTGCTAGATATCAAATTAGAGCAATATATTTGATATATATATATATATATATATATATATTCCAGTTTCCCTGAGAGCTATAATCTCCAGCTATTCAAGTGTAATGTCAATCGACATCTCTAGTTACCTTGATCTATCCACTACCCTCCTCCTCATCCTTTCTTCTATCACTCCTAACTGATCTTCCTCTAAATTTTCTGTAACCCCTTGCGTCCTAGTGGCTTCCTGCCTTGCTTAGAGTGAAATGCTTTATATATATATATATATATATATATATATATATATATATATATATATATATATATGTGTGTGTGTGTGTGTGTGTGTATGTGTGTGTGTGTGTGTGTGTGTGCAGATATGTGGAAAACTAGGAAAGAACACGTTAAATAAAGAATCCGGAGTTCTTTAGTATTTTTGTTTTTATTTTTAAAAAACAGTGCTCAATACAGAAGTAGTGCTTAAATTACAATTATTTTTTTAAAAAAAATATGATTCTTTCGCTACATAAGAGTTCTCATGTTTCAAAACCGAGAGCCAAAACCTTCAATATAATTATTAAAATTAAATTGAGTTAATGTATCAAGCCCTGTTTAATCATCAAGCTAAAATTTAGGAATAACCAATCTTGAAATTTACGCATCTTTATAAGCATGTTCATTCGCAAAATTAATTAGTATGAAAACGGCTTGGGCGACCATTTTGGTAAGAGGTCTGGGAGATAATAATATCCGACCGTCCTCGTTAAGACGATCAATTACACCCGACAGCAAGGCCTCTGATCAGGTTTTGAGGAGCGTGGAACCATCTCTTAATTGCTGGTGTTCCCAGGTCCAACCTGTAAGGTTCCTAGCTATGGGCAAACAATTAAACTCCAAACTGGGGTCAAAACACTATGAAAGTGTAAAAATAGGTTTTAATACCAGCAATACTTTTTTGTTAAAATATCATTACAAGCAATAAATGTTTCAGGAAATACGATTACCATCACTACATTAATACTAGCAAAAAATTTCTGAAAAAAATATTACCAAAAATACTTTTAAAAAAATATTACCAGCAATACATTTTTGGAATAAAATTGCTAGAAATACATTTTGGAAAAAAAATATTATCAGCAATGAAAATCTTGTCGGCATTAAATAACGCATTGAAGTTGTTATACCGTAAAACAAACCAAACCAAACCAAATACCAGAAGATGAAAGAATGTTTGAGAAAATGCACTGGGACTAAAATAATTTGCATTCATTCGCGCATGCGTGTGATTTTGGTAGAAAGAGCGAAAAAAAAAAAGTTGATGTTGAATTGAATAAACTTATAAAAGCTTTAGGTAGAGGCTGTTTGACTCAAAATCGCTCAAAACCACTTTCCTAATCAAATAAGCCATGCTCCTTCTTCCGGTTAGGATTGAATAAATACAATTCGTGAAGAAGATGTGGCAGCTTGCTTTCTAAGCAAAGACATTTATTACTATACATTCTGCCAGTTTCAGATAAAATGTTCCGATGCTTCCTCAGAACATAGTAACTCGATGCCAATCGTTCTAAAACTGTAAGACATCACAAAAAGAAGCAGATCAAATAAGCTTTTTTTCCCCTGATAAAACCTTTTTGATTCCTGAATATCCACGCATTTATATGGACGTCAAATATCAGAACCAATTTCACTGCCAACACTTGATCCTTTTTCTCAGTTGATACAGGGTCACTAAAAAGTATTATCGACTTAGTGAAATGTCCTTTATAGAAGCAATGAAATGTGATATGTGATATGTGATCGTATATGTTTTAGCGCTTCTTATATCGTGAACTTTCAAGTTCTGTCTCCAGAGACACTGTTCCCGACCTTCTTTTTACCAAGTTACGTATTTAACAAATTTACGAATCTAAAAACTTATATACCGTAAAAAAAGAACATGCCATATGAGGTAATTTTTGGCCATTTTTTTTTTTTGCTAGATCAGTTACGACTATTATTGAATATTGAATTGGATCTTCGCTCAGTGGTCTATTGAAGCCTTGAGTTATATCTAAACTACGCATCGTAAGGCACAATACCGTAGTAAGTCAAATCTATATATAAGTATAAAACAGAAATAAACACTAGAAGTATTTTTCTAATATACGTATATCCTTTCTTTGTGCTTATAAATTGACCCAATCCAGATCAATGTACCCCATCATACACAAACACATTTATGAAAGGATATCTGAAAAATTTCAAAAAATGAGGTGATTAAATATACTAAAAGGTATCCGTTTATCTTACGAGATAAAGGTAGCGCCGTGTCTTTATAAAAGTCTAGTACTTTGGTGGTGAAACCGTTGTCACCTCTCCAGGGCGCAGGCCTGGTTGATAGTACATAGAGGTCATGCGCTGCCAAACTACATGTCCCTCAAATATAACCCTACTGACAAGATCTAAAGGAATACAGGGCATTATATTTGGGGACGGCTTGGCTGCAGGAGTTGCCGGAAAGTTGCCAAATGCCTTCTGGGCTCCACAATGGATTTTTCCATGTTTGGATATTAGCTCAAGACAGCGGACGTTTAGAGTCAAGGTTTTCCCTCTTTTAGACGGACTGCCTACCAGGGCTACCGAGCTCCACCTACCGGAAGCAGATAGTTTTGAGACGCCAGTTTCCTCGCGTGTTAGACAATTTTTGTCTTCAGAATATGCCTTGCACCATTTTAAGTTTACTATTCGTTTGTGTATCGAATATTGCTGCCACACCTGGGCTAGGGTTTCTGTTATGCATCTAGAGATTCTTGAGAGAATCCAAAGAAGAATCTGCAATGTTGTCGTTCCTGACGAGGCATCTTGGCTTCAATCACTTTCTCTCTATCATAACGCAGCTTTCCTGAGCCTTTTTTTTTTTAGAAACACGTTCTTGTTAATTATTTTGATGAAAATTCGTCTCTGGTATCCCGACTCCCGAATTTAAGCGCAATACTAGATTGGCAGTTAGGCCTCATAATTTTACAGTTGAGAATGCTAAGTGTAAGTGTAAATCTAATACTAACGATTTATTCTCTTGTACTTCTCGCTTGTGGAACTCTCTTCTGGATTCTTGCTTTCCCATTAAGAGTGGTCTTAAAAATGTAAATACAACATCAATCGTCATAATCTTTTTTCTTTGAAAATTACAATGATATTGCTCCCTCTCCACAATAATCCATTGCCTCTTAGTCACTTCATCACCGTGCTTGAGGGTGAAATGATTCTTAAAAAAGTTTATTTCAGGCATATAAATACTATATTCGCGGCTTCCTTCGTTGCTGAGCTAGTCTTTAGCACGTGCATTACGCCTTGCTAATGACTAATAAAAAATGTACAATTCTGTATTGAGCATGAGGAAAGGCGATATTATATAGGAATAAAGTGACGCTGCCGACACTTGAGTTTGAACATAGGTCACTAATGAGCAAACACATGCGATCCCATTATTGAATTATCAGCAGTATGATTGAATCTGAAGTTTTTCCTTCCATGGTTTTAGTAAACAAATCAAAAAGAATGTTCTAGTTGCAAATGTAATTGCTGTTCACATTGTTTTTGTTGCTGTAAAAGTTGCTTTTGCTGTAACTTTTGTTGCTACAACTGTTGTTCTTGTTGCATTTATATATATATATATATATATATATATATATATATATATATATATATATATATATATATATATATATGAACTGTTATCTGGAGACGATGTGAAATATGCTTCAGGTTCCGGCCAGTGTATGCATATATACAAATATATATATATATATATATATATATATATAAATCCAGAGTTGAAAAGGGTAGCTCTGAATAGAGTCTACCCTAAAACAAAAACAGTTTTCTGGAATATATAAATGCACCGAAGTGAATTTGGTTGTGTGGTATTGTTGACCATTATTTGGGTTTAAGATTTCATCTTATGTGTCGTGGAACTAATTTCACGTTATTGAGGGCTTTTGCTATACTGGCAAACCTTTCCAGGTGAGAAATAATTTTTGTTGTTGTTTTGCCATTTTAGATCTTGACTTTATGATTTACTCTCCGCTCAATCGTCCGGGTTTGGTTTGGTTGTCAAATTGAACTCACCCGGTTGTATAGAAGGCTATTCATCTTACTAAAAGTCACTGAATACCTGGGGATTGTATGAAAGCACATGAAACTAAAACTAATAGTAGTGGCCAGGCACTGCCGACCTTGCTATTTGAATTAATATATATATTTAAATATATTTATATATATTTCTTTCTGTATATCCTTGCTTGAATCGGCTTCTAATGCTCTGGAATGAGCAGCTTGGGGATATTAGTCGTAGCTCGTGGAAGCAGAGTCTTATGGGCAAAGAGAAACTCGGATGAGTTCCACCACGGAATTTGTGATCGACGGCGCTGTATCGAGTCTAATTCGTTACCCTTGCGTCACCGAGGCCCGTTGGTACAGTTGGTATGGCGTTTGCCTCCTATCGTAGCTGTTCGGATTATAATTCTCGGTAGTAGATACGCGCTGCTGATGAGTGCCAACTATGGGACGAAACAGCCGTCTAGTGCTTTCTGCATTCTGTTGAGGTTACTTCTATACTCGAGGAATTACTTAATTATGATTATTTCAAATCCTCGTAATTATTTCTCTCTGTATATCCTTGCTTGAACCGGCTTCTAATGCTCTGGAGTGAGCGGCTTGGGGCTAGTCGTCGTAACTCGCGGAGGCACAGTCCTATCGGCAAAAGAGAAACTCGGATGAGTTCCAACAAGGAATATGTGACCGAGTGGCGCTATATCGAGTCTAATTTCATTACCTCCTCGTCATCGAGAACCGTTGGTACTATCGTAAATATTCGGGTTTCAATTCCTGCTAGTGGATGTGCACTCTTGAGGAGTCCGAAATATAGGACGAAACGGCTTTACAGTGCTGTCTGCATTCTCTTGAGGTTTCTTCTTGACTCGAGGAATTACTAAATTATGATTATTCTAAATGAACCTAATTATTTCTCTCTCTCCCTCTCTCTCCCCTCTCTCTCTCTCTCTATATATATATATATTTATATATATATTGTAAACGTAAAAATTGAAATGCGATGGCAGTCGTTATCGTCTCTTTTCTTAATTGCTATTCCTTTTATTTTCTCTCTCCTTAATAATGTTTTTCTCATAATCTCTCACATTCAGTAACGTCTTGTGTCACACTTAGTAACCCCTTGCGTCTTAATTCCTTTATTGCTTTGTTTGTATGAAATGAATGAAGAGAAGAATCACTGAGGATTTGCTCTTATTCAAACACTCTTACAGGGTCGTCAGTAATCTCTAGAGCCAAACTAACGAAATACTATATGGCGTTCTATCAGCAAATAGCGACTTTGTCTCTTTGAAGACATTATTATACTCAATATGGCGGATACAAAAAGGCGACTGTTATGGTTGGAAATATAGCGTTGGTATAGACCGAAGAAGTGAACCTGTTGGCTACAGCGGCTGATTGAAAAATACAATCTTCTTGATTTTATTTTTATGTGTCGTGCCCCTTCAAGACGTAGGCGATCATGCTTCTCCACTATCCCCTATCTCTTGTAGCTCTCAATAAGTTTCGTCCGTCTGCTACCTTCCCCAAAACACGTTCTGCCATCCACTTGCTTAAGCCAGGCATGTCATGCATTGCTTTCCTTTGTCTCTTTTTCCCTCTATTCGACCTGTGAGTATCAGAGTCTCCAAGCCCTCATTTCTCATTACGTTCCCCAGAAATTTCATCTGCCTCTTCCTGATGATAAGTATAAGCTTCTTTCTTGTTCGCATCGTCTCCAAATCCTTATCGTTGCTCACACGCTCGGTCCATGATATCTTTAGGATCCTTCTGTAGAACCATACCTTCATTTCTCCGTGACTCTTCTTTTCTCATTACGTGTCGCAGAAATTTCATCTGCCTCTTCCTGATGTTAGGTATAAGCTTCCTCCTTGTTTGCATCCTCTCCAAAACCTCATCGTTGCTCATACGCTCGGTCCATGATATCCTTAGCATCCTTCTGTAGAACTATACCTGCGTTGCCTCGAGTCTCTTCTACATGTTTGAGGAGACCATCCAACATTCGCTACGGTAAAGGAGGATATATATCACGTAGCAGCTCAGTACTCTTTTCTTTATTACCAAAGAAAGCCTCCTGTCTCGCAATACTTTGCCCAGCTTTTGGAATGTGTTATTGGCCATCCCAATACGTCTACAGATCTCAGGTGTCGCACTTACTGTCCTTTGTCAAAATGCATCCCAAATATTTAAATTTCCGCACTTGTTTGATTTTAGTGTCACTGACCTGAAAATCGTATTTCCGACTCATCCTGATGACAATGCACTCTGTCTTCTTTTAGTTTATGCTTAGTCCCTTCTTCTCGCTCTCTTTCGCTACCTTCTGCTGGTTTTGTAATTACTTTTCCATGTCTGTGTCATCTGCGTATTTGATGTTAAGATTGTGGCCGCCAATGCTGAATCCCTGGAGTATTTCCAATTCTCTTAGAATTGCCTCTCTGTATTGGTTGAATAATTTCGGTGAGAAGACACATTCTTTCCTTACGCCCCTTTTTTCCCTTTTAACGCCAATCTGTGAGTGTAAAAATTTCCAAGTCCGCTTTCATTTGTTTTGGAATGCGTCCTTGGCAATCAGCGAATCAATTTCAGAATCAAGCTGAATCAAGTTTATGTTCTCTTTTACACTTTTCCTTAGGAAAGGCATGAACACAAATCTTCTTCTAGCTATAAGAAAATCGGCGTTATCAAACTTTGAAGGAAAGCCAGACTTTGAGGAGCAGAGTTTTGATTTCAAAAGCAAGGAGAATATAATCAATTACTCTACAATGAATATTAGTTAAAACGCAATTAATAGAAAATAATAAAAAAATGTTTTCTTTACTCAGCTAAATATGATTATCACACGTTGAACGGCCGATCGCATCCATAATCGAAAATCTATAATTATTGGATATTAAAATGAGTCATGCTTTTCATGAGGCATTGATCTTTACAAAATAGTTTTTGTTTGTAAAATAGGCGGTAAGGTTGATGTTGTTAAAATTACACCTTTACGTGCCAAATCTAGATACGTCGTCAATGTTACTGCTCTCATGTCACTAGAAGTTTCGGGTTTAAATAAACAACAGACTTCTTCGATGGGCGACCCGACCAAGTATAACCAGTAAATTTGCTACTAGGTTAAGGACGTGCATTATAGTTATTTTCCAAGCATAGCTTAGATGTGGCAGAAAGTATGAGGCATCTAGTGAGGATCGAACTCACTGTTCAGTAGTAATTGATCTAGCAAGACAAGCTTGCTAACCATTATACAACGCCAAGGTGCCCTAGGGCGTGCATTATATAAGTTCCCCCAAGAAGAACGGCAAATAATCAAGATTTCACTTCGGCTATTCAATGTTATAGATTGGGTATGTTTGGTTGAACTAATCTTCCTACATGCGGCCAAGACAGGGTGTTATATATATATATATATATATATATATATATATATATATATATATATATATATATATATATATATATATATATATATATATATATATATATATATATATATATATATATTAGGTTGGTGCAAAAATAATGACGTAATAATGTCGTTTTTTGACGTATTTTTTAACGTTAAAAAACGACATTATTACATCATTATTTTTGCACCAACCTAATATATATAATAAAAATCATTTATTATATTGGATCGTCTTACGACTTTTCTTTCTCTTCCTCCCCTTTTAACTTCTTTATTATATCTTATTTCTTTGGTCTTTCTCTTTTTATAACTTTCCTTTTTATTCTTATTTTTTCTTAACTACACTTAACAAAACGTATACAATAGTGATTAAAATGACTTAGACTATTTACAAAAAGAAAACTAAAATACAGTATGAATAATTTGGGATGTTGATTGATACTCTAATAAATTCCGTTTAAAAACTAGGAGAAATAACATTTAACGAAAATTTCTGAAAATAAATTAATCAAGATATTTACATGTTAAATACTAGTTAAAAAAAGAAAACGTGTAAATTTTAGTTAAAATAGGTTACCTCCCCCCACCAAAAAAAAATTATCCTTAACAGAAAAAAAGTGTTTAAAAACTAAGAAAAATAACATATAACTTAAATTACTTAAAATAAATTAATCAAGATATTTATTTGCATGATGAATAATAGTTAAAAAAGAAAAAAAATAATAACGTGTAAATTTAGTTAAAATAAGTTACTCCTAAATATTATCCTTAAAGGAAACCGATTGAAAAAACGAATAAATACAAGAAAAAAACAAATCAAAAAATGGGTAATTACCAAAAAAAAATTGCGAGAAAAGAAAAGGAAAGATTACGTGTAAAAATATTTCTTGCAATAAAATTAATCTACTCGAATGACCAGTAAAACGCAAAGATGAAGTCATTGAACATGCGACTGAATTCAACAAATGTCATGATGCAACTCGAATAAATTGTTTAAAAATGCATATGCATTACTTTCATTTTCCACTTTCTTTGGGATTGGTCGAATAAGTATATAATATCATTTAACTAACAATAATTATAGGATCATTCATAAATTATTAGAAAGGACTTTCTACTAAATATAATTAGTGAATTGATTTATTAAACTCATTAAATGCAAGTAAATAAAATCGTTTCTTGTAATAAATTGATAAATGCTTTTATATTAGAGTTGATCTTTGTAAATGTGAATCATAAAATGAAATCAAATTAAAACGTCGCGGCTTTCGAATTAAATTGAGATTAGGTGTCGAGCAATAATTAATTTTAGATGGTAATCGTATTCAGTTAAAATTGTTTTCCTCCTCATATCTGAAAATAGGCTGAGCGCCAAGTCTATGCATATCAAGTCAAAATTTGACTTCCCTCTTCACAGTCTAATTATAAATAGCCTTGTGTTTAAATTGTTTTAATTAATTAATTTATTAATAATAATAATAGTAATAATATCATGCGTGTTTCATATTTACTTGCAGATATTATATATATATATATATATATTTATATATATATATACATATATATATATATATATATATATATATATATATATACGAAATATTTCTTAGAGTTAACCTGTAGAAAAAGACAATATTTATACATGTAAAAGACAATAGGAAAACTGTAATAGTTGACGACACGTTTCGTCCGATGTGGATTGCTAATAGCAATGATATTTCTGAAGCAGGCATTTATAAAATAAATTGCCAAAACTGTCCCTCACAATATATTGGAGAAATAAGTAGAAATTTAAAGGAAAAAAAACGCATTTATGAGCACAAAAGATACCTCACAAAAAACAACTTAGCTAATGCACTAGTCATACATAGAAATAAATTCAACCACAATTTTGATTTTAAAAATGCTACACTCATAAAAAAAGAAAATAACTCACACAGAGGGAAAATCCTCGAGAGTGCCGCCATTGAATATTATCTACGTCCAGGCCTTTTCCTTATTTCACCTTTCTTAAAAGAATTACTTCTCTCCCAAGCAAACGTACATAGCAGTATCATGAAATCAAAAGAAAATAGTTAAATCCATCAACACAGAAATAATAACAATATCTCCTCCACACGTGACAGTATTTGATGTAATTTTCAGTTTACAATATGAAAATAGCGTTCTCTAAATTCTTCTAGTTGCTAAAGCCATTTTGTTTTTGTTATTAGTTTCTTTTATTTAAATAAATTCAATTCGTTTTTAGCCTTGAGAAAGTCCATATCGGATGAAACGCGTTGGCAACTATTACATTTTTTCGATTGTCTTTAACACACACACACACACACACACACACACATATATATATATATATATATATATATATATATATATATATATATATATATATATATATATAATCTGTTTGGAGTCCGGCTTGAAGCAATCAACACTTAACAAAGGCAAAAATTTAATTACCTCTATCTACACATAAAATCATTAAAATATGCCAACTAATTACCAAGCAATGTTTCTTTACTTTTAATAACCAACATTACAGACAGAAATTTGATTTACCAATGGGATCTCCTCTTAGCGGTGTTCTTGCTTGTCTATTTTTAGAATTTCTAGAAAGTGACTCATTCAAAAATATTCTCCCTACAAACTCTTCATATTTCAGATACATAGACTCATTATTAATATTTCCATAAAACACTAATTTAACGGATCTTCTCTCCAAACTTAACAACATTGAACGTACAAAACCTTTCGAAACTGAAACCAACCACACTCTTCCGTTCCTAGACATTTTGTTAATTAGAAATGATGACGAACTCAATTTTGACGTTTACAGAAAGGCTACAAACAAAAATGATCTGATCAGTTTCTACTCAAACCGCTCTTCTAAAATTAAATCTGGAATTATTATAGGTTTCTATCTAAATGTTTTAAGAATCTGCAGTCCCCAATATTTACTTAAAGAAACATACATAGAAAACACATTCAAAAACCTACAATACCCATATCATTTCATCCACAATGCAAGAAGAAAGGCATACAAAATATAGAAACCGAAACAAAACTAATAACATAATCCGCAATAGTAAATTACATGAAAACAGATTCATAATACTACTGATCAACTCTGTCATGTCTACTATCCAGAATAACCTATCCCATCTAAATAATCTTAAAATAGCCACAAACATTTTCAAAACCATTATGGATATACTCAGATCTTCAAACACTAATAGCAATAATATTTCTGAATCAGGCATTTATAAAATAAATTACCAAAACTGTTCCTCCGAATATATTGGAGAAACAAGTAGAAATTTAAAAAAAAAACGCATTTATAAGCACAAAATAGACCTCACAAAAAACAACGATATAATTCACAACGCGCTAAAAAAAAAAAAAGATCTATCTCATAAGGACACTTAGGAAACCCAATGCAGCTTTTAACTAATTTTATAATATTTTAACAACTTAAATGTAAAAATCTAGGTCACTGGTTGGGAGCCGGAAAGAGATATGTACACATTAGAAATCAAAGAAATAATAATAATAATAATAATAATAATAATAATAATAATAATAATAATTAATTCAATTTATTTTTATTTTTATTTTCTCTAAAAACGGTCTGACAAATGTCATACATAATAGTGTGGATCCAAAATGCAGGTTATGTGACAAATACCAGAAAACCAGAGACTTTCTAATCTGAAGATGTTTTGTACTTGCGCCAAAAAGTTGAAAATATGAACATCACCCAGCACCGATTACAGAAATAGAAGACATCATAATTCTATGGGATTACGCCATCTTCACAGACAAGAAGTAAATAGGCCCACCTTATTATCAAATCCGAAATTAAACAAAAAAAGCTTGTTTACTAATTGATAGGGCTTGCCAAACGGGCTGTAATATAGCAACGTAGGAATTAGAAAAACTATCGAAGTATGAAGATCTGGAAATCGAAATAGAAAAAAATGTGGAAATTGAAAACAAGAATAGTACCAGTCATAGTAGGTGCTCTTGGAATGATAAAAAAAAGAACACAACAGCACATTGAAATTATCCCTGAGAATCCCAGCTGAAAAGAAATGTAAAAAAAAATCCTTGTAAGTACAACATGACGATAGCAGAAATAAAGACATAATAATAATAATAATAATAATAATAATAATAATAATAATAATAATAATAATAATTAGGTTGCACGGTATTGGCGCACACTGAATATAAAACCCGGCCTGACAGAATTGGCCATTATCTGCACTGGAAAATCAGCAACTTCCATGGAAAGGAAACTGAAAGAAATTGGTATGAACACCACCTAGACAAGGTTACGGAGATAGGACCTCTTACAATATTATGGGGCTATATAATACAAACAGACAGAACAATCAAAGCTTACCGCCTAGACATTGTTAATAAAGATCGCAAACAAAAAAGTGCCTGAGAATGAGCAAGTGAAGCCCATGTGAAATAAAACTATCTAGACTAACAAGCGCTTGGATAACAATCGCCCTGATATCATACTTAGGAACAAGAGTATCCATGAATGGATCATGACAGCGGTATCTAGGGATAAGAATATCGTGATGGCGGATCAAGCGGAAATAGAGAGGTAACAAAAAATTGTAGGTCAGT
Source organism: Acanthosepion lycidas (assembly GCA_963932145.1). Classification (NCBI taxonomy): domain Eukaryota; kingdom Metazoa; phylum Mollusca; class Cephalopoda; order Sepiida; family Sepiidae; genus Acanthosepion; species Acanthosepion lycidas. The sequence continues at coordinate 23,705,957 of OZ010610.1, forward strand.
TCAATGAAATATACCAAACATCAGGTAAGATTGACTCTTTTGTGGTTGGTGCACTGTGGACTATTTAAAAGGAATATTTCACTCTCGCAAGACTCCTTGGAGATAGATGGCATTCTTGGAAGAGAGGAGGTGGTAGTGCTCCTTAAAGTGACTCATGTATTAAGGAAAGTGACGAATCATTAAACTGCAAATAGGAGCTGAGACATGACCATCAACACCCAACCGAACCACCAAGAGCCATAGAAAGTATATAAAAATTAAGTCAGATTAATAAAAGAAAGCAACTTCTTGGTTCCATTTCCTTTCTCTCTATCGTTGTGTAACATTCAATATCCATAGCAATTGAAAAAAAACTATCATTATTTGCATTCTCTAAACACCAACACCCAGTTAGAAAAATATCGAAGGATTAAACTGGAGATACACGATCTAATCTCTCATAGTTGTTTGCCTTAATATATATTTATAAAGAAGTTAAATAATAAAAGACTTGGTCAGAAGAGATATTGAAAAGAAAACTCTATAAGTCGCCTTAAAAAGTTTCTCTCAAAACCACGCATGCGCATAGATACAAATATTTCGATATAAAATATGACAGTCTTTCAGAAAGCTCCACCCGCGTAAAGGGAAAAGAAAACGAGAATCTCGATTATTCACGCGAGCGTGTTTTCTGAAAACGTTGTCTCGTCTTGCATGTAAGTGCTGGAGAATGATATCGGGGTCATCAGTGGTGTATAGATATTCTGTGAAGCATAAAAGGCTGAAGTCACTTCATTAAGGGATGTATTCATCAAGTTAGTTTTCATAATACCAACTTATTACAGAGATCGAAAGTAGAAATTTTTATTTTTATTGATACTGTTACTGTTTTGAAAGCGGTCAAGTGTGATTCATTTAAAATCTTTATTCTTTTATTGATTCTATGGCAAACGAGAATCCTGCCTTTTGGCTCCAAATATTTAAGTTCAGTAGAAAGAGAATAGTGGTCGGTTGAATCAGTGAAAATATTTTTTTTTTTGTTCTTTGTTGCCGACTTAAACCAAATATTTATTCGTCACTACACAAATAATTTTCTACTTATTTAAATATATAAAAGGAAAAGAAAAGAAAAGAAAGTAAGCATTGCGGGCAAAGGAGAAAATGATAGTTCTAGAAGAGAAAATATTGCATGCTTGTGAGAGAAAAATTCCCAGTTAAATTTTTTGAAGACGAAACTGAGTTCAGTTTAAAATTTATTTTTCGCTGGAAACTTTTGTACACACCTCATCGATTTAAGTTTATTAGTGATAGATAAACAAACAAACAAATAAATAAAGAAAGAAAGAAAGAAAATAAGAAAGGAAGAAAGAAAAAAACAAAGAATGAAAGAAAAAATAAGAAAATAAGAAAGAAAGAATAAATGAGAAAAAAGAAAATAAGAAAGAAAGAAAATAAGACAGTAAATAACAAAGAAAGAAAAAAGAAGAAAGAAAGAAAGTAAAAAGAAAACGAAATAAAATAAGGAAGAGACAAAGAAAGAATATAAGAATGAAAAAGAAAATAAGAAATAAAGAAAGAAAGAAAATAAGAAAGAAAGGAGATACGAAGTAAAGAAGGAAAAACAAAGAAAGAAAATAAGAAAGAAAGAAAATAAGAAAGGGGGGGAAAGAAAAAAGAAAGAAAATAAGAAAGGAAGGGGGAAAGAAAAAGAAAGAAAATAAGAAGGAAAGAAAGAAAATAAGATTGAAAGAAAGAAAGAAAGAAAGAAAGAAAGAAAGATGGCAGGAGGTAAAGACAAAACGAAAATATGAAAATAAAGAGAGGGTAAGAAAAATAAATATGCATAGATATAGATATAGAGAAAGAATGAAAAACAAGAAAGAAAAGCACCATAAACGGAAAGGGTGAAAAAGAAAAGGAAAAAGAAACTAATGGAAATTAATAAGGACGAATGAAAGAAGTGAATAAAATAGAAAAGCATTAAAGAAAGAGAGAAAAAAGGTAGAAAGAAATGAAATCCCGGGTAAATAAATAGAAAAAGACATGAAAATAAAAGACGGAGATAAAAAAAATAAAACATTGCAGAGAAAAAGAAAGAAAAAAGGGACAGAATTAATATTGACAGAGAAAAATGAAATATAATATGAAAATCGAGTAAAATTTTAAAGATAGCGTGAGAGTTAAAAGGAAGAAAAGAAGGAAATAAAAGACGACAGAAGAGGCACAACAGAGAGAGAGAGAGAGAGAGAGAGAGAAAGAGAAAGAGAGATGGGTTTTGGACAGGAGAGAAGAAATGTTGTGTCGGAAAGAAAAAGAGAGAAAGAAAAAGAGAAATTTTAAAAACAGCGTGAGAGTTAAAAGAAGAAAAGAAAAGAAGCAAATAAAAGACGACAGAAGAGGGACAACAGAGAGAGAAAGAGAGAACGAGAAAGAGAGATGGGGTTTGGACAGGAGAGAATAAATGTTGTGTCGGAAAGAAAAAGAGAGAAAGAAAAAGAAAAATTTTAAAGACAGCGTGAGAGTTAAAAGGAAGAAAAGAAAAAAAGCAAATAAAAGACGACGGAAGAGGCACAACAGAGAGAGAGAGAGGGAGAGAGAGAGAAAGAGAGAGAGAGTGAGAGAGAGGGAAAGAGAGAAAGAGAAAGAGATATGGGGTTTGGACAGGAGAGAAGAGATGTTGTGTCGGAAAGAAAAAGAGAGTTGTTGAATTTGGAATGAAAACGGGAGATATAGAGGTCAGAAAGGAAAAAAAGAGGTATTTGTGGCCGGAAAGCAAAAGAGAGATTTAAGGGAGGGGCAGAAAGAAAGGTGAAATGTGGACGTTCGAAAGTGAACGGAGGACTTTCGGATGTTGGAATCGGCAAAAGAAAAAGAGAGACGTTGGTGGTCGAAAAGAAAACGAGAGATATGCTCACAAATAAAAGAGAGATGGGAAATAAAGAAACGAATGATTAAAAAATAATGACAAATTCTCTCTAATGAAAAAGAAGGACTGGGAGATGGTAAAAACGAAGTGAATATTATTCGGAAAGAAAAAGAGAAAAAGTAGATGGAAATATAACGAAAGATGAAGGGTCATAATTCAAAGAATAATTGTGTAGAAGAGTATAGGATAGAAAAAGTAATCGAAAGAAGAAAAAGGAAGCCATGGAAAGAAAAAACAAATGAAAAGAGAGAAGAATGGAAAATTCTCGAAAGAAAAGAAACAGATATTTTCCGCCTAACAAAAATTGAAGCCTAAAGTCTTATCCAATATGCTGAATGGTTATCTTGACGCGGATACAACGCGGATATCAAGACATTTTCATACCACTTCCCTTTTATGGAAAACCATGGGTGCTAAAATGAAGAAAAACATAAGGGGCCGCCAAGGCTGAGTAAAAATTGGAATCGAAGAAAGATTTGATTATGAACAGAAAAAAGGCAGTATTTCTAATGACGGGACCTACAAGAAATGAAGAAGAAGAATTGATTGTTGGAACAAATTATTTAAGAGGAAGAAGTAAAGGAAAATAAAGAAAGAAGGAAGACAAAATAGATGAAATCACAAATTGATAAAAGAAATTGAGGAAAAGTAATGAAGAAAAAGAAAGAAAGAAAAAAAAAAGAAATAACGAAAGAAAAAAAAAAAGAAAGAAAGAAAAACCCCGGAAGAGAGAAAAATGAGAATAACTGAAGAAAAGAAAACTAGGAAAAGAATTAAAGAAAAAAAAAAAAAGGAAGAAAAAAGAAGGAAAGAAAGTAAGGTAAAAGAGGGACAACCTAAACAGAGAATAAGAGAAAGAGAAAACAAATGAATGAAAACGAAGTAAAATAAAATAAAAAAAAATAGAGAAAAAGAAAGGCAAAGGAATAAAAAAAAGTAGTGAAAAAAAAGAAGAAAAAAACAGAAAGACGAAGAATAAGTAAATTCTCCCCCCCCCCCCCAAAAAAACTCCAGGTTTCCCAAGGTAGCAGCGGAGGGTATAAAAATTAAAACAAAAATGGAAGCTAAAAATAACGATTGAAACAAGGGAGGCTAAAAGAAAAAGATGCGATTTCTATGAAAAAAGAAATATATTTAAGGAAGATGAAGAAAACACAAACTTAATAAAACGGAAAAAGATATGTATTGAATTGAAACAGGAAAGCAATAAAAATGAGAAATAAATTATTAACATCGACATTAAATATAAAAATTGATAATCAAAGAAAGAAAAAATGAACGAAAAGAGACAGAACAAGAGGTAGGTGATTAAACGGCGGGGGGGGGAAAGTTCAAAGCAAAGAAAATAATATGACTGTAATATTGTGTGTGGGAAATAGAGAAGAATTAATTAAATATATATATATATATATATATATATATATATATATATATATATATATATATATATATATATATATGTGTGTGTGTCTGTGTGTGTACGTGAGTGCGTAAGTGTAATATTATATATCGTTATGCCACACACAGAGACACACAGACATTAGGTTAAAAAGAAACAGGTTGTTCAATGTTCCGTGAAATAACGAATCCGCAACTAGAGAAAACGCGAGATTTCCTGATAAAAAAAAGGAATAAATAAAAGAATTTTGACTCCTATATTATTCAGTGAGAATTTGTCACCTCGTAGAAAACAAGCGGGTCTCCAAAAAGGTAGCGTGGGCATACTCACCGCCCCCTCTCTGTCACTTACAAGTAGTTGGCAAAATTAGCCTAATGACGAACAACAAAGTAGCCAATACATACCATACGCATAGAGCGATTTATTAGTACGGTAGAGGGTTAACTTAAGAAGCAATTTTTTACGGATAAATCAATAAAAATTGAAATGAATAAATCAATAAATAAATAAAGAAAGAAAGAAAGAAAGAAAGAAAGAAAGAAAAGTTGGAAAGAAGAAAAGTAAATAGTGGGATAAAGAAATAAATAAATAAGAAAAACAATGAATAAACGAACAAGAAGAAAAAGAAAAAATGAGAAAAAGAAAGAAACAAAGAAAAAAAAGGCAGGTGATTATTAAAAAAATGAATGAAAAAATCGAGGAAGAAATAAGCAAAGAGAAAAAGAAGGAATTTGTAAAAAAAATCTTAATTAACGTACAAGAAAGAAAGAAAAAGAGAAACGAAAGAAAAAGGGAAAAACAACGAAAAAAGAAAAAACGAAAAATGAGAGAAAAATGAAAGAGAGAAAAACGAAAGAAAGAGCGAAAAAAATGAAAGAAAGGAGAAACATAAATGAAAGAGAGAAAAACAAAAGAAAGTGCGAAAAAAATGAAAGACTTGAGAAACATAAATGAAAGAGAGAAAAACGAAAGAAAGAGACAGAAAAATGAAAGACTGGAGAAACATAAATGAAAGAGAGAAAAACGAAAGAAAGAGAGAGAAAAATGAAAGACTGGAGAAACATAAATGAAAGAGAGAAAAACGAAAGAAAGAGAGAGAAAAATGAAATCAGGAGAAACATAAATGAAAGATAGAAAAACGAAAGAAAGAGAGAGAAAAATGAAAGACAGGAGAAAAATAAATGAAAGAGAGAAAAACGAAAGAAAGAGCGAAACAAATGAAAGACAGGAGAAACATAAATGAAAGAGAGAAAAACGAAAGAAAGAGCGAAAAAAATGAAAGACTGGAGAAACATAAATGAAAGAGAGAAAAACGAAAGAAAGAGCGAAAAAAATGAAAGACTGGAGAAAAATAAATGAAAGAGAGAAAAACGAAAGAAAGAGCGAAAAAAATGAAAGACAGGAGAAACATAAATGAAAGAGAGAAAAACGAAAGAAAGAGCGAAAAAAATGAAAGACTGGAGAAACATAAATGAAAGAGAGAAAAACGAAAGAAAGAGAGAGAAAAATGAAAGACTGGAGAAACATAAATGAAAGAGAGAAAAACGAAAGAAAGAGCGAAAAAAATGAAAGACTGGAGAAACATAAATGAAAGAGAGAAAAACGAAAGAAAGAGAGAGAAAAATGAAAGACAGGAGAAACATAAATGAAAGAGAGAAAAACGAAAGAAAGAGAGAGAAAAATGAAAGACAGGAGAAACATAAATGAAAGAGAGAAAAACGAAAGAAAGAGCGAAAAAAATGAAAGACTGGAGAAACATAAATGAAAGAGAGAAAAACGAAAGAAAGAGAGAGAAAAATGAAAGACAGGAGAAACATAAAGGAAAGAGAGAAAAACGAAAGAAAGAGCGAAAAAAATGAAAGACAGGAGAAACATAAATTGAAAGAGAGAAAAACGAAAGAAAGAGCGAAAAAAATGAAAGACTGGACAAACATAAATGAAAGAGAGAAAAACGAAAGAAAGAGAGAGAAAAATGAAAGACAGGAGAAACATAAATGAAAGAGAGAAAAACGAAAGAAAGAGACAGAAAAATGAAAGACAGGAGAAACATAAATGAAATAGAGAAAAACGAAAGAAAGAGCGAAAATAATGAAAGACTGGAGAAACATAAATGAAAGAGAGAAAAACGAAAGAAAGAGAGAGAAAAATGAAAGACAGGAGAAACATAAATGAAAGAGAGAAAAACGAAAGAAAGAGAGAGAAAAATGAAAGACAGGAGAAACATAAATGAAAGAGAGAAAAACGAAAGAAAGAGCGAAAAAAATGAAAGACTGGAGAAACATAAATGAAAGAGAGAAAAACGAAAGAAAGAGCGAAAAAAATGAAAGACTGGAGAAACATAAATGAAAGAGAGAAAAACGAAAGAAAGAGAGAGAAAAATGAAAGACAGGAGAAACATAAATGAAAGAGAGAAAAACGAAAGAAAGAGAGAGAAAAATGAAAGACAGGAGAAACATAAATGAAATAGAGAAAAACGAAAGAAAGAGCGAAAAAAATGAAAGACTGGAGAAACATAAATGAAAGAGAGAAAAACGAAAGAAAGAGATAGAAAAATGAAAGACAGAAGAAACATAAATGAAAGAGAGAAAAACGAAAGAAAGAGCGAAAAAAATGAAAGACTGGAGAAACATAAATGAAAGAGAGAAAAACGAAAGAAAGAGAGAGAAAAATGAAAGACAGGAGAAACATAAATGAAAGAGAGAAAAACGAAAGAAAGAGCGAAAAAAATGAAAGACTGGAGAAACATAAATGAAAGAGAGAAAAACGAAAGAAAGAGACAGAAAAATGAAAGACAGGAGAAACATAAATGAAATAGAGAAAAACGAAAGAAAGAGCGAAAAAATGAAAGACTGGAGAAACATAAATGAAAGAGAGAAAAACGAAAGAAAGAGAGAGAAAAACGAAGACAGGAGAAACATAAATGAAAGAGAGAAAAACGAAAGAAAGAGCGAAAAAAATGAAAGACAGGAGAAACATAAATTGAAAGAGAGAAAAACGAAAGAAAGAGCGAAAAAAATGAAAGACTAGAGAAACATAAATGAAAGAGAGAAAAACGAAAGAAAGAGAGAGAAAAATGAAAGACAGGAGAAACATAAATGAAATAGAGAAAAACGAAAGAAAGAGCGAAAAAAAATGAAAGACTGGAGAAACATAAATGAAAGAGAGAAAAACGAAAGAAAGAGCGAAAAAAATGAAAGACTGGATAAACATAAATGAAAGAGAGAAAAACGAAAGAAAGAGACAGAAAAATGAAAGACAGAAGAAACATAAATGAAAGAGAGAAAAACGAAAGAAAGAGCGAAAAAAATGAAAGACTGGAGAAACATAAATGAAAGAGAGAAAAACGAAAGAAAGAGAGAGAAAAATGAAAGAGGAGAAACATAAATGAAAGAGAGAAAAACGAAAGAAAGAGCGAAAAAAATGAAAGACTGGAGAAACATAAATGAAAGAGAGAAAAACGAAAGAAAGAGACAGAAAAATGAAAGACAGGAGAAACATAAATGAAATAGAGAAAAACGAAAGAAAGAGCGAAAAAAATGAAAGACAGGAGAAACATAAATGAAAGAGAGAAAAACGAAAGAAAGAGAGAGAAAAATGAAAGACAGGAGAAACATAAATGAAAGAGAGAAAAACGAAAGAAAGAGAGAGAAAAATGAAAGACAGGAGAAACATAAATGAAAGAGAGAAAAACGAAAGAAAGAGCGAAAAAAATGAAAGACTGGAGAAACATAAATGAAAGAGAGAAAAACGAAAGAAAGAGCGAAAAAAATGAAAGACTGGATAAACATAAATGAAAGAGAGAAAAACGAAAGAAAGAGACAGAAAAATGAAAGACAGAAGAAACATAAATGAAAGAGAGAAAAACGAAAGAAAGAGCGAAAAAAATGAAAGACTGGAGAAACATAAATGAAAGAGAGAAAAACGAAAGAAAGAGAGAGAAAAATGAAAGAGGAGAAACATAAATGAAAGAGAAAAAAACGAAAGAAAGAGCGAAAAAAATGAAAGACTGGAGAAACATAAATGAAAGAGAGAAAAACGAAAGAAAGAGACAGAAAAATGAAAGACAGGAGAAACATAAATGAAATAGAGAAAAACGAAAGAAAGAGCGAAAAAATGAAAGACTGGAGAAACATAAATGAAAGAGAGAAAAACGAAAGAAAGAGAGAGAAAAATGAAGACAGGAGAAACATAAATGAAAGAGAGAAAAACGAAAGAAAGAGCGAAAAAAATGAAAGACAGGAGAAACATAAATTGAAAGAGAGAAAAACGAAAGAAAGAGCGAAAAAAATGAAAGACTAGAGAAACATAAATGAAAGAGAGAAAAACGAAAGAAAGAGAGAGAAAAATGAAAGACAGGAGAAACATAAATGAAAGAGAGAAAAACGAAAGAAAGAGACAGAAAAATGAAAGACAGGAGAAACATAAATGAAATAGAGAAAAACGAAAGAAATAGCGAAAAAAAATGAAAGACTGGAGAAACATAAATGAAAGAGAGAAAAACGAAAGAAAGAGAGAGAAAAATGAAAGACAGGAGAAACATAAATGAAAGAGAGAAAAACGAAAGAAAGAGAGAGAAAAATGAAAGACAGGAGAAACATAAATGAAAGAGAGAAAAACGAAAGAAAGAGCGAAAAAAATGAAAGACTGGAGAAACATAAATGAAAGAGAGAAAAACGAAAGAAAGAGCGAAAAAAATGAAAGACTGGAGAAACATAAATGAAAGAGAGAAAAACGAAAGAAAGAGAGAGAAAAATGAAAGACAGGAGAAACATAAATGAAAGAGAGAAAAACAAAAGAAAGAGAGAGAAAAATGAAAGACAGGAGAAACATAAATGAAAGAGAGAAAAACGAAAGAAAGAGCGAAAAAAATGAAAGACTGGAGAAACATAAATGAAAGAGAGAAAAACGAAAGAAAGAGACAGAAAAATGAAAGACAGGAGAAACATAAATGAAAGAGAGAAAAACGAAAGAAAGAGACAGAAAAATGAAAGACAGGAGAAACATAAATGAAATAGAGAAAAACGAAAGAAAGAGCGAAAATAATGAAAGACTGGAGAAACATAAATGAAAGAGAGAAAAACGAAAGAAAGAGAGAGAAAAATGAAAGACAGGAGAAACATAAATGAAAGAGAGAAAAACGAAAGAAAGAGCGAAAAAAATGAAAGACAGGAGAAACATAAATGAAAGAGAGAAAAACGAAAGAAAGAGCGAAAAAAATGAAAGACTGGAGAAACATAAATGAAAGAGAGAAAAACGAAAGAAAGAGCGAAAAAAATGAAAGACTGGAGAAACATAAATGAAAGAGAGAAAAACGAAAGAAAGAGAGAGAAAAATGAAAGACAGGAGAAACATAAATGAAAGAGAGAAAAACGAAAGAAAGAGAGAGAAAAATGAAAGACAGGAGAAACATAAATGAAATAGAGAAAAACGAAAGAAAGAGCGAAAAAAATGAAAGACTGGAGAAACATAAATGAAAGAGAGAAAAACGAAAGAAAGAGATAGAAAAATGAAAGACAGAAGAAACATAAATGAAAGAGAGAAAAACGAAAGAAAGAGCGAAAAAAATGAAAGACTGGAGAAACATAAATGAAAGAGAGAAAAACGAAAGAAAGAGAGAGAAAAATGAAAGACAGGAGAAACATAAATGAAAGAGAGAAAAACGAAAGAAAGAGCGAAAAAAATGAAAGACTGGAGAAACATAAATGAAAGAGAGAAAAACGAAAGAAAGAGACAGAAAAATGAAAGACAGGAGAAACATAAATGAAATAGAGAAAAACGAAAGAAAGAGCGAAAAAATGAAAGACTGGAGAAACATAAATGAAAGAGAGAAAAACGAAAGAAAGAGAGAGAAAAACGAAGACAGGAGAAACATAAATGAAAGAGAGAAAAACGAAAGAAAGAGCGAAAAAAATGAAAGACAGGAGAAACATAAATTGAAAGAGAGAAAAACGAAAGAAAGAGCGAAAAAAATGAAAGACTAGAGAAACATAAATGAAAGAGAGAAAAACGAAAGAAAGAGAGAGAAAAATGAAAGACAGGAGAAACATAAATGAAAGAGAGAAAAACGAAAGAAAGAGACAGAAAAATGAAAGACAGGAGAAACATAAATGAAATAGAGAAAAACGAAAGAAATAGCGAAAAAAAATGAAAGACTGGAGAAACATAAATGAAAGAGAGAAAAACGAAAGAAAGAGAGAGAAAAATGAAAGACAGGAGAAACATAAATGAAAGAGAGAAAAACGAAAGAAAGAGAGAGAAAAATGAAAGACAGGAGAAACATAAATGAAAGAGAGAAAAACGAAAGAAAGAGCGAAAAAAATGAAAGACTGGAGAAACATAAATGAAAGAGAGAAAAACGAAAGAAAGAGCGAAAAAAATGAAAGACTGGAGAAACATAAATGAAAGAGAGAAAAACGAAAGAAAGAGAGAGAAAAATGAAAGACAGGAGAAACATAAATGAAAGAGAGAAAAACAAAAGAAAGAGAGAGAAAAATGAAAGACAGGAGAAACATAAATGAAAGAGAGAAAAACGAAAGAAAGAGCGAAAAAAATGAAAGACTGGAGAAACATAAATGAAAGAGAGAAAAACGAAAGAAAGAGACAGAAAAATGAAAGACAGGAGAAACATAAATGAAAGAGAGAAAAACGAAAGAAAGAGACAGAAAAATGAAAGACAGGAGAAACATAAATGAAATAGAGAAAAACGAAAGAAAGAGCGAAAATAATGAAAGACTGGAGAAACATAAATGAAAGAGAGAAAAACGAAAGAAAGAGAGAGAAAAATGAAAGACAGGAGAAACATAAATGAAAGAGAGAAAAACGAAAGAAAGAGCGAAAAAAATGAAAGACAGGAGAAACATAAATGAAAGAGAGAAAAACGAAAGAAAGAGCGAAAAAAATGAAAGACTGGAGAAACATAAATGAAAGAGAGAAAAACGAAAGAAAGAGCGAAAAAAATGAAAGACTGGAGAAACATAAATGAAAGAGAGAAAAACGAAAGAAAGAGAGAGAAAAATGAAAGACAGGAGAAACATAAATGAAAGAGAGAAAAACGAAAGAAAGAGAGAGAAAAATGAAAGACAGGAGAAACATAAATGAAATAGAGAAAAACGAAAGAAAGAGCGAAAAAAATGAAAGACTGGAGAAACATAAATGAAAGAGAGAAAAACGAAAGAAAGAGATAGAAAAATGAAAGACAGAAGAAACATAAATGAAAGAGAGAAAAACGAAAGAAAGAGCGAAAAAAATGAAAGACTGGAGAAACATAAATGAAAGAGAGAAAAACGAAAGAAAGAGAGAGAAAAATGAAAGACAGGAGAAACATAAATGAAAGAGAGAAAAACGAAAGAAAGAGCGAAAAAAATGAAAGACTGGAGAAACATAAATGAAAGAGAGAAAAACGAAAGAAAGAGACAGAAAAATGAAAGACAGGAGAAACATAAATGAAATAGAGAAAAACGAAAGAAAGAGCGAAAAAATGAAAGACTGGAGAAACATAAATGAAAGAGAGAAAAACGAAAGAAAGAGAGAGAAAAACGAAGACAGGAGAAACATAAATGAAAGAGAGAAAAACGAAAGAAAGAGCGAAAAAAATGAAAGACAGGAGAAACATAAATTGAAAGAGAGAAAAACGAAAGAAAGAGCGAAAAAAATGAAAGACTAGAGAAACATAAATGAAAGAGAGAAAAACGAAAGAAAGAGAGAGAAAAATGAAAGACAGGAGAAACATAAATGAAAGAGAGAAAAACGAAAGAAAGAGACAGAAAAATGAAAGACAGGAGAAACATAAATGAAATAGAGAAAAACGAAAGAAAGAGCGAAAAAAATGAAAGACTGGAGAAACATAAATGAAAGAGAGAAAAACGAAAGAAAGAGAGAGAAAAATGAAAGACAGGAGAAACATAAATGAAAGAGAGAAAAACGAAAGAAAGAGAGAGAAAAATGAAAGACAGGAGAAACATAAATGAAAGAGAGAAAAACGAAAGAAAGAGCGAAAAAAATGAAAGACTGGAGAAACATAAATGAAAGAGAGAAAAACGAAAGAAAGAGCGAAAAAAATGAAAGACTGGATAAACATAAATGAAAGAGAGAAAAACGAAAGAAAGAGACAGAAAAATGAAAGACAGAAGAAACATAAATGAAAGAGAGAAAAACGAAAGAAAGAGCGAAAAAAATGAAAGACTGGAGAAACATAAATGAAAGAGAGAAAAACGAAAGAAAGAGAGAGAAAAATGAAAGACAGGAGAAACATAAATGAAAGAGAGAAAAACGAAAGAAAGAGCGAAAAAAATGAAAGACTGGAGAAACATAAATGAAAGAGAGAAAAACGAAAGAAAGAGACAGAAAAATGAAAGACAGGAGAAACATAAATGAAATAGAGAAAAACGAAAGAAAGAGCGAAAAAATGAAAGACTGGAGAAACATAAATGAAAGAGAGAAAAACGAAAGAAAGAGAGAGAAAAATGAAGACAGGAGAAACATAAATGAAAGAGAGAAAAACGAAAGAAAGAGCGAAAAAAATGAAAGACAGGAGAAACATAAATTGAAAGAGAGAAAAACGAAAGAAAGAGCGAAAAAAATGAAAGACTAGAGAAACATAAATGAAAGAGAGAAAAACGAAAGAAAGAGAGAGAAAAATGAAAGACAGGAGAAACATAAATGAAAGAGAGAAAAACGAAAGAAAGAGACAGAAAAATGAAAGACAGGAGAAACATAAATGAAATAGAGAAAAACGAAAGAAAGAGCGAAAAAAAATGAAAGACTGGAGAAACATAAATGAAAGAGAGAAAAACGAAAGAAAGAGAGAGAAAAATGAAAGACAGGAGAAACATAAATGAAAGAGAGAAAAACGAAAGAAAGAGAGAGAAAAATGAAAGACAGGAGAAACATAAATGAAAGAGAGAAAAACGAAAGAAAGAGCGAAAAAAATGAAAGACTGGAGAAACATAAATGAAAGAGAGAAAAACGAAAGAAAGAGCGAAAAAAATGAAAGACTGGAGAAACATAAATGAAAGAGAGAAAAACGAAAGAAAGAGAGAGAAAAATGAAAGACAGGAGAAACATAAATGAAAGAGAGAAAAACAAAAGAAAGAGAGAGAAAAATGAAAGACAGGAGAAACATAAATGAAAGAGAGAAAAACGAAAGAAAGAGCGAAAAAAATGAAAGACTGGAGAAACATAAATGAAAGAGAGAAAAACGAAAGAAAGAGACAGAAAAATGAAAGACAGAAGAAACATAAATGAAAGAGAGAAAAACGAAAGAAAGAGCGAAAAAAATGAAAGACTGGAGAAACATAAATGAAAGAGAGAAAAACGAAAGAAAGAGACAGAAAAATGAAAGACTGGAGAAACATAAATGAAAGAGACAAAAACGAAAGAAAGAGCGAAAAAAATGAAAGACAGGAGAAACATAAATGAAAGAGAGACAAACGAAAGAAAGAGCGAAAAAAATGAAAGACAGGAGAAACATAAATGAAAGAGAGAAAAACGAAAGAAAGAGAGAGAAAAATGAAAGACAGGAGAAACATAAATGAAAGAGAGAAAAACGAAAGAAAGAGAGAGAAAAATGAAAGACAGGAGAAACATAAATGAAAGAGAGAAAAACGAAAGAAAGAGACAGAAAAATGAAAGACAGGAGAAACATAAATGAAAGAGAGAAAAACGAAAGAAAGAGCGAAAAAAATGAAAGACTGGAGAAACATAAATGAAAGAGAGAAAAACGAAAGAAAGAGACAGAAAAATGAAAGACTGGAGAAACATAAATGAAAGAGACAAAAACGAAAGAAAGAGCGAAAAAAATGAAAGACAGGAGAAACATAAATGAAAGAGAGAAAAACGAAAGAAAGAGCGAAAAAAATGAAAGACAGGAGAAACATAAATGAAAGAGAGAAAAACGAAAGAAAGAGAGAGAAAAATGAAAGACAGGAGAAACATAAATGAAAGAGAGAAAAACGAAAGAAAGAGAGAGAAAAATGAAAGACAGGAGAAACATAAATGAAAGAGAGAAAGACGAAAGAAAGAGCGAAAAAAGGAAAGATTGGAGAAACATAAATGAAAGAGAGAAAAACGAAAGAAAGAGAGAGAAAAATGAAAGACAGGAGAAACATAAATGAAAGAGAGAAAAACGAAAGAAAGAGAGAGAAAAATGAAAGACCGGAGAAACATAAATGAAAGAGAGAAAAACGAAAGAAAGAGAGAGAAAAATGAAGACAGGAGAAACATAAATGAAAGAGAGAAAAACGAAAGAAAGAGCGAAAAAAATGAAAGACAGGAGAAACATAAATTGAAAGAGAGAAAAACGAAAGAAAGAGCGAAAAAAATGAAAGACTAGAGAAACATAAATGAAAGAGAGAAAAACGAAAGAAAGAGAGAGAAAAATGAAAGACAGGAGAAACATAAATGAAAGAGAGAAAAACGAAAGAAAGAGACAGAAAAATGAAAGACAGGAGAAACATAAATGAAAGAGAGAAAAACGAAAGAAAGAGCGAAAAAAAATGAAAGACTGGAGAAACATAAATGAAAGAGAGAAAAACGAAAGAAAGAGAGAGAAAAATGAAAGACAGGAGAAACATAAATGAAAGAGAGAAAAACGAAAGAAAGAGAGAGAAAAATGAAAGACAGGAGAAACATAAATGAAAGAGAGAAAAACGAAAGAAAGAGCGAAAAAAATGAAAGACTGGAGAAACATAAATGAAAGAGAGAAAAACGAAAGAAAGAGCGAAAAAAATGAAAGACTGGAGAAACATAAATGAAAGAGAGAAAAACGAAAGAAAGAGAGAGAAAAATGAAAGACAGGAGAAACATAAATGAAAGAGAGAAAAACAAAAGAAAGAGAGAGAAAAATGAAAGACGGGAGAAACATAAATGAAAGAGAGAAAAACGAAAGAAAGAGCGAAAAAAATGAAAGACTGGAGAAACATAAATGAAAGAGAGAAAAACGAAAGAAAGAGACAGAAAAATGAAAGACAGAAGAAACATAAATGAAAGAGAGAAAAACGAAAGAAAGAGCGAAAAAAATGAAAGACTGGAGAAACATAAATGAAAGAGAGAAAAACGAAAGAAAGAGACAGAAAAATGAAAGACTGGAGAAACATAAATGAAAGAGAGAAAAACGAAAGAAAGAGCGAAAAAAATGAAAGACAGGAGAAACATAAATGAAAGAGAGACAAACGAAAGAAAGAGCGAAAAAAATGAAAGACAGGAGAAACATAAATGAAAGAGAGAAAAACGAAAGAAAGAGAGAGAAAAATGAAAGACAGGAGAAACATAAATGAAAGAGAGAAAAACGAAAGAAAGAGAGAGAAAAATGAAAGACAGGAGAAACATAAATGAAAGAGAGAAAAACGAAAGAAAGAGACAGAAAAATGAAAGACAGGAGAAACATAAATGAAAGAGAGAAAAACGAAAGAAAGAGCGAAAAAAATGAAAGACTGGAGAAACATAAATGAAAGAGAGAAAAACGAAAGAAAGAGACAGAAAAATGAAAGACTGGAGAAACATAAATGAAAGAGACAAAAACGAAAGAAAGAGCGAAAAAAATGAAAGACAGGAGAAACATAAATGAAAGAGAGAAAAACGAAAGAAAGAGCGAAAAAAATGAAAGACAGGAGAAACATAAATGAAAGAGAGAAAAACGAAAGAAAGAGAGAGAAAAATGAAAGACAGGAGAAACATAAATGAAAGAGAGAAAAACGAAAGAAAGAGAGAGAAAAATGAAAGACAGGAGAAACATAAATGAAAGAGAGAAAGACGAAAGAAAGAGCGAAAAAAGGAAAGATTGGAGAAACATAAATGAAAGAGAGAAAAACGAAAGAAAGAGAGAGAAAAATGAAAGACAGGAGAAACATAAATGAAAGAGAGAAAAACGAAAGAAAGAGAGAGAAAAATGAAAGACAGGAGAAACATAAATGAAAGAGAGAAAAACGAAAGAAAGAGAGAGAAAAATGAAAGACAGGAGAAAAATAAATGAAAGAAAGAAAAACGAAAGAAAGAGCGAAAAAAAATGAAAGACTGGAGAAACATAAATGAAAGAGAGAAAAACGAAAGAAAGAGACAGAAAAATGAAAGACAGGAGAAACATAAATGAAAGAGAGAAAAACGAAAGAAAGAGCGAAAAAAATGAAAGACTGGAGAAACATAAATGAAAGAGAGAAAAACGAAAGAAAGAGACAGAAAAATGAAAGACTGGAGAAACATAAATGAAAGAGACAAAAACGAAAGAAAGAGCGAAAAAAATGAAAGACAGGAGAAACATAAATGAAAGAGAGAAAAACGAAAGAAAGAGCGAAAAAAATGAAAGACAGGAGAAACATAAATGAAAGTGAGAAAAACGAAAGAAAGAGAGAGAAAAATGAAAGACAGGAGAAACATAAATGAAAGAGAGAAAAACGAAAGAAAGAGAGAGAAAAATGAAAGACAGGAGAAACATAAATGAAAGAGAGAAAAACGAAAGAAAGAGAGAGAAAAATGAAAGACAGGAGAAACATAAATGAAAGAGAGAAAGACGAAAGAAAGAGCGAAAAAAATGAAAGACTGGAGAAACATAAATGAAAGAGAGAAAAACAAAAGAAAGGGAGAGAAAAATGAAAGACAGGAGAAACATAAATGAAAGAGAGAAAAATGAAAGAAAGAGAGAGAAAAATGAAAGACAGGAGAAAAATAAATGAAAGAGAGAAAAATGAAAGAAAGAGCGAAAAAAATGAAAGACAGGCGAAACATAAATGAAAGAGAGAAAAACAAAAGAAAGAGAGTGAAAAATGAAAGACAGGAGAAACATAAATGAAAGAGAGAAAAATGAAAGAAAGAGAGAGAAAAATGAAACACAGGAGAAAAATAAATGAAAGAGAGAAAAATGAAAGATAGAGCGAAAAAAATGAAAGACAGGCGAAACATAAATGAAAGAGAGAAAAATGAAAGAAAGAGCGAAAAAATGAAAGACAGGAGAAACATAAATGAAAGAGAGAAAAACGAAAGACAGAGAGAGAAAAATGAATGCATGGAACACAGTATAATTAAAAAAATGGATCCAATGCAATTTCCAGGCTGTGGTGATTCGCGTACGTTCCAAGTGCAGATAATTCATAAAAAAATTGGTATTTGCCATGATATTATTAACAATTAACTGATATTTACTATGATTGGCCCCTTTCCAATGGAAAATATTTTTAGTGAACTGAATTGGCATTTATTATTGAGTAGAAAAAATGTCCTTACAGGTGAAGAACAGATGAAGCAACAGAAATGTTGTTCTAGAGAAGGATAATGAGAATCCTATGGATTGGACTCGACAAGTGGGCAACTAAGAAAATGGAAACAAAAATAGAATTTGAACATTTAAAATAACCTTTAATAGACAGTTGACATTTTAACGACAAATAATGAGGCAAAAGTACTTTGAACGATGAAGAGTAATGGAGTACGGTATGATGGCAATCCTTCTATATGACAGTTGAATGCTGGACAATCACCTGACAGAGGAAAATAGACTTGAAGCATGATAAAAATGGTTCTACAGAAGGATGATGAGGATACCATGGACTTAACAGGTAATGAGGAAAGGGAAACAAAAAGGACGCTTTTACTTAATATCAGAACACGAGATAAATTTCTATGGCACATATTGAGGAAAAAAGGATTGGAAATTTTGACATCCACAGGACACATAGAAGATGGACAGGAGAAAGCAATAAATAACCTATATAAAGTGTAAACATTTGGCAGAAAAAGATGTTTGGAGTAATCGTAAAAGGATAAACGTATTGAAGTGTTGTACCCCATCGAAGAAGTTAGTTTGATCTTTACTATGGTATCCTATACTTCTGACTTTGTGCTTAACTAAGCTAATGTTAGGTTAGATTTAAGATGATTTTGATGTTCATTGCAACTGAGTATGATGTTCACCGAATTCCCTGTACACTTAACCTTTTGCCACACACTAGGTGATGAATATTAAGTAATATAATAAATTTAAAATAAATCGCCATTTTGTTATTTTCAGTAAGATGGTATTCAGATTATTAATAGTGAGATCGTGCTAGACGGGGTGCTGCAAAATTATGGCCTTGTATCAAGAATAACATTCGATTCTAATCGGGCAGCTTGTTTACGAGCTGGTTTGTCATTCATTTGCTAAAATTTAATAATCAACAACGATAGGTACAAATAACCGCATATTGACACAATTATTTCTACTTTATTGGCTTTAGAATAATTTAAATTTTAACCTTGGCTGCCAAACTAGTAATATCTGACTATATTTCTGAGATGAGGTATTATGTACACTATTTACATTATTCGAACTATTGTCCTTATCATTGTCGCCATGTTTATTACAACGTTTCGGCCCTTCAGTATCTGTCTATATTTCTGAGATGAGGTATTATGTACACTATTTACATTATTCGGACTATTGTCCTCATCTTTGTTGCCATATTTATTGCAAGGTTTCGTCCTTTCAGTATCTGTCTCTATTTCTGAGATGAGGTATTATGTACACTATTTACATTATTCAGACTATTGTCGTCATATTTATTACAACGTTTTGGCCTTTAAGTATCTGTCTATATTTCTGAGATGAGGTATTTTGTACACTATTTACATTACTCGGATTATTGTCCTCATCTTTGTCGCCATATTTATCAGAACGTTTTGGCCCTTCAGTATCTGTCTATATTTCTGAGATGAGGTATTATGTACACTATTTACATTATTCGGACTATTGTCCTCATCTTTGTCGCCATATTTATCTCAACGCTTCGGCCTTTCATTATCTGTCTATATTTCTGAGATGCGGTATTATGTACACTATTTAGATTATTCGCACTATTTTCCTCATCTTTGTCGCTATATTTATCACAATGTTTCTGCCGTTGTACGCCCCGGTCTTCTTCAGGTGGTTGGAATGTCGAACTGGACCCTTTATTTCGCTCAATGGAGTTGACTGTTCTAGTTCCACGTGCCATTTCACATTGGATAAAAGCGTGAGTTAGATCCAGTGACAGGACCCAAAAAGTGTAAGTTAATACAGTGGAGAACTTTCAGAGAGGAATAAACATGAAATAACTGACATCCATTATTGGATAATACGACAGATTAGAAATTCCTGACCGTCCTAGCCATAATGCGCCATTGAGCTACATAATTAAATAGTCGTGCCACCAAACAGCACAAATGACCCAAAGATTGCGTTCGAGCAACCTCTGTTAAATTCTTCACACAATAGGTCTTTGTGTCCTCACATATAAGTTAGCTGATGTCTTAACGCATTACGATATTTGTAGACGAGACAGGTGCACTCAGGTTATCGTGCCTGCATTTTGATTATGTATTCCTTTATTAGGGGTACTGGAAGTTAACGTTTTCTGTGTGTTTGTGTCCTCACATGCGAGTTAACTTGTCTGTGTACCTGAGGTCTTAGCACACTACGATTTTTCTGACTGAAGAAGCAGTTATGTTGTCTTGTTTTCTGGGTAGACGAGATGTGTACCCAGGGTATCGTGACTGCATCTGGATTATGTATTCCTTTATTAGGGGTACTGGAAGTAAACGCTTTCTGGATTTGAGCGTTACCGGTCTGTCAGTCAGGTATCCGAACCTTGGACTAAATTCGATGGAGACTATCACCAGGGCTGTTTTATTGCCATTTTGTGAAAGGTCTCTGAGCCATTCATTAGTGTACGGTGAGTCTTGACGATGAATTCATGAAGGGTACTGTTGCAGTTGTGCAAAAGAATAATTGAAATGAGATTGTTGATGTACGCATCGCTTGTGGGTTTGATTGTTTCGCTATTTTGTCGCCAGCTGAACACACTCATTTTTAACCATGACCACAGCAAAATCGAATAAAAGAATGAAATCGAATGCCTCGAAAACAAAATTAGAGCTCAGATTCACCATCTTTTACACCAATATGAAGGGACTAGTATGCAAATTTCCAGAGCTGGAAATCCATCTATTCGACGATAAATCTGAAATCTTATTCCTGTCTAGAACTAGTATCGATCTCTGTCTATCCCAATCCAGAAACACGAATTATCGACCTCTTCGCCCTTACATTCGCCATCAAATTGCTACAGCCACGTTGCTGCGTCCTACATAAAGGATAAGTTCCCATGTGGTAGTGACCCTCAAAAAGGACTCTGATCTCCGGTCTATGTGGTTCCGTGTGGCGCTTGTTTACAGTACATTTCATCTTCACGCTTTGTTGTTCACACGATGACGGAACTGTAACTTGATAACTTGCAGTATAAGCACCAAAAGCCCCCGGTCTTGAGAATGTACCATTCTCGTGTGAAATTGCCTGGTTATTTCGAAAATGACATTAAAACATTCCGCTCGATTACCGTTTTCGATTTATCGTCAATTTTATTTCGATCTATTTCGCGTTGTCTGGCCGCCATTACTGGCTTTGTGTACATACGTCTTTTTCTAGACGTAATCCGCGGAAGCTTACTTAGTTAACAGCCTTTTTACAGATTTTCGTATCTTACTGGTCTTGATTACTGCGCGATTTTCGTAGATGTTATTATAAATGCGCTTATTTTTTAAACTGGATTTTTAAATGAATATTATTTTTTTCTTTATTGTCCATAATAAATCTACTTATAGCTAGATCTCAGCCTAAAATGGAATTTATGAAGCTTTAAATTCAAGAAACATTCACGACATATAAAAAAACATCGGTGAAAAGAAGGAAAATCCTTTTTTTAATTTTTTAATAGTCGGATTTTAATTCTTTTCCTGAATTATTTCACGTATTGATTTCAAACTTCGTGCATTGCGCAGTAATCAAGACAAGTGAAACTTCCGCAGCGTATGAATACTCAATTCAAACGTATGTAAACAAAGCCAGTAATGTCGGACGTTCTGTGTACGCGACGAGAAAGAAGTCGAATTTACATTGTCCATAATTTCTAAACGGTAATCAATCGAAATTTTTAATGTAATTTTCGAAATAACCAGAAACTTTCACTTGTCAATACCAGAGTTTTGTGTTGCTTATACTGAAAATTAACCAAAACTTTAAGAAAACTTTTATGAAAAAATTATTAAAATCAGACATCTTCCTTTAAGTTTAATATAAAATAATATTACTATGTTTAAATACAAATTAATATTTTTTTCTCTTTTATTTTTTCATAAAGTTTAAGGTACGTCTATTTCAATATTATTTTTGTAATAAATACCATTAACCCCTGTTTATTTTATTGGTCTCCGGTCTATGTGGTACCGTGTGGTACTTATTTACATAAGCTTAAATTTCATCTTCACTGTCTGTCGTTCCCACGATAATGAAATTGTAATGTTCGAGAACATAACGGAGCCGATGCATAATATCCCTCAGCAGGGACACTTTTACTAAATTGAATATTCAGTAAAATGTGCGTTTAATTCACTCAAATAAAACCGTAAAAGAAAGCAGATACTGATAATTCACCACCGCCAAGACTGAACTTCATTGGAGACGAACTAGCATAAAATTTAATGATCTTAAAATTGACCGCCTATTTACGTGAGTAGCATGAAAAGAGACAAATTTATTTAACCTATAAAAATTTGAGAAACATATTGGTCACGGAAATGTTTTTCCAGAAGGCAGCGTGTTTGAGTACTCGGTACTAAACCCTAAATGAGATTCTTCAATACTTCCAAATAAATAATATTAACGCTAAGGCTTCCAGCTCTTTCTTTGGATATTCTTGTGACATTTCTTTATTTCTTTAGTGGGCTTATAAATATGAGTTATACAGTGTAACCCGGATATAAGAGAGTTGTCGGGACCCGGCGAAAAAGTCTCTTATATCCGGGTTTCTCTTATATGCTAGTTTCTCTTATATCCGGGTTTGGTCTATTTTATATACATTAACACAGGCTCTAAATTGGGACCAGAGAAAATATCTCTTATATCCGGGTTTCTCTTTTATTCGGGTCTCTTATATCCGGATTACACTGTATAAAAATTTGGTTAATAAAAAAAGACATGGCGTGGTTTAAAGAGATGCATTTTGTGATTTTTTTTTTTAAATCAATGCTGAAAATAGTTTCCAATTTTAAATTTAATTGCGGTGCCAATTTTAAGATTTTTAAGAGGTCTGGTTAGTCTAACAGCCAGAAGAGTTTTCGGCATTCACATTAGGCTGGTTCTGAGACCAGAGCTTAGAAGAAAAATAGAAATAAAAGAAATCAGAAGAGTTTTGGCATTCACAAAGTAGGCATCAGCTGGTTTTGGGATTTGGAAAAAAGAAAAACTGAAAGCTGCTGTCAGCAACAACAGAGACAGAGCTAACATATTGAACCAAATGTATGTATGTATGTATGTGTATGTGTGTATTGGTGTGTATATGTGGATATATGTATATGTGTGTACATGGGTATATGTATGTGTGTATGTGTATACATGCCTATATGTATGTATATATGTGTATATGTTATTGTGTATGTGTGTATTCGCATTTATTTTTGAACATAAAAATATAGGTCCTTGCTAGATTAGACAATCGTTATATTTATTTTTTATATGTTTATATTTGATTTGTAACCTGGAGCCGATATTAATTTTGTCAAATTTTCTTAATTACACAAGCGGCCCTTTTAATAAATGCCTTTCAGTTTTCTTTTTTAATTTGCAGGTCTGATGGAATAAATTATGACCATGGAATATTAGTGTTAAAGCCTTTTTATTATATATATATATATATATATATATATATATATATATATATATATAATTCCTATGTCAGTGTGTCACACTTTTTCAATTAAATGGACAATTATTTGTACAAAAAGTAAGGACATACGCACATCAATATTTTCTTCAAATTAAGTGATAGCAGAAGAATTACCGTTGAACTTTTAAAAGGTAATGTGATATATTAATGTAATACTTAAATGCAACGATCAATTTTGACTTCTGTGGTTTATTGTTGCCTATGGCAAAAGAGAAATCCCCACAACAGAGGACAAGATTGCAATCAAAAGAGCCAAAGCTGCAGTGAGGACAAGAAAGTCAAATGGAGATGAGAACCCAGATAAAATAGCAGCCAGGGGAGCTTGCAATGCTGAGAATATGCAAAGACTTAGGGACTCTCAAACTCCTGAACAAGCCAAAAGCCCAACCAAGAGCCCTTCGCCGATGGCAGCTTAAATGCCGCCCGAGAAGACTGCTTTTAAGCTATTTAGAAATAAATCCCACGTCTTGTCATGTGATAATTTCGCTGTCATCAGAAATAATATTACTCCAAAACTTCAATTTTTTAATTATAAAATTTTTTCTGAAAAATGTAAACTTTGCTATCATTTCTAAGGTATATGCTGCATTTGGTATTTTGCAGTGAAAGTACAACGAAAAATTACCTTGAATCTTTTTTACTAGTGCGGCCCGCCTTGTGATGAGACACAGATAATGGGGCCCACTGCTCCAAAATGGTGTCCCATGCCTGATTCAAAGATTCAAGCACCAAAAATAGTTATCTATAGACTTAAGTATAATTAAGCCAACTCTGTTACTAGAAATCAAGGAGAAGTATCTACATACTGATAAATATATTAACAACATCAGCCCCACGGCTGCTTCAATCATCGTTTTCTTGTATCATTTACATTTTTCGGACTGTTATCCTCATCTTCATTGCCATATTCACAACGTTTCGGCCGCTGTACGCTCCGGCCTTTATGTCTATGTCTGTCTATATATCTGTCTATATCTCTGAGATGAGGTATTATGATTACTTGTTTTATTTACATTATTCGTACACCGAAGCAAACGTTGTGAATATGGCAATGAAGATGAGGATAACAGTCCGAATAATGTAAATAATCATAATACCTCATCTCAGAGATATAGACAGATATATAGAGAGACATAGACATGAAGACCGGAGCATATAACGGCCGAAACAATGTGAATATGGTAATCAAGAAAAGGATAACAGTAAGTATAATGTAAATAATGCAAGTAATCATAATACCTCATCTCAGAGATATAGACACATACTTAGAGAGATATAGATATAAATGCCGGGGCGTACATCGAACGAAACGTTGGGAATATGGCAATGAAGATGAGGATAACAGCCCGAATAATATAGATAATGGAAGTAATCATAATACCTCATCTCAGAGATATAGACAGATATATACAGAAACATAGACATAAAAGCCGGAGCGTACAGCGGCCGAAACGTTGTGAATATGGCAATGAAGATGAGGATAACAGTCTGAATAATGTAAATAATGCAATTAATCATAATACCTCATCCCAGAGATATAGACACATACTTAGAGAGATATAGACATAAATTCCGGGGCGTACAACGGCCTAAACTTTGTCAATGTCGCAATGAAGATGAATATAAAAGTCTAATAATGTAAATAATACATGTAAAGATGCTTATTCACAAAGTAAAATTATCTATATATTTTCGGGGATAAGCCATAAGCGTATGTATCTACCTTTCCTCTTTATTTAGCACATTTCTTTTATTCTAATTCTTATGGAATATTTTTGAATATTTTTTCACTCCCGTAACTGAAAACATGAATTATTAAAATTAGTTTTTCTTTTCCGATATAGACACAATGGATTACGGGAGGAAATTCAAACTTACAAAATGAACAGCAAGGATATAAAAAATCAAGAATATGTTTTCGAAATTGTCTATCATCGATGGTGAATTCGTTTCTGCGCAATTTTCTGCAGGAAATTTGCCACTGCATGAGATTATAGCAAATTCATCAAAATGCGATTTCAGTCATCCAAGCGCTTGCTCAACTGATATTATCTGTCAAAGTTAGATGATCCGAGCAGATATTTACATTCGAAAACGTTCATATTATTAAATATCTAGTGAAGCGAATTAAAAAAAAATATATGTCTGAGGAAAGAAAGGTATAGATGATTGTTTTAAAAGGAAGAAGACTGAAAGATCAAGACAAATACAGCACATAAAAAGAAAATTTAAAAAAAAGGCAAAAAACCTATAGATGAAGAAACATTAACAGCGAGATAAAGATCCTTACTAAAGAAAGAAAATAATTTCCAAACTAGTAACGGACTCGGGTTAACCTGGTGCAGGATCATAAAGATTATGATTCCATTCTAGAATTATGAGTTCCTCACATCTATGTAACTTTCTTTGATACGTGTTTCATTGTAAATAATGGAGCAAGGATTGTTTTCCATTTTTTTTCTTCCTCACGTAAAAGTGAGCATTCGTTTGGGGTCATTGAGTACAAATATACTTCAAATATTTGTGATCGAAAGTTTTCAACAGCTATTGTTGAATATATTTAAAAACTAAGGTACACTATTGGAAGTGATTTTGTTCATATTCGGATGTTTTAGCTTTATTGGCGGGCTTCTAATGATTGAAATGTTTTTGCCTTATTAACAGCTTAAAGAAATCAACAATTTTAGAATATTAAAAGAAAAAAAATATAATATTGTTTATTATCCCTGTGTTGTTTACCCGAATTTATTTTATGTTACTGAAGATCTTCAAGTGAGAAATGATCTGTTTATTGATGTGATTGTCGATTGCACTGTGATCTGCGAGGTGACAGGTTAAACTGTGAGATGAAGTAGTAGTTGTATGTCCGAGATAAGACTTTGACGTTTTACATCATAGGAAATGTGTTGTTAGAAAACAAGGGAATTAACTGATGTCATTGCTACAGATAATTTTGATGTTTGAAAGCTTGTTCCTCGTAGTGATAACGAGGATACAAGTTTAAAATTGTTTTTACTTAATTGTTAGTCTTATTTACTGTTCTACACTGGGGATGTTTGTCAGCAAATAATGTTATTAATAGCAACTTCGGATTATTTATAGGTTGGTTGAATTTCGTTTCAATAGTATACGAATTAAGTGCTATCGGTTTTGGTAATATTAGTAATATTAGTCGTTTCTTTATAAGGAAACATTCTGTATTCATTGAGCAAAAAGTTAATGCTAATTTCGGGTGAAATTTATAAAGAAAATTCTACTAAAACAATTTTCCAGGAAAATAGGTTTCTCAAGTACACTAAATATTATATTTCTTTAGAGAATTTTTTTTTGGTTGGGGGGGGGGGCTTCCTTCCCAACCCTTCGAAATAGCATGGAAGGTCAACATCTAGATTATGTCACTATTTTCTCTTCGATTTGCATGTGCCATGAATTTTAGCTGTTGCTGTTTTTGAAATGATGTAGTTTCTGTTATTTGATATAGCTTGTGATTCAGTAGCAAGGTGTGAAGACAAATGGTTCTTGCTATGAACCATAGGAATCATTCGCTGAAGGCATTTTATGCATTGATCTAAGAAAGTGGTTGCATATATGCCATTGATCCAAGAAAGTGGTTGCATATATACCAGTGATCTGAGAATGTGGTTATATATATGCCATTGATCTGAGAAAGTGGTTGTATATATGGCATTGATCCGAGAGAGTGGTTGTATATATGCCAATGATCTGAGAATTTGGTTATATATATGCCATTGATCTGAGAAAGTGGTTGTATATATGACATTGATCCGAGAAAGTGGTTGTGTATATGTCATTGATCCGAGAAAGTGGTTGTATATATGTCATTGATCCGAGAAAGTGGTTGTATATATGCAATTGATCTGAGATTCTGGTTGTATATATTGTAAATATTTAAGAACGGGTTTCCCTGACATCCACGTGAAAATATCAACCTCAAGAATCTATTTAAAAATACGGCTCGTGCTTTTAGACAGGTCTTTTAATTTAACAATACCTCATCTAACTAGTAGTGATACAATACCAAACGTAGCAAATACCGCTGTGCGTGGTTCAGTTACAACACAGTTTAGAATAAAAGATAAATAAATTGAATGCATGATATTCTTCACTAGGATTAGTTTTGTTCAAGACTGCTTGTTGCTACAAAACCTAAATATTAGCCTAAAAGTGTTACAGTGGTGAGAGAGCAACTGAAGCTGAGATGCTAGGTGAGGACTGATAATATTGCAGATTCTTTAGATTTTGTCAAGAATCTTGAGATATGTAGTAAGAGAACCTGACCTGATGTGGCAGAAATATTCAATGTGCAGATGAATAGTAGATATATAGACATGCACTGTTGTTAAATTTAAAACACTGAAACATGTCACACACCTTGATACGGAACATTTACTTTTGACCGATGGTTATCAGTAAGTGAACTCAACTTCAAAATACACAGCTAGAGGCTCAGATGGGTGTAAAAGACAGAATGAAGATGTTACTTTTTTAGACGAAGATGGCATGTCAAAAAAATTGTTTTCTATAAAACTGACCATCCACCGAAAAGATACACAGAGGAATGCTTCGTCTCTAATCTCTCGCTTATGTTACAACCCAAGAATAAAATCTTGTTTGCTGCTACAAATTGTTTTGTTTCTTACTCGTGTGTAACAATCTGACTGAAGGGTAATTTTTAAGCCACAAGCGTTTGTCTGGAAGAATCTGCATCCTGTCAACGAATCTGGTATCTGGTCTGAGCTGCATTACAAAAAGTATTTACAAATTGCACATTCTGAATCTTTATGATGGAATCAAAGGGATGTGCTACTAACGTTTTCATTCCATTTTCAGATTATTGTTTCTTTCTTGGAAAGGTTTATCCCGAGCCCTAATTTCTAGAATACTTGCTAGAGGATGTTTATTATTCATTCAATCTCATTCCTATCCCTACTGTGAATACATGCATTATCAACATACCACGATCATAAGTACATTAACTTCGGAAGAGAGACCAGTTGAAATTGATGGCCGTACTTTTTTATAACTATTGGTAACTCAATTTATTGTGTACATTGTCAAATGACCGTGAAACAACAGAATCGTTAAAATGTTTTAATCATGTCTTGACAGTAAGCGGGTATTGTAAGATTATTAAACAGGAAACTTTAATTAGAAAGAATAAAAAGACGAGTACCATTATATCGGTCTTCCTATCTGACTGAATGATGAAAACTATACGAAGCAACATAAAATAGTTCTACAGAAGGATGATGAGAATACTATGAATTTATCATATGAATAACAATGAAGCTTCAAGGAAAGGCAAGCCAAATGGACTCGTATTCTTAGAATGAGAGATTCAAATTACTGGGACGTAAAAGACAGAGTTGACAAACACAGGACATATTGTGAATCAATTGCCACATGTTTCATATATATACTGTAGTCACTGATGTAAAAACCGAGTGGCGACTATCTGTTTTATGCTTGCAAGCAATCTTCAGGCTTTTATATTGCATTCAAACAGACTTTCATCACTCAGTCCTGACATCAGTGTACAAACCTCTCATATTAACACATACTTTATTCAGGATATTACGCAACATTACCCCATGAATATAGCATAACTTCAAACTATATACACGATGGACAACAGGCAAGATTCGGTGCGATAGTCTTGGTTGGCAGACAGTCTAGAAGAAGGAAAACTCTGAATCAAACAAACTTGAAGAGAGTTGGCAAAGGGCAGATGAACATTTTATAGGCGACGACTAGCACCATGCAGTTGGGAGATTGAAAATGGCTATCCAAAAGCTCGTGACTGTGTCATCATCTAACATGTAGCACACACAGTGCACCAATACAGGAACATGTAGCTAGAGAATATAGGATCAAAAACAACTCATGTCATAAAGATATCTTTAATTAGTATATTCGTGTTTATAATACTGACTTAAAAATAGTGGTTACAAGTTTACATATATCAATAGAGAAAACATGACAATAACGATCGAAGATAAAGGAATAGGAACAAGGAAATCATTTAGTATGCACCCTCCCCCCATTTCATCAAATGCTTAATACTACGTTAGGGTAGAGGTTCCAGAATTTAATTGATAAGAATTTCCTTAGAAATCATCCGCCAAGTTAAAACATTTAACAGAAATACACTAAAACTATGCTATAATCTGGAACAAAAACTTATAAAAAACATAATAATAAAATTTTAAACTAATATAAAAAACTTTACTAATAATAGAAATTCCAAGGTAACTAATGTCGATAAAACTAACAAATGTGACTGCAGAAATTCTAACGATAGTGCATTGGAAGAGAAATGTTTGACCAAAAATCTTGTTTCCCTAAGAACTATTTTAACAATTGAAAATCCGATTTTTTTTATATACGGAGTACTAAGGAATCTTTTAAAACTAGGTGGTACCAACATGCCCTATCTTTCACCAATAGCACTTATAAAAATAGAAGATTTTACCAAATAAATGAACCTTACTTCTTTAGCAAATCTAATAAGTTCTTTATTAGATTTGCTGATAAAAAAATCTCTATTAAATCAAAGAAGTGAATTTTACCATACATAGGCAAACACCAACATGAAATATGTTTAAACCGAAAAATGTTTTTTCTTTAATTCTGCTGTATGTTGACAGTTGAATATATGTTTTGGAGCGTGCGATGACGTGATGTAAAACTACAAAGAGCATATCATTCAAGGAATTGAATTTTGTGTTAGCGAAGTGATTTCGGTATCAATCACATTTAGATTGCTATTTAATTTTTTGTATATATTGTTTCTTCATGATATAAAATATAAGCTGCACACTCTAATATATATATATATATATATATATATATATATATATATAGTTTTACGCTATGATATATATATGGATTAAATTCCTCAAGGCGAATGTGAATACAGAAGTAGATATTGAGGTCACCACTTAGCGGCGCATTTGCATCAGGAGTTACTTCTATTCGATCGCATCTAGAATAAAGTGTAATATAATCGTTATCACCCAGCCAATAAACGTTAGCCATAAGGCACTATTCACAAGCACATATAAATAATTGCACCAAGACATTCATGGTTTAAAGATTGCATTTACAGTGGGTGTTCAAGTCAATATCAACTTTATATATATATATATATATATATATATATATATATATATATATAGTAAAGTTACGACAAACTTTGTAATCCGTATGGGTAGTCCCAAAGAGGATGAAATCCTGAGAGCTCAATGTAAAATAGCTAGAGCTAACAATTTAAAGAAAAACAGACCATTTTAAGACTCCATTGTAATAGTTTATTTCACCAGAGACCTTTTAAAGTACCCTGGATCATCAGACACCACTTCCAAATGGTGAAACGAAAAATGAAATGAAAATTTACACTTTTGACGTGTAGTATCAAGTTTATGTAATTTAACAGAGAGAGTAGCGAGGATGGTGTGAGAGACATGGTCGAGTTTAGAGAGGGTTTATTTTAATATTTCTTTCTATCATACTTAGTATTGAGGAAGGAGGGGCCATACATTAACCTATTTAATCGACCAACTTAACGGAAATGATATATTGAAAGGGAAGTAGAAAAGAGAGAAAAAGAAAAAAAGAAAAAAAGGGGGAAGTAAAGAGAACGGAGATGTATTTAGGGTTTACGGAGGAAGAAGAGGGGTGGTATAGTTTTAGCAATTTAGGTAAAAAAAAAACAGATTTTAACGTTTGATAGTAATTTAAATGTTTAAAAAAATCCACGAAGAAATTAATTTAATGCTTGTTAACGATTTAAATATTTAACTCTTTTACAAATAATTTAGGGATTTAATATGAGTTAAATACTATTTTTAAAAACACATTAATAAAAAACACATTAAAAAACATTTAAAATATAAAAATTTACTGATAGTAATCTTTTAATATTTATATGACTGTTAAGGTAACATCTTTATCAGCTTGAGTCTAATTCATGAATGTAGTTTGTAATTATTTTTAGATGGGTAATCTTTCTTAAAGTTTAGGTTTCAAATTAAGATGGAGTAATATTTAAAGGTAATATTAAAAAAAATTGTTTTTTCATATATATACCGCATTTGCCTTTATGTAAATCTCACACATACATACGTTCATTTACATGTCCAATTACACACATAAGCAGGCGTATATGTATCGATATACACAGGTACCTATGCATATTCATATATAAATACTTACACACATTTACAAATATTTACACATATTTATAACTATTTAAATTTTTCCTTAAATTTCACAGTTATTTTTTAACGTTAGGTGGTGGCTTAAGTGTTTAAATATCAAAAAAATATTTCTAATTTTAAGACTTTTACTATCAAGACTGTTAGTTAAAGAGTAATATATTTAAATTTAAATTAGAATATTAATTTAAAATAAAATTACCTCCAGATGATAAAAAATTTCAATCTCACAATTCTAATTAGAGAATATTTAAAGAGTAAAATAAGATTAAACATTAATAGAATAATTTTGTGTCTTTCCATTGGAATACTCTCTTTATATATAAAAGGCAAATCTATATCCATATATACCTATATATGCATATGTATTCATATTACTATATCCTACATATATTCATACATATTACATATACGAACTCACAAACAATTATATATATATATATATATATATATATATATATATATATATATATATATATGCAGACCACATGCACATTAGGTAGGTATTTTTGTATATATATATCGTGTTATGTATATAGGATTGCATGAGGTCTGTATATATATATATATATATATATATATATATAGAGAGAGAGAGAGAGAGAGAGAGAGAGAGAGATAGATAGATAGATAGATAGATAGATAGATATAAGTATTTGTGAGTTCCTATATGTAATATGTGCGAATATATGTAGGATACATATGCACATTAGGTAGGTATTTTTGTATATATATATATATTGTGTCATGTATATAGGATTGCATGTATATATGTATGTGTGCCTGGGTGTGTGTGTTTGTGTGGCTCGGTGTTTGATTGTGTGTGTGTGTGATATAGATAGAGAAAAAGAAAGGTGGAAAAAACCGATAGAGAGTTAACCATCATTCTATGTTTGATTTGATGAGTTTTTTATATAACGACATCAAAAACCTAAAAATTCCCAAAAAACTCGTGAAGCCATACGTTTTCTTTTTCATTAATTTTAAACAAAATCCAATCCCATTTACAAACTTAAGAAAGATATCAAATTCATTTTCTTAAACATTTGAACCGTTGTCTAATCTTAATTTTCCGATTCGTCCTGAGGCGTTCTTGCCTCACGATAAATCAGAAAATTAAGATGAGACACCGGGTCCAAATTCATCAATCCACTACTCTTTCTTTTGTGGTTTTTTATGTATTTTTACTAAATCGCTTTCACTCGAATTTTTGCATGCGTGTGCACTATTTTTCTCTGTGATCCATTTTGCAGCTGACATTAAACAATTTGTTTTTGTTAATATTTGACTGACAGCACTCAAAGAAAGGAAAAAAAAAAACGGGAAAAAATTATTATTTCTCTTCAAATATAACCACCATAATGTAGCTCCTCTGTGAATTTTCTATAAATACTTTCATAGTAATTGTTCTGATGAACTTTCCTCTATGGTATCCGGAATTTATGAATTTAAGCGCAGTACTAGATTGGCGGTAAGGTCTCATCATTTAAGAGTTGAAATAGCTAGATGTAACCGTAAGTTCAACGTAAGCAGTTTCTTCTCTTGCATTTCTCGCTTGTGGAACTTTTTTCCGGGTTTTTGCGTCTCAGATCATATTTGGATCTTAGATTAAATTAATCTTCAAAGATATAAATGCAATGCCAATCGTTATCTTCTGTCTTCTGAATAGTTATTCTTTTATTGTCTTTTCTCGCTAATATATTTTTCTCATATTCATTAACTCCCTTGCGCCTTAGTGGCTTTATTGCCTTACTTTGGGTGAAATGAAACTGCGTTTATGCCTTTGTTATTTGCGTAATTTTACGGCGTTTTATTAGAACAAAATAGAGTGATAGAAACTTTAAAGCAATAATTTTAGCAATTTTCGATTTGGACCGCCCAAAATACATTTTGTTTTTTACCTGACTTGCCAACGTTTTCCAATCTTCCTTTACTATTTGTGATACAATCAACAGCGAGTTACTGTTCTTTTAATGAATCTTTAATCGAATTATTGCATTTCTTCAAACCCGATAAGAATCCCATGGACAAATCTGAAGTACATTGTAAACATAGACCATTTAATAGCATAATGATGGCATAAGAATTCGGAACTAAAGTTTTCATACATAAAATAGCGTATATAGCTGGTTACGCTCGATCTGGCGTATCATGCCACCCCAAAATTTTCACTTATAAAAAATAATTTTATCATGCATCACGTGTATTACTCAAGTTCCTTTTTGAGAGACCAAATTACAATAGACTAATCTTTTCCCCTCCGTCTTTTTTATGCCATCTTGTTAAATAAGTTAAAAAAGTAAAAGAGAATGATAAAAGTATCGTTAGTAACGCTATACACGTTGCGTAAACGCGTACAGCCATAAACAACCGAACATAAAACAGCTAAATATCTTATAAACGTAAACAATAGAAAAGATATATATTCGCTATGTATTTTATAAAACGACAATAATATGTGAATATTTCATGCATTAGTATTTGATACACTTAAGTAAAACTTCATTTTTATCAAAATCTCATTTATTTTAAATACAGTTGAATTTTTTGACTACAGTAAATGGATATATAGTTTCGTTAACGGCGTGGCCAAGGCCAGCAGTACATACGGTAATTTTATATCTCATGGATGATATGACCCCCTTAAAATTAGCTTCAAAATTTGGTCTTTAAAATTTGAATGATACGCGAGTATATACGGTAATTGTTAATTTCTAGAATGCCCTAAATGTCGGTCGAGTCGTATATAGTTTCGATCTTTTTCTTACGCGGGTGTAAGGGATTCTCCATCTTCCATCGTTGATTGAGATTTTATGCATTTTCTGTTATCGGGTATCCGTCTGTGCAAAAATTCTAAGTTCAATTCGGTTCACTTCGTTGTTCGTGTCGATGAACTCACCGACATCCTTAGATTTTGTACTGGGTAGCTTTCGGGCAACCTTTCAGGTTAACACTGGGGATTCCTGTTTCTTTTGACGTTCTCATGTGACACAGATTACAAAACTGACTTTGCTATCTATTCTAACCATCCGCATATAAATTGGGGTCACCACAGATAAACTCTTCTCAGATGAAAAGTTTCTGATTGACATTCGAATTAGACCGCTGTTTTTTTTTCTAAACGACAATATTTGATATCGAAATTCTCTACAACTTCTGTGGAGATCAAAACAAAGTAGCTGGATATTCTCGGTGGAATACTTGAAAGACTATGAAGTTGATTGATAAGAAGCACTACAAGTTTTGGCTTAGTAAATAAAGGCGTTGGTTAGAGCCAGGGACTAGACACAAAGAGTTGTGAGTTCAATACCAGGTCACTGCAGTGGTGAACCAAAAACTTGGAGATTTGAGTTAAAGGGAAATAACCAAGATATCCGGAAGAGGCTTGACATGAGGAACTAGAACAATCTACCCTGGTGGAAAAAATACATGGTTTGTTTCTAAATTCCAGTCACCTGAAGAAGACCGAAGCCTACAACGACCGAAACTTTGTGAATATGGCAATGAAGATGAGAATAACAGTCCGAAAAATGTACATAATACGGTGTATTTAGTATTTATTTCATTTCACAATTGTAAATAATGCTAAGTTTTTGTTCAGAAACTTAAAAGATAAATTATCGACTGATATATATATATATATATATATATGTGTGTGTGTGTGTGTGTGTGTGTGTGTGTGTATATATATATATATATATATATATATATATATATATATATATATAGTTGTTATAGCGTTTGCTTCCTATCGTAACTGTTCGGGTTTCAATTCTCGACAGTGGATGCGCACTGCTAATGAGTCCCAAATATAGGACGAAACAGCCGTCCAGTGCTTTCTGCATTCTGTTGAGGTTTCTTCTAGACTCGATGAATTACTTACTTATGATTATTTAAAATCCTCCTAATTATTTCTATCACTTGTATATCCTTGCTTGAACCGGCTTCTAATGTTCTGGACTGGGTGGCTTGGGGATAGTAGTCGTAGCTCGTGGAGGCACAGTCCTATGGGTAAAAGAGAAACTAGGATGAGTTCCAACACGGAATATTTGATCGAGCGTCACAGAGGCCCGTTGGTACAGTTGGTATGGCGCTTACCTCCTATCGTAAGTGTTCGAGTTTCAGTTCACGGTCCTGATGAGTCCCAAATATAGGACGAAACGGCCGTCCAGTGCTTTCTACTTTCTGTTAAGGTTTCATCTAGACTCGATGAATTACGATTATTTCAAATTCTTATATATATATATATATATATATATATATATATATATATATATATATATATTGACATTATCCCTTACTGGATTTGATAATTATAGTTATGTTTTAGATTCCGTTTCGATAAGATTAAAATCAAGCAGTTTTGAATTTGAAGAACATCAATATTGTTTCATCTAGTTAAACATGTTTTGTTAAGGTAAAAGCTGAAATCAAACCGAACATTAATGAATCTTCCTGGCGAAGTCATCTGATAAAAAAAATTGAATGCTTAAGCGAATTTCGTTAAAACAGGAAACTTTCGTTCCAAATAAAAGAAAATCGTACGGAACTGTTACATAATAACAGTCCCCCAAGATGGCGGTGAATATTGGATCATCTCATTTGAAAAACAGTCTTGAAGCAACAGAAATATAGTTCTACAGAAGGATATTGAGAATACCATGTGAGCAAGATTGAAGTTTTAGAGAAAATAGAAAAAAAGACACTTATACTTAATATTATAAAGAGATAATTGAAATTTCTAGGGCATATAATGAGGGAAGAGAGCTTGGAAAATCTGATACTCACATAGACAGATTGAAGGAATGAGGGATGGAGGAAAATAAGGCGTAACCTACACCCTTGTGTAAATTAATTGAAACAACCGCCCTATTGTCCTTTCTTTCAACATACGGTCAGTTTTAGACCCCTTGAAGTGACACTGTAATCGATTTCAATTTTTCCTCAGATTAGGTCATTTGCAGTAATATGAATCTATTATCGGGTGTATGATGAAAATTGTTTGGCCTTGAAAAATAGTGCGTCATTCGTGATTGCATTAAATTTTCATCACTCGCAGAGACTATTGTTTCGACTGTAGATTAGTTGTCTTAATGCTGTTGTCTGCGATGCATGTTACTCGAAGGAAGGATAAAAAAATGGTAACGTTGCACGAACACACTGGCAAGTGTTACCAGTGAGCAAATCAAAGTAGTATAGACTGGCATGGAAAATCTCCTGATTTAAATCCAGTCGAGAAACTGTGGTCAATTTGCAAGGAACGACTTCGTTGAATGGACATACAAAGTACCAACAAGTGCACTGGGTCATGTTTCATTGGAAAAACATGAAAAAGGTAAATAATAATCGAATTGTTCATTTTGTTTCAATTAATTTGCACAGGGGTGAACTTAGCGTGCTTGGGAAAATGGATGAGTGAAAAAGGTTTAGTTTAACAAAAAGACAAAATTTATTAAAAGAAACGACAGGAAGTTCTCTCGTCCACGGTCTTAAGCAAGACTTTCATAATCGTTTTTCAGTGTTCAGAATATCATTGCTTGCAATAGTTCTCAGAAGTTTCCTTTGAATTTGGTGTATTAAGTTGGTGCAAAAATAATGTCGTTTTCTCACATAGTAATATATGTGAGAAAACGACATTCTTTTTGCACCAACCTAATATAAAGGACACAGTTATAAATCTGATATTAATAAATTCTTGAACTCTATTGGCAAACGTCTGATAGTGTTTCCTAAGAAAGCATCAATTTGCAAAGAGGTCTGCCTGGAAGTTATGTTTAAGTAATGAACTCAAAGACGTAAAATAGACAGAATATATGTAATCTATTAATCTGCTTCAGTAAACAAAGTGCTTATATTATTGAGGTTAGCTTTAAGGAATTAACAGTACTCACTTTGAAAATTTACACTGATTCAATTATTTCGAAAAAGTCACAGAAAATATCTTTGTATGCAAAGCATCACTGTAGGTCCTATAGTAATATTATAATGAAGACATAGAAGTTGATAGGTTTTGATTAATCTGGTGCAAGGCCCCAAGTAATGAGCTACCTTTGTAGGATTAACTGAGCGGCTTACATCTATATCAAATTGAAATACCGGTTCTACTCCGATCAACGAAATTTATCAACGTCGAGCTTGAACAGTACCTGTAAACTCGAATATGATATATGGGTGGTTTTCTTGATCACGGTTCGATATGAGAAATCGGAGACCCGAGTTCGAAATCAAGTCAGGTTCATTAGATTCGCATATGCGTCCATACCCTATGACGACGATGGGTCATCGCGGTTGAGTATCTGCCTATTGCTTTTCATGAATCTGGGAAAGGTTTACGTCCAACAAAGGACCTTAAAAAGAATAAGTATAGCATCGTTGTTAGTCATTCTGAGTGACCATTTCTCCACATTTCTCCAGGTTTAATTTGTATTTTATAAGCATAGCTTTGTAAGGCACAAGGCGAAATTATCAAGCGCTCCTGAGTTGGTTGCTGAGACTTTGATCAGCAGTTTTAAGGTATATAAACATTGATTACACTTGTATTTATTCGAAATATTTTTCTCATTTTGGCTAATATTGATGTTAATATAGAAACAACGTTTCGACCAAGTACCTTCTTCTCATCCTTAGATGGACCTTGATTGACTGATATGGTATATCTATTGATTATTGTGATATTTTGTCCTTGTAGGAGTGACCCATTACTGACATCTTTATGTGCCGTGTCCCCTCGCCATATCTTCCTGACCCTTGTAGCTCTTAATTCATTTATTTCTGCTATTTTTCCTAAGACCTGTTCCGACATTCATTTACTTAAGCTCACCAAGTATGTCCTGTATTATTTTCCTCTGTTTATCCCGTGAGGTTTCTAAGCCATCCTTACTCATTATGTGCTCCAGAAACATAAATTGTCTCTTCCTGATGTTAAATCAGAGACAAAATATTAAAATAATGTAGAAAGTTATATTTAGATACTTCCGTTGGGGATGTGTGGTATGTTAGAAGCTATCAGAAGGTTGAATTGCTTGAAGATTCAGAAATGGCTGTTTTCGATAATTTTTCATCCACATCAAATAAACAATGAGCATTTAAAGGCAATCAATTTCAAAGAATATTCAAGGAGAAAAACAATGGAATTATAGGTTTCAACAATAACAGGCATTTATATACGAATAACATACATATAGTGAATTTATGATTGATGTTTGAGAGTGACGTGATAGGAGACAATGTATGGAATGATCATGTAATGATTTGGCGTCTAAGAGTTTACAGTTCAGGTTTGTTGATGAAATTAAACAAGTTCTGTAGGGTGAAAATTGTCACATATATAAGTACAAAAGTTAATGTGTATTCGTGTTTTAGTAGTAATTGTTTGTATAGAGTCTCAAGGGTTTATGTACTTTTAACTCTATTAATAATAATTGGTTGATAAATACAATTTCTACTTGGTACTTTTAGTAAATTGTAGATAGAGTTCTTGAGAGAGAAATGGTGATTATGGAGTCAGCAAGTAGACGCGCGAAAAGTTCGATAGGTCAGTGTAATGACACGCGTGGAGTTCTTTAAAATCTCATGAAGATTGTTACTGACTGTATTTTAGGAATTGTCAGTTGGAAACCCTAGTAGAGTTCAGGACAGTTTAGGATTCGTACTTGCGTGAATGATGATAGTATTCTTTAAAGTCTGACCGCAAGGTCAAGACGAGTGTTCTTGAAGGTCACATTTTGGCAGCAAGGAATGAGAGAGAGACTGGTGAGAGACTCGAGAGAGACTGAAGAGAGAGAGCTTACTCATGTTTTGTTTATATAAGATAGTGCATCACGTGATCGGCTCCTAAGCGTTGTGCGGGAAAACAGATGTGTAGAGAAATCCTGTCTTGACCAATGAGAAGTCAAGATTTAAAAAGTGAAGTGCTGATTGGTTAGGATGGGTTTGGTAGAAGAGTGTATTTTTATACGGGGGTGAGTAACAAATATGGATGATTCCATCACGCTTTTAATTTGTTTTTATAGTTATAACTTTATATTTGCTCACAAACAGTGTGCAATATATCCGTGTCAATCGGCACTGGTCGCGTTCTTGTATCACATGTGGGTATTTTAGTTTTCGCCCGCTGTTGACATACACCCTTGTGAACATTAATTGAAACAACCGCTTTAGTTTCCTTTCTTTCAACAAACGGTCAGTTTTAGATCCACTGGAGTGACAAGGAGTAATCGATTTTTATTTTTTTCTTAGCTCAGGTCATTTGCAGTGGTTTGCAGTAATATGGATTTATTTTCAGGGTGTATGATGAAATTTGTTTGGCCTTGAATAATATTGCGTCATCTGTGATTGCATCAGATTTTCATCACTCACTATTGTCTCGACTGTCGATTAGTTATCCTACGGCTATTGTAACGCTGCACAAACACACTGGAAAGTGCTACTAGTTAGCAAATCAAAGTAGTATAGACTGGCTTAGAAATTCGATAATCCAATCGAGAATCTGTAGTCAATCTTCAAGGAATGACTTCATGGAATTGATGTACGAAGTACTAACATGTGCACTAAGTGAAGTTTCATTGTGAAAATATGCAAAAGTTAATAAAAACGGAATTATTCGTTAAGTTTCAATTAATTTTCACAAGGGGATAAATATCTTGTAAATGCAAAATCTACAAATATTTAAGAGCAAAGTTAAGCGCCATCCTGGGTCTTCTTCAACCCGGTTCCTTTATTATCCCTACCTTATTTATATATATATATATATATATATATATATATATATATATATATATATATATATATATACACACACACAGTGTTGGTATAGTTGTTATGGCGTTGGCTTCCTATCGTAGCTTAAAAATGCGTATATATTTGAGACATGGCTTAGATTGTTTGATATAAAGATGCTTCAGTTACCTTAAACAGCTTCTACAGTTAGATTTCTTTAGAATGAAGATGTTGGCAGAAAACATTTATAATGGTGTCAAACAGTTGTGTGTCGGTGCTTAAGTGCTCCTTTTATGTCACTGAGATTATAGAACAGGTCTGTCATTTTGCTTTTCTATTACAATCAATGAAACAGGCATAAATATACAACACGCACACACACACACACACACGGCATAGTTGTTATGGCGTTTGCCTCCTATCGTAACTGTTCGGGTTTCAATTCTCGGTAGTGGATGCGCACTATTGATCAGTCCAGTGCTTTCTGCATTCTTTTGAGGTTTCTTCTAGACTCGATGACTTACTTAATTATGATTATTTTAAATCCTCCTAATTATTTCTATCTGGATATCCTTGCTTGAATCGGCTTCTAATGCTCCGGACTGAGCTGCTTGGGGATAGTAGTCGTAGCTCGTGGAGGCGCAGTTCTATGGGTAAAGAGTACTCGGATGAGTTCCATAATTGATCGTCGCTATATCGAGACTAATTCGTAAACCTCTTCGTCACAGAGGTTCGTTGGTACAGTTAGTATGGCGTTTGCCTCCTATCGTAAAAGTTTTCTCATTCACAGGGCATTGATTTTATCATTAACATGTTTAATGGGGTTTTAATCAGGAGAGACGCCCAAATGTCGACATCATGGCGACGACTACGAAGACAATGGTGAATTCATTGCATATTGTACAATAGGTTACCGGATGGACGGAGCGTCATAAACGTTGGATTGGGATTTGGTTTAATGTTAAATTGTCCCTTTATAATACAATTAAATCTCTTGTGATTATCATTTGTTTTTCCATGCAGCAGACATACGTTCGAAATTCATGTGCTCCATGTACAAAATTGTTACTTTTGCTGTGGAAAACCTAGATCGTTTCCCATTTCAAAGATTGAATGCCTATTTTGGCCTCCGTTCTGAAGCGACGTTAAATCGCATGTTCATCCTATGCCGCCACCGCTACACAACATATTTACCTATTACGTCAAATATATGTCAGACGGCAGAGACCGTTTCTATGTGGGTTGGAGAGACTGTCTCTAATTTCTTTTTTTGCGCTTTAGCTTTCATTATCATCATTAATCAAATGGCCTAGTGTGCACATAGGCTCGTTTTGTAGCTATGTTCACACCACATATCTAAGTTGAAAGCCGGAGACACATTCATTCATGCAAGTCGATCTGGCAGAGAAAAATATCGAGTAACTTATCGAGTGAGTTTAAGAAAATGGATGACGAAATGATAGCATAGAGGAGTAGCAAAGTGTCACGTTAACTTGATAAACAAGGTACCGAAGTTTGTTTCCATCGGAGGTGGGGGCCTCTACTTTGACCGATTTGACTAGATTTCCGTCTAGGAAGAATTCCTTCCAGTAATGACGTATTATCAACGCACTGGTAATCTCGAGGGAACTCGACAAAATCCAACGACAGATATGCAACGTGATAGGTACTGAGCTGGCATCTCGTCTACAGTCACTTTCTCTACAACTATTTTCATGGCAACTGTTCTGACGAGCTACGTTCACTGGTTCCCAAACTTCATGAAATTAAGCGTGCAACTAGGCTGGTATCTTGGTCCCTCCCTTTCACTGTTGAAAAGATTGAATGTAAACGTTTCTTCTATTCAACAGCTTCTTATCTTGCACTTCCCGTCAGTGGAACTCACTTCCTCTTACTTGCTTTCCTGATAGCTATAACCTTCAAATATTCGAATGTAGTGTTAATTTTCTGATATCATGAAATTGATCTGTTTTTCACTTTTTCATTTCCTCAAACACCGCTTTTTACTCTTGCTCACACTCTTAGTGGCACTCCCGCCTTGCTTAAGGTGAACCTATTGTGCTATCATTGGCAATATAAGACAGTTTAAATATACTTATCTTGACACGTGACAGATCGACAGGATGAATAGTCGTCGAGTTAAATAATTTCACGTAAAGATACATAGGTCACTGATAAGTAGACAATGATATATGAATAACAATGTTTCGTCAGAATTCCATTTCTTATCATTACTTTTAATAATATATATTCTTTTCTCTGTTCAAATAAATTGCTTTCAGAAATGATTTGGACATTCTTTGATCTCTGACAAATAACAATCTGAATTTGCACCTGTTCTATTTTTTACTGTTTTTTCATACTTATTTGTATATGTTTCCTCTAACTCTTTAACCACTATGATGGAATATGAAATCACTTTTGGAAAATTGCGAAATATTTTTGGAGACAGAATACTTTTATCAGTTACAAAATCAAAGCAGCAGGAAAGTTTGACTTTTCGTGCTATACTGTAAAGAACGAACAGCTTTTCTTGTTGTAGAATTGTTTGTTGAATTTAAAGCGATTATTATTTATAGCATTTGAGCTCACAGCTTGCAGGCCAAGGAGTGTATATTTGGACTCAGTGGAAACGGATGAGAAGTAATTGAGCAGTATTACCAATAAGAACTGGGGGATATTCCTAGACATGTGTTGTGAAAGGAGAACAGGTCATCTCCGTAGATTAAATAAAGGGTTCAGTACATTAAACAGATTAAGATACACTCGATGGAGAACGGAGGGCACAAAAATCATGATGCGGATAATAGCCCGAATATAAATAACGTAAATAATGATAACTCCTCGTCCCAGAAATTCAGACGGAAGGCGATCAGGTGATAATAACAACAAAGATGTGGACAATAGTCCCGAATATAAATAGTGTAAATAATGATAAATCCTCATCCCAGAAATTCGGACAGAAGGTGATCAGGTGATAATAACAACAAAGATGTGGACAATAGACCGAATATAAATAGTGTAAATAATGATAACTCCTCATCCCTGAAATTCAGACAGAAGGTGATCAGGTGATAATAACAACAAAGATGAGGACAATAGTTCGAATATAAATAGTGTAAATAATGATAACTACTCATCCCAGAAATTCGGACAGAAAGTGATCAGGTGATAATAACAACAAAGATGAGGACAATAGTCCGAATATAAATAGTGTAAATAATGATAACTCCTCATCCCAGAAATTCAGACAGAAGGTGATCAGGTGATAATAACAACAATGATGATGACAATAGTCCGAATATAAATAGTGTAAATAATGATAACTCCTCATCCCAGAAATTCAGACACAAGGCGATCAGGTGATAATAACAACAAAGATGAGGACAATAGTTCGAATATAAACAGTGTAAATAATGATAACTCCTCATCCCAGAAATTCCGATAGAAGGCGATAAGGTGATAATAACAACAATGATGAGGAAAACAGTCCGAATATAAATAGTGTAAATAATGATAACTCCTCACCCCAGAAATTCAGACAGAATGTGATCAGGTGATAATAACAACAAAGATGAGGACAATAGTTCGTATATAAATAGTGTATATAATTATAAACCTCATCCCAGATATTCACTGGGAAATTATAACTATCAATTTTTATTCTCAATAATGTTCGACACTAAAATATCTCAAAGTACCGAATGAAAATTGTGATATGAATTTATGTCAATATGAAATGAATCCCCTGAGGGTACGAAGATAGAAAACGAATTAAATATATGAGGATTGTAATGTTGAAGAATGCTCTCTCAGGGGAGTCTATTCAACAACTTCTAGGCTGTTGAGAAATTATCATCTTTTAAATGAAATCTGTGAAATGCCTTAAACCTATCATCTTTCTTCTCTGGTACCTGGACTTCACCAATTCAAACGCAGTACTAGATTGGTACGTAGGTCTCAGCATCTTACAGCTGAAAAGTCTAGACGAAACCATACGTTCTACGCTGACATTTCCTTCTCTCGCATTTCTCGCTGGTGGAAGTCACTTCCTTCTTCTTTTTTTCCAGTCAAACTTCAAAATTTTAAATACAATTTCATTTGCTATCTTCTGTCTTCTTAATTCCTTTTCATTCATTTATATCGCTCCTTAATAATGACAATTTTAATAATTTTCTTATATTCTTTCACACTTAATAACCCCTCCCTTGCGTCTTAATGTCTGTATTGCCTCGCTTGGATGGGCAATTTTACAAAATATATTTTCTAAGTGATGGTGAAGTTTCAATTTATCATTTGTTGAATTTGTAATTCAAAATGTCAACTTTTCTTATCAGTACATTTACAACGTCGATAAATAAAGATAATTCTCTTGATTCACTTTTCTTTTGTTAATTACCTCCCTTCCTTTTGTTATTTACCTCCCTTTATTCCGATTTATCATTGTATTTTCCGATATAATATTAGGTTGGTGCCAAAATAATGTCGTTTTCTCACATATGTTACTATGTGAGAAAACGACATTATTGTCGCACCAACTTAATATATTGCAATCTGGTAATTAATACATTGATAGTGAACCACACCCAACCTTACTATACAGTTTCGCACCGACTTTAGCTGTTCATCACTTTTCGGATTATTCTTGCCGTTTCTAAGAGGCTTCCTTTCTGAAACATGTCCACAAGGATTGCCAATTCCTTTATCCCTGTCTCCAGTCATAATTGTGATCTTCAACTTCCAAAGCCATCTGAGTTCAAAGTTCAAGTGATCATAGTTGATTACTTCCTCTTCTTTTATTTGCTCTATTATTGGACACAATGGGCAATGATTAAATCAACCTTCTTCTTCTTCTTCTTCTTCTTCTTCTTCTTCTTCTTCTTCT
The DNA here is from genome assembly GCA_963932145.1 of Acanthosepion lycidas. NCBI lineage: Eukaryota > Metazoa > Mollusca > Cephalopoda > Sepiida > Sepiidae > Acanthosepion > Acanthosepion lycidas. The sequence continues at coordinate 23,750,826 of OZ010610.1, forward strand.
TCTTCTTCTTATTATTATTATTATTATTATTATTATTATTATTATTTATTTTCTTTGATTTCTGGCGTTTACACATTTCTTTCCGGGTCCCGTCCAGGGACCTAAGGTTAGAAATGGCATCATGACACTTTCCACTGACAAAAAATAAAAATAAAAAATTACATAGATAAAGCCCTTCGTAAAGTGTGGGCTGTACTTGTCAGAACAATTTTTTCTATCTCTTTGAGCCATGGACTTTCAAGAATCCCTTCAATTAGTCTACTGGAATCTTTCCAACCAATCCTAGGGCTCCAACTACAACAGGGATTGTTGATGTTCCAATGTGCCACATTTTTGAGATTTCGATTTCAAGGTCCTTGTATTTTGACACCTTTTTTAATATCTTCAAAGATACATTGCAGTTTGCAGGGACTGCCATATCAATGAGGAGACACTTTTTTTTGTTTGTGGTCTTTAATAACAATATCTGGGCGGTTGGCCTTGATTGTTCTGTCAGTGTGTATTGTGTAGTCCCATAGAATTGTAACAGGTCCTATCTCCGTAACCGGGTCTGGGTGGTGTTCATACCAGTTTCTTTCAGTTTCCTTCCCGTAGAAGTTGCATATTTTTCAGTGCAGATAATGGCCCACTCTGTCATGCCGGGTTTTATACTCAGTGGGTGTCAATATCGTGCAACCTGATACAAGATGATCAATCGTATCTGGATATTTATCACTGAATCTGCATTTTGGGCTAAAACAATATTTTAGTATATGTGCTTGATAATTCCTAGTTAACAAACATTGGTCCTGTGCAGCAAGGATAACTTTCAGTTTCAGCTTTATTATTATTATTATTATTATTATTATTATTATTATTATTATTATTATTATTATTTCCTTGGTTTTCTTCCGGCACCCAACCAGAAACCTATGATAAAATATGGCTTCCCGTGATCATCTTTGTAAAAAAACAAACTCTAAGATCACACACATTTTACATCCATAAAGCTCTTTCATAATTTGTGAGCTGTACTTGTGAGGGCAATTTTTTGTATTACTTTATGGTATGGCTTACCAGGAATCCCTTCAATGAGTCTATTGTAATCTTTTCCAATCAATCCGAGGCATTCTGCTACATCTGGAATGTCGTCATGTGCCATATTTTTTAGTTTTCCACTTCAAGATATTGGTTCATGATATTTATTCGAAGATCTTCAAAGATGCATTAAAATCTGCAGGGATTGCTATGCCGATAAGAATGCACATTCTGTCTTTGTTGTCTTTGATCACGATGTCTGAGCGATTAGCTGTGATTGTCCTGTTTTTGTGCATTGTAAGGTCCAATAGAATTATTACAGGTCCTATCTCTGTAACCGAGTCTGGGTGGGGTTCATACAAATTTCTGGAAGTTTCCTTTCCGTAAAAGTGTTGCAGATTTTCCAATGCAGATATTGGCCTACTCTATCATGCTGAGTTTTATATTCAGTGGGTGCCAATACCGCGAAACCTGATACAAGTCAATTTTCCTTGATATTTACCATAGAATCTGCATTTTGGACGAACATTATTTTCCAGTATGTGTGCTTGATAATTTCTAATTAGCAAGCCTCGGTCTTGTGCAGGAAGAATAAAAGATTTGGTTTCAGCTTTTAACTCTACACTACGTAGCTACTGATGGGTACGTGGTTTGTCTAAATCAGCTTGTTTGATACGGACAGTCTTGAAAATGAAGTGGTTTATCTTGCCATCATTTCTGTATCTGGTCTGTTGCATTTGCGACAATCTATCTCTTCCCTCCGCAGCCATGTTGAATACAAAATCCAGTTGACTCTGCCGCTTATTTCTTCATGACGGAGAAAAGATGGTTTATTGCCTTTTCCAAGGCAATTTTTGCGAATGTAGACGTGACTCAGTAATTCTAGTTTTCGGCTGATAACCATTACCCTATCAACACAGCACTTCAAGCTATAAAATTGAGCTGTACACTCTTATTGGCTTATTGGTGCGTTGGTTCGACAACAGAACGTTTAGTCGGTTCACTGATAGAGACAGGTTGTATAGTTTATGTTGTGGTGTCCTCTTTCTAAAGAGTCTATGTTAGACTCTTCCGCTTATTATTAGATTGGTAGGACAAAAGAGTCTAACATAGACTTTTTAGAGTGAGGACCTTATCAGTTTAAAAAGAGCTAACTGGAATATGCTCTTAAGAAAAACTTGTCGCCTAAAACAGTTCCATCTTCTGGCGGGGTTGATCCTCATTGATCACACCCGACTGTTGACTCATGCGATGTTACTAAACAATTTTTCTAGGAAAAAATCCTTTCCTAAACATTTTTAAGCTTTGCATTCAGAAAAAAATATATTGGCCGCAATAGATTTTGGCGACAAGTATTTTAGAGAAAACTACTTTTCTCTGAAATCTGGTCGAAGAATATCTATCTGTAATATTTGCAAGACACTTTCCAAATCTTGATTGAGGTGCACCAAAGTGATTTCTAATATTTGTTGTGTATGGTGCTTCAAATTTCTTTTAACTTGTTCCTCGCCGACAGCTGCAGCCTAAGAAGTCTGGTTGTGGTGATTGACTTTATGAATAAGTTACCCATTTTTTTTTTTTTTTTTTGTTATGCATTCTTTCTTTTTTTTTCATGTCTTATTTGCGTAACTCCAAAGCATGGCAATTTTCATCGGTCAAACTAAGATTTCCAAAAGAGAAAGACAGCTATAATGGATTAATTTATCATTAAAATGCTGACCACTGGAAGTGAAAGAAGGTGATCATGTCTCTCTCCATTTTACTTTTCTTTTTTTCTGAATTACAATGATAGTAAATCTGTTTTATTTTTGGCTTTCTCCGCCATTTTGAATTCAAAGTCGATTTTTCTCCTTGACTAGTTGCCTCCCAACGCTAGAGTACACAGTTTGCCTAATTATTTACCCTTTACCAAGGAGATGCTTTGAATCCATGCCTTTACTTCAAGGGCATTTGTTTCTTAAAAACAGATTAGTTATTACTTCTTTTAGTCAAATATTCTCCCTTTCTAACAGAAAGAATGAATCTTAATATAATAAACATATATCTTGCGGCCATTTTTGTGGTCATCCATTTTTTCTTTCTGCAGTAGAACATTTACCATTCCAAGGCTATAGAACCCGGTCTGTCCCGCTGTTCACTCATAGCTCAATGGAGAAGAGGATTTATACTTTTCCCAAGGGTCAGTCAGATATGCGCCATGCATTACACATGTAGGCGATCATGTATCTTTCGATACGTGACTGACGAGGCAGTTTTTCCCGCAGTAGGTTGCCATTTTTTCTGCAGTAGACCAGTTACCATCCAAGGCTACAGAACCCGCCTATCCTGTTGTTCACCCATAGCTCGCTAGAGAAGAATACTTTTCCCAAGCGTCAGTCAGTTATGTGATATGCGTGTTATATCTTTCCTTATATTTTTCGATACATCACAGATTTTTCCCACAGTAGGTTGCCATCATATGCTTTAGAAGATTCATACCTTTCCAAAGTTTATTAGGACGTAAGTGAATGGACAGGAATTAGAACTCGGCTCTCCGATTCCTCAATCCGAGCCGCTATCCATTACTCCACGTCTGGAATGAAAATCAACTTTCAATTAATTATAATATATCCATAATTATATTCTATATTAATATTATTTGTAAAGTGTTTCTGTTTAGAAATAGTTTACAAATAGAAATAAACCAATTCTTGGAAGGGTAGTGACTCTTTTAAAAATTATATCAGAAGTCGTAGTCTATGATGTGTATTGTCAGCATTTTGTACATTTCACTTCAATTTAGGAATGTTACGATACCTTTCTTAGCTGTCACTTTTCATTTCTTATTTTTCAATTAGAAGATAAATTAGGAAATTAGTTTTGCTTAAGTAATACTGAGCAAAAGTATTTTTCTGAGAAAAAAAAAACAAAACAAAAACGATACACTTAGCACGTTCTATAGCGTTAATTGAAGTTCAGAGAATTTCTCGTTTTACTTTTCACCTTTGTCGTTTTGCGTGAATGCTTACGTTTTTTTTTTTAGAATTTATCCGCTTCTTCTCGTATTTATTTGAAATATTCTATTATACCTTTTTACAAATGTCAGACTATATATAGTGATTTTACAAGCATAGCATAGATGCGGCACAAGGCCGAAAGTAGGGGCACCCAGTGAGGATCAAACTCACTACTCAGTCATAATTGTTCTAGAGAGACAAGCTTGCTAACCATTACACCGCTTCGAGGTGGCCAATGTTAGACTATATATATATATATATATATATATATATATATATATGTGTGTGTGTGTGTCTGTGTGTGTGTATGTGTGTCTGTATATATATATATATATATATATATATATATGTATGTATGTATATATATATATATATATATATATATATATATATATATGTATATATATATTTACGAAGAAATATACTCTTATGGTGTGCTACATTTATGGGATAAAGTGCTCAATTTCAGAGATAGAGCGTGTGTAAAAATTAGGTTGGTGCAAAAATAATATCGTCTTTGACGTATTTTTTAACGTCAAAAAACGATGTTATTTTTGCACCAACCTAATATAAAATTGAACATAGAAGTCAACACTTAGAGGCGACAGGCTATTTCATACTAAACGCCTAGCATGAAACAGCGAAATCCCTTCGCTAACAAAATTTTAAAAATGCATTAACCTACCAATCAATGGATGAATATTATGATTCTCGTTTTATAAAATTATTAGTTGTATAAGATCTTTCTTAAATATGCTAGTATTTTCGACTGTACATATTCAGGCATAGAAATTATATTGATTTTATTATTTAAGAAACATTTTATACAGCTTATAATTTTTAAAAACAAGGATCATAATATTCATCGGCTGACTGGTAGGATAATGCATCTTTAAAATTTGATCAGCAAGGGGATTTCGCCATTTTATATCCTTAACTTAACTAATTTACTTTATATATGAATGATTGATTGTAATATATATATATATATATATATATATATATATATATATATATATATACCGAGAGTCACAACATTCTCAACAAGACCTTTTCTATAATGACTTATGAAAACTGAAAGTACGCAGATATTGGACAATTTATATTTAATTTTTCACTAAAAATAAGAGAAATGTTCAAATTTATGCGAAATATATATATATATATATATATATATATATATATATATATATATATATATATATACGATATACGATGTATATATATATATATGTATATATACGATACATATATATATACGATATATATGCACACACACACGGATATATATATATATATATATATATATATATATATATATATATATATATATATATATATATATATATATATATATATATATATATATATATTAAAAAGAAGAGAGAAACCACAAACGTTTTTGATGTAATGTGAATTTATTTTAAAATATATTATGTTTTATTTTTCATTATTTTGCTACACACGTTTCCGATCCTGCGGCCTTCATCAGACAAATAACTATTTCCACATTATTAATAGGAATTACTTTTTTCATGTTTTTCAATGTTAAATATTCATGATATTAGACATTCTCTTTTTTGTGTTAATGACCCAAATGTCATCTTGGTAGTTAAACTGTTCTTCTACGTAAAGGGTAATAAAACAATTAAGATTGTTCCAAGAAAGGGATATTAAAGATATCTGTATTCTTACCTTTTAATGACACCTATATGTTCTTAGATCTATTTCCATTTTTTTGTTTTTGTCAGCATGTTTATGTATACGCATATTTCCTCTCCATACATGCATACTCTTATTATATGGGATTAGTATAAATATATACACACGTACACATACATACACATAAACATACACAAACAAATTTTGACATCACTAGCCTATATAGCAACATACCCCAATAATTAAGTAAAAAGGAGATCTCATTCTGGATTGAAAAACATCCGGAAACACTACATCCTAGATTCTCTAAGTAATTCATTATGAATAGTATAGACCTAATTCTAAATAATAACAGTTTTGAATTTGACAACAAATACTATATCCAAACACTAGGTACCGCAATGTGAACAAAAATAGCACGAACATATTCCACCCTAACATTAGCATACCTCGAGGAAAACCTCTGCGAAAAGATGGAACAAATATATAGGGAAAATATAAAAAAATACGTCACTAAATCTTGGAAATTGTTTTCTTTTTTAATTTGTAGGTCTGATAAATTGGATCGTGATTACGATTCCAATGTCTTAAATTATAAACACGGAATATTAGTGTTTGAGCCTTTTATATGTTTGCTCTGTCTTGTACATTGAGCTCTATCTGGATTTTATCCTCTTACATACATACATACATACATACATATATATATATATATATATATATATATATATATATATATATATTCGGTTGGTGCAAAAATAATCTCGTTTTCTCACATATGTTACTATTTTTGCACCAACCTAATATATATATATATATATATATATATATATATATATATATATATATATATATATATATTGGCCACTGATATTATCAGTCTTTCTCTTTCTCTCTCTCTCTCTCTCTCTCTCTCTCTCTCTCTCTCTATATATATATATATATATATATATATATATATATATATATATATATATGCGCGTGTTCATATAAAAGTTTAACATACTATTCAAAGAACGTGCATTACCATTGAAGAGTAAGCCTTGGATATAACCTCATATAATTCGATACCGATGGCGTTTGTTACTCTGAAATATCGGACATTTTTCCTGTGAAGTAAGTTAGTCCGTTATCATCCTATTTCGAGGTGGGGAGTGGGAAAAGATGACATAAGGAAAGATCTACACACCCCAAATCCAACCCAAGTGTGTGATATGGAAATGTGGAGATAAAGGATTTTTTTTTATTATTATTCGTTTTCTTTTCTTTCTTTTTTTCATTATCTGTTTAGTCTGCCCAAATCCGTCACCAATGGAAGATTTTCTCGCAACCCAATCTCCAACTTCTACCGGGAAGAAACGAAATGAAATCTCGCATTGGAAATAGTTTGGAAATAGATAACATCAACGGTATAAGATTTTCTGTTCTTTCACTTCCGAATATATCTACTCCACCTCTAGTGTGTGTCTTTTTTTCCCCGTCGTGTGTCTGTTACCGCTTTCCTGTAATGTTCGCTTTATTCGTAAGTCGATTTCAATTTTCTGCGTTTAGCTCCAGGCTGGGATTGTTTTGTTTTTTTTTTCGCAAAGATTTCCTGTTTTAAGCGCTTTCACCTTTCATCTCTTGGCCATTTCTTTTTCAGTGATTTTCTTCATTCATTTTCATTTTTCCTTCTTTTCTCTGATGTTTTTCATTTTCTTTCTTTCCTTCCCATCTTCCTTTCTGTTTCTTTTCGTATTTTCCTTCTTTCGTGTTCTTTTTTTTCTTTTTGCTTGAAATCTTGCATCCTCCTGCCATTCATCTACTCGTTCAAGTATTCTTCATTGTATTTTTTTTTTTATTCTTCGTGGTATTTTTCATTTATTCTTTCCTTCTGTCTCTTTGTTTTTCTCTCTTTTCTTTTATCCTTTTCTCCTTTCTTAATTCTTTTTTTTACGATATTCTCTTTCCTTTACTTCACTTAAAATTTTTCTTTCATTTATCTTCACTTTTCGCTTTTCCCGTTTATTTTTACTCGCTCTTTTTCTTTATTCCTTTCTATGTCTTCCTTTTCTTTTCATTCTTTCTTCTTCATTTTACTTACTTCATTTTTAATCTTTCTATATTTCCTTTTTTTCATGCCTTTTATTTTTATTCCTTTCTTTCTTCACTGGATTTTTTCTTTTATTCTTCATTCTTTTCTTCTTCCGTACTTGTTTACATAGTCTTTTCCATCTGGTTTATTTCTTTTTTCTTTCGTTTCTTTTTCTTGGTTTTCTTTCATTCTTTTAACGTCTCTCTCTTCTTTCTTTTGTTAAATATTTTCTTTTTTTCTTTTATTGTCTTTGATTTCTTTTGTCTTAATTCACTAATCTACTTTTCATCCTTTGTGGTTCCTGCATGCAAAAAAAAAAAATATATCCGATTGTATTTTCGTCATTTTATATTTTATAACATATATTCCCGCTAAAACTTACCGCCTTTTTCCAAAAGCAACTTAATCGCTCTCGGCGCTGGCAAATCATTTAGCCTGTTCTTAACAGAAATGCTCATTCGAATGACAATTATTGTTTAGCTTCTCCTTGTTAGGTAAAAATACTGAGTTGCTTTGGGGGAAAAGGAATGAAAAAGAATAAAAGAAAGAGAAAATGCGTGAGAAAGAGTGTGGAAGGAAATTATTAGAGCAATGTCCAATTTTAGAATCAACTTTTATTCTGGAATTAATGCATTTAAACACTGTTTAAATCATTCAAAATAAGAACCCAGAAAATTTATATATTTCTACCAACAAGTTACAGGTTTATTTATGCCATTACGACAGAAATGCAAATGTTTAACGCCAAGAAATTATTGAATGTAGATTCTCCATCTTCATTGCAACAGAATGTCTTTTGCATTAAAAAATTGTCAAGATGCTTGGAAAAATAGTAGACAGTCGGCGAGAGATCAGGGGATTATGATGGATATGGCAAAGTCTCATATCCCAAATGGAAGAGCTTCCGCAGTGGCTGTCTATATGAGATGAGATATTATGATTATTTAAATTATTTATATTATTTGGACTTGCTTCCTCATCTTCATTGCAATATTCAAAACATTTCAGACGTTGTACGCTCTGGCTTTATGTATATATCTCTCTATATACGTGTCTATATCTCTGAGATGAGGTAATATGATCACTTGCATTATTAACATTATTTTGGACTGTTATCCTCATCTTCATTGCCATATTCACAACGTTTCGGCCCTTGTACAATCCAGCCTTTATGTCTATGTCTCACTATATATCTGTTTATATTTCTGAGTTGAAGTATTATGATTACTTGCATTATTTACATTATTTGGACTGTTATCCTCATCTTCATTTCCATATTCACAACATTTCGGCCATTGTATGCTCCGGCCTTTATGTCTATGTTTCTCTATATCTCTGTCTATATCTCTGAGATGAGGTATTATGATTACTTGCATTATTTACATTATTCGGACTGTTATCCTCATCTTCATTGCCATATTCACAACGTTTCGGCGGTTTTACGCTCCGGCCTTTATGTCTATGCCTCTCTATATATCTGTCTATATCTCTGAGATGATGTATTAAGTTATTAGAAGACGGTCATCATGGAGAAGTTGATGAATCCTGCTGCTGCGACTGGTAGGCAAATCTTCTTGAGTTGAGGGGCAAATAATAACGTCACTTTCCATTCTCGCTAATGTCGAAGGACAAAGGCCCTTCCAAAACTGTTGATAAGGCATGAACTAGCTCTTTTATGAGCATCTTCAATGCATGGCTAAACTCAAAGGAATCAATTTGCATACGCGCGAGAAATATCCTATATGGTCAATTAAACTGATCTGTTTTTTCTTCTTTCCTTTTCAAGCTTGTAAGAGGAGTTTGTTTCTTCTGTCCACGACGATTGAAGCAGTCAAGAACTTTATGATTATAAATACGTTTCTGAAAAACATTTTTTTCTATACTAATGCCACATCCGATTTTGTGTCTCCGTATGGCGAATGGTTATTTATGCGAAAACTTTTTATTAAAACAACATAACATACACGATTTCGTTTTACATATGTTTTTTATTTAATTCTTTAATATGTCTATAAATAACAATAAAAATCCTTTTTAGTTTTATCTCCTTACCTTGATTCTGGTACAAAACGAGTGAGATAAAAAAAAAAAATAAAAAAAAAACGACAGATAACAAAATCGGGAAAATCCATTAGATTTTTTCTTTATATTCGATAAAATGAATTTTATGGCCCAAAATAAAGTACAAGATTTCTTAAATAGTTTTTTTTTTTTGGGGGGGGGGGTTGTCTTGTTTTACGACATACCAAACTCAATGGGCTATTTAACCCTTTGAATCCTGCGTTCCTGAACAATTTGAATCCTTCTAACTGAGCTCCCGAGTCAAAATTTACAAACAATTGGTATGTAATATTTCACGGTAGATATAAAAATAGTCACAAGTGTTTACCCACCGATAACCGGTGGCTGAGCATTAAGTGATTTTTCTCTATCACTGTCCAACTGGTGGCTGGGCATTACGTCATTTTTCTCTACCACCGGTAAAGTGTTGGTCAGGGCTCAAAATGGTTAATGCCGACAAAATTTTTATTGCTGGTGACATTTTTTTCCAAAAATGTATTGCTGGTAAAAAATTATTTATTTTTCAAAAATTTACTGTTGGTAAAAATTCTTCAAAAACGTATTGTTGGTATTAAAAACTATTTTTATACTTTCATTGTGTTTTGACATTTTTTATGGGGTTAACTATTTGCCCATAGCTGGGACCCTAACAGGTGCTAACACCCCGGGTCTGGGTGGACCTGGGAACCCACACAATTAAGAGATGGTTCCATGCTCTTCAAAATATCCTGATTAAATGCCTTGCTGTCGGATGTAGTTCATCGTCTTACCCAGGACGCATATGTAGTTTATCGTCTTATCCAGGAGGCAGGTGTAGTTTATCATCTTACCCAGGACGCGGATGTCCTTTATCGTCTTACCCACGACGCAGACGTAGTTTATCGTCTTACTCAGGACGCAGATGTAGTTTATTGTCTTATCCTGGACGCAGATGTAGTTTATTGTCTTACCAAAGACAAGGACGAAGATTATCGTTATACCCAGGACGGACTTAAGTAGGGATTTCTAAATTGAAAATTTAGAAAAAAGCGTAATCTAAAATATTTACAAATTTAACTTTATCAAAAAATATACACATTTAAAAAAAATAAAAATCACTTTTAAAATAAATACTATTTAAATAATATTATTGGTTTGTTTTGTTTTGTTTTTTTACGACATATCCACCTCAATGGGTTAATGTCAACAAGATTTTATTGTTAGTAAAAAATTTTCAAAAATCTACTGCTGGTTTAAAAAAAAAAAAAAAGTCTTGCTGTAATAAAACCAGTTTTTATACTTTCATAGTTTTTCCCACCTTTGGGGAGGTTAATTATTTCCCCATAACTGGATCCTGACAGGTGCTACCAACCCGGGCCAACGTCAGCAATTAAGAGGTGGCTCCATGCTCTTCAAAACCTCCTGATCGAAGGGTTTACTGTCGGATCTTGTTTATCGTCTTACCCAGGACGCGGATATAGATTATCGGTATACTCATGACGACCTTAAGTAGGGATTTCTAAATTTACAATTTAGAAAGAAAGCGTAATCTAAAATATTATGCATTTATTTTTACAATAAAAATAACATTACCTTTATAAAAAATATACACTTTAAAAAAAAAAAAATCATTTTGGATGAGAAATATTTATTGACACAAAATTGCTAAATAGATTATTATTATTCATGTGGAAGAAGAAATTTTATTGAAAATAAAGTTTTATGAAAAGAAAAAAAAAACATGCGCGTTAAGTGTATATTTTTTAAAACTTATATAAAATGAATGTGTTTGAATACAAATAGAAGATCATTTGGAGCAATAGGTTACTTAGTATGAACATTGACAGAAAACAATGATCTTCAAATATAAATGGAAAATAAATGCTTACATGTACAAATGGCGAACCATAAGAGGTAGTAAAGAAATCGTTTTATTTTGCTCAGAAACACATCCATTTAAATGCAAAATGGAAGTTTCTCTAAGATAAAC
>OZ010610.1:23767604-23875104 GCA_963932145.1 Acanthosepion lycidas
ATACGTCTTTAAAACAATAATGTTGCCAGCTATACGTCTTTGAAACAATAATGTTGCCAGCTATGCATTTTTCGAAACAATAATGTTGCCAGCTATGCGTTTTTTGAAAAAGTAATGTTGCCAGCTATACGTTTTTGAAACAATAATGTTGCCGGCTATACTTTTTTTTGAAACAATAATGTTGCCAGCTATACGTCTTTAAAACAATAATGTTGCCAGCTATACGTCTTTGAAACAATAATGTTGCCAGCTATATGTTTAATAGTACTTTATATTTAATATATGTATAGGTATATGTTTGTTTGTTTGGGTTTTATGGCATATCAACCACTGTGGGTTATTTAATGCCAAATCCAGTTTATATGAATTTAAATGCCTATTTTGTATGGAATAAAAAATGTATAGCTGGCAACATTACTTTTTTACAAAAAAACGTATAGCTGGCAACATTACTCTTTTACAAAAAAAAAAACAACGTATAGCTGGCAACATTACTTTTTTACAAAAAAACGTATAGCTGGCAACATTATTGTTTCAAAAATTAGATCTGGTAACATTATTGTTTCAAAAACTTAGAGCTGGCAACATTATTTTTCTGAAAACATTATCTGATACCTTGCTGTTAGATGTAGTTTATCGCCGTACCCAGGATGCGGATGTAGTTTATCATCATACCCAGGACGTGGATGTAGTTTACAGTCATACCCAGGACGTATAGTTATATGTGTATGTATGTATGTATATGTGTATATGTATATATATATGTATATATGTGTGTGCATGTATGTATATATATATATATATATATATATATATATATATATATGTATGTATATATATATATATACCTTAATTTGGCATTAAATGACCCACAGTGGTTGATATGCCATAAAACCCAACCAACCAAGCAAACCAAAAATCATACAACCCCAGCAAAACTACTATCTAGAAGCCATGCACATAAATTCACCATCCAAAACATCATCATTGATAATGTCTTGAGAAGTATTCGATGGCGCTCGCAACAGTTATAAATATGGATATGTCTATATTCCTTAAGTTTAGAAAAACGAGAAAATGTTAGAATGTTGGAGAAACTCAATAAAAGATGAATTAAATTGAATGACTTAAAAGTAGATAATAGCTGACCGTAAACTTGAATAGGTTAATATTATAGTAATCGAGGTTAGATCTTCTCGGGGGTTTCTCATGGAGAAGCTGTTTAAATAAAACATTCTAAATTCCCGATGGAGTAAGAGGAGAATTAGATTAGTTCGTTCCGGTGTGCTGAACTGGTGGTATTCGGGTTGGTAGCTTGATAGAACATTTTGAAGGGAAATTGCGCTAGGTCTGCGATGAATTTGTAACGATTTGTTTGTAGTAAAGAGGTTCAACAGTTGAAAATAATTCCCCCTGACACGGCCACGTAAGCGCTTTTTAACTACGCAAATGCAGGCCAAATATAGCAACAATACTTCTTTTTTGGGTCTGAGCAAATTCTGATAGAGAGACGCGGCAGAACGTCATATCTGTTGTTAATGATTTTCGACTATCATCAGATTCCTCAACATAAAACACTTGTCTAGAAACTAGTATTACAGTGAGGATAACGTCGTGTCTCTTTGTTAATGATTTTGGACTATCATCTGTTCCCCAATGTGGTGGATTCCGCGTGAAAAATCGGTCTCCAATAAATGACAAACGCAAGTATTTAAGCTAAGAAATTAAATGTATTTACACAAAATACAAAAGGTAATGCTGTTAGTAAAATCCAGGAAGGCCGGTTAGTAATAATCAAAGATCGCTATATACAGTCTCGAAGTAAACTTCCTTAGAGTCGGGCGTCCTTGTAACTGACTTCTAACGTCAACTCAATCACAGTGTCTATGTACTTTCCACTCTGTTCCTGTACCTGTTCCTCTACCTTCAGACTCCCTGACTGACTGTCTGTTTTATGGTAGCAGGACGAGTCCATTTATATCCGAAAAGGGTGGACCCCATAATACCCCCCTCCTTAAATCCCTTTTTGGGGGGAGTTAATATTGTGTCCATTATTTGTTGAAAAATTGCAGGAGCAACTTTTACTCCGAATGGTAGTCTATTGAATTTATACAACCCTTTGTGCGTATTAATGCAAAGGATTTTCAAACTCTCTGGAATTTGTAGATAAGTCTCACTTAGATCTATTTTTGAAAATATCTTATCGCCGTTGAGCTTTGTAAATATCTCATCTGGGCTCGGTAGTGGGTAATGGTGGTCTTTTACTGCCTTGTTGAGTCCCGTCGAAAAATCTGCGCATACGCGAATTTCTCCTGACTTCTTTTTTACGTAAACCACCGGCGCAGCCCACTCACTAAACTCTGTTTTAGATAAAATCCCAGTTTGTTAAAGTCTCACCAATTCTTTGTCTATTTTTTCTATAGTAGGAAACGGTACATTTCGCTTCTTTCTGAAAATTGGTTGGATGTTTTCTTTTAATTCTATTTTGGCCTTAAATTTGTTGCATCGTCCCAACCCACTTGAAAATAGCCCAGGAAATTGCTTGTATAATTCTTCCTTCAATTTTATGGTATCTGATGGTTCAACCTCTAACTTTTTGCAAAACGAGTTGATAGGTAGGTCCCAAACGTTGAATTTCTGCATCCAGTCGATACCTACTAAATTTTCAGTATCTTTCATGACGTATATCTTGTTTTGCCGTGAAATTTAACATTCACTATTATTTCTCCCTCAAATTTTATTCGTTTGTCTGTAACCGACTTGGCAATTTTTTGAGTGTGTAACATGGTAGGTCTGTTGAGTTTTTTCCATGTCTGTAAGTTGATTATCGTGAGGTCGGAACCCGAATCCAGTTGTAATTTAATCTTTTTATTTAAAATTTCCAGTTCTACATTTTTCCTTACATTGGTGTTGTCATCATTATTCATCCTTGTAGCTCTTATTCTATTAATATATTTTCTATTTCTACATTGGGATGCCTTGTGGCCTTTTTTTCCATATTCATGACAGTTTTTATATCTGAAGCGGCAATCCTTGTTCCAATGTAATCCTCCACATCGATAACATGCTGATGGAGGAGGCTTGTATTTGTTTCGATATCCGTCATAATTTGTCCTGTAAGTTGTACTTTTCTTATTGTAAAATTTTATTTTTCTTTCCGGGGAGGGTGACAATCTTTTTTCATTGCCGTAAAATTTTAGTTTTCTTTCCGGGGAGGGTGAAGAACGTAGACTTTTATTTAATTTACGTATATGAGAAACAGCTGATTCTTCAATGTCCTTTGCGTCTTTCTTTATGCTTAAACATCTCTGGTAATCTTCTGATAATTGCTGTAATGTTAGACCCGGTTCATTTTGTAATTTTGAGAGGATGCTTCTACGCATTTCGCTACCTTTTGTAGAAACTATCCCTTGAACAAAGATGAGACATTTAAAATTTTCCGGTGTTAATTCCGCTAGTTTGAAGTCGTCACAATGTTTATTTACGATTGCGGCAAACGTGGAATAATCCTCATCATCGCCATTTACCAGGTTAAGGCATTTCCACCTCCTATGGAACAGTGATGTTTTGGGGCTGAAGAGTTCTTTAAGACATGTCACTGCTTCGTCAAATTTTAATTCGTTCGTCTTTTTTGGCAAGATATAATCCACGAACTTTGTATATTCTTCAGTTCCTAATTTTCTAAGCAATAGACGTAGCTTTTTTGCTTTTTTGCTTTTGCTTTTGCTTCTGTCCAATATGGCTTCTTTTTCAATATCTAATTGCTTGCTGCCCGCTACTTTCAATATTAGTTCCTGGAGCTCTGTTTGTCTATTTTGATTTTTCTTTTTGCGTTTGTAATATTTGCTTTTGCCATTTTTCTTGTAGCTGTAACTGTTGATCATTTTGGTATTTCTTCATTTGTAATTGTTGCTCATTTTGGTGTCTTATCAGTTCTACCAACATATTTTTAAAATCTTCCATGATAACTCAATTTTATGTATTATTACTCCTCGATTTTGTTTGTCGCTAATTTGTTGTTGAACAACGAGGGAAGGATTTTTCTTCTGTTGATTAGTTTTTCCGCGTTTGTTCGCCAAGTTGTTTGTTGTTAGACGTACGAAAGGTTTTCCATTCCGTGTGAGTTTCGAATCCTCGTTCGTCAAGATGTTGTGGGTATCCGTGTGAGTTTCGAATCCTCGTTCGCCAAGTTGTTGTGGGTTATCCGCGTGAGTTTCGAATCCTCGTTCGCCAAGTTGTTGTGGATTCTGCGTGAAAAATCGGTCTCCAATAAATGACAAACGCAAGTATTTAACCTAAGAGTCGGGCGTCCTTGTAACTGACTTCTAACGTCAACTCAATCACAGTGTCTATGTACTTTCCACTCTGTTCCTGTACCCCTTCCTCTACCTTCAGACACCCTGACTGACTGACTGTAGCTATTTTATGGCAGCAGGACGAGTCCATTTATATCAGAAAAGTGTGGACCCCATAATACCAAACATAAAACACTTGTCTAGAAACTAGTATTACAGTGATGATAACGTCATATCTGTTGTAGATAATTTCAGTGGCCAACGGGACGAACTGTCTTCGAACAGATAGATGTCAGTCTACCTGGAAAGAAACAATGCAGTTATTAATACGATGAGTTGAAATTAATGCAAGCAAGATTTAACAGCTCTGGTATCACTCGTTCGTAATGACTCACATAGAAAAGAATGTTGTCCCTTAGTGTGCTTCGATCTGCCACGCCCAAGTAACACCTTTTGAATTCCTAGCTTGTTTAATGAACAACATATTATATCACTACATGTGAAATCTCGCCTGTTTCCACTGGAACGTCTAGTTGCCATCTTAACTTAAAGGCTCATGGGATTTCAGACTGGATTTTTTTCAAGTTACGAAATTAATCTTAATTTTTTTAATTTTATTTTTCTTTCTTTTTATTCGTTATTTATCGTTTCAATCCTGTGTTGTATATTTTCACCTAAATTCCCATCTAATCAAGCAGTCTTTCCCATTTCCATCGACTTCTCTTCCCCTTTTTTCTCTTTGTCCTATTTTCTTTTCATTCCTCTCTTCCCTCCTCCTGTTCCTTTTTTATTCCCCCTCTTTTACTTTCACTCATATTCCTCTCTCCTCTCTGTTTTTCATTCCGTTCAAATTTTCCTCTCTTACACTTCCTCCTTCCTCAGGTTTTTCTCCTTCTATCACTCTTTCGCATGCATTTGCCTCACTTATCATCCCCTCTCTCATGCTTACTTTCCTTCATTTTTGGTTTCTTTTTACATTTACGATTACTTTTTTTTAATTTTTCCATCTGCATTTTAAATGTTTGAAATTAAAATAATAAAAACATATTTTGTTAATTTTCGCATGTAAACATATTTTTTTAAATACACTGTATTTTATTCTAAAAATAAAAAAAAAATATTTCCAAGTTTCAAACAATTAGCAGACTTGTCATCTGCTAATTTAATTTTTTGTCGCAGACATTTATTTAGCGGTGACTCTGACTAAATCCGGCATTGTCATACCCGCTCACTGATTAAACATTTGAGCCCTGACCACCGCTTTACCGGTGGTAGAGAAAAATGACATAATGTCCAGTTACCGGTTGAACGGTGAGTAAACACTTGTAACATTGTTTTTCTTTATCTACCATGAAAGATTACAAACCAATTACTTGCGAATTTTGACTCGGGAGCTCAAGCAGAAAGGTTAAAATTGTTCAGGAACGTTTGGCTTGAAGGTTTAATGCTGTCTAGCCAGATCTTGCGTTGCTGCCCCCGGGTGGCCCCACCTTCAATAGTCTTCTTGAATGACGGTCTTGCAAAGGCTGTTATGCCGTGTGGCATCTGCAAAACCATGACATCTCCCGAAGTTTAATAGTAATAATTTATGTTTATACGTTCTTTTTATATCTACAAATATTTAAGTAAATGATCTGTTTATAATAAACAGTATTAACGGCATTTACCGGCCTAAATGTAGAAAATATGCGTCCTCCGACAGAAATCGAACCTGTATCCTATACGGAACCGTCGTATAGCCTGATGTGCTTTTAACGATTGAGCTGGTAA
This sequence comes from Acanthosepion lycidas, assembly GCA_963932145.1. Taxonomy (NCBI): domain Eukaryota; kingdom Metazoa; phylum Mollusca; class Cephalopoda; order Sepiida; family Sepiidae; genus Acanthosepion; species Acanthosepion lycidas. Next base: position 23,773,670 of record OZ010610.1, read on the forward strand.
ATGTCGTTAATACTGTTTATTATAAACAGAGCAATTACTTAAATATTTGTATATATAAAAAGAACGTATAAAGATAAAATTGTCTTAAAATAATTGTCGGACTTTGTCCATTTCATAATGTGTGACGTTATTTGTTTGCATTTGGATACGCATCGAGCAGATATGAATGTACGAGAGAAAATCATGGAGAATTGTACTTTAAAAATAGTAAAATCGACTTTGCTAATCGAAACGCTCCTCTGTGACTCAATCGGTAAAAGCACGTCAGGCTATATCACCGTTACGTATAGGATACAGGTTCGATTCCTGTCGGAGGACGCATATTTTTTATGAAAATTTCTCAGACATTCAGGCCGGTAAATGTCGTGAATACTGTTTATTATAAATTAATGAACGGACAATCCTGTTCACACTGTGAACTGCATGAATGACGTCTAAAAATAGTTTTAAACATTTCATATTAAGTCCGTTAGATTTTTGGTTCGAAATAGTATTCTTAGATAATTTTGAGCAAAATCTATGATATAAAATTTAATAACAGAAAAAAAACTTTAATTGTGCTTCCAGTTATTTTACAAACAATGGTAAGCTTTAGTTCAGTTTACTTTTTTTGACGGCATATCAACACCTCAATGTGTTATTTAATGCCGACATGATTTTAAGGTTAGATTCGTATGTATAGAATATGTATTCTTGTAAGAAAGCAATGTGTATATCAGATTTCATTGACGGATATTTGTAAAGATGGTTTTTGTCGAGAGTTTATATATTGCTGGTATTATTTTTTTTTCAAAATGTTTTGCTGGTAATATTTTTTTCAACAATGTATTGCTGGTATGTTTATTATCAGAATTTATTTTTATACTTTCATAGTTTTTGACCAAGTTAGAATGTTTACTATTTTCACATAACTGGGAATCTAAAAAAACCTACCAACTCGGGTCAGGACGGAGCTGGGAACAGTAGCAATTAAGACGTGGTACATGCTCACCTAAACTTACCGACCACAGACCTTGCTGCCGGATGAAGTTTATCGTCATACACAGGACATAATATGAAGCTTTAAATACATGATAAAATTCATAAATCTACTTATACACCATAGAACTGGGGCTTTGTGACGTGGTGTAATGATTGGCAAGCCTATGACTGAATAGTGAGTTCGATCCACACTGGGTACCCCATAATGTCGGCGGTATGTCCCATCTAAGCTACGCTTAGTAAATCAAAATACGATTGGCAACTGGTCTCATCTAATGGATGTGCATTATGCACTTTGTCTTGGTGTAATGATAGGGAAGCTTATGGCGGTGTAGTGTTCGATCCTCGCTATAATTGGCCCTGATCTGGCATCTCGTCTACAGTCACTCTCACACAGTCTCGCCTTCGCCTCTCTCTGTCTTTTCTACAAATACTTTCATGGTAATTGCTCCGCTGAGCTGCTTTCACTGGTTCCCAGACTCCATGAATTCAAGCGCCCTACGAGGCTGGCATCCCGCTCTCACCCTTTCACTGTAGAAACTTTTAAATGTAACCGTCTCTTCTACTCCAATAGCTTCATACCTCGCACCTCTCGCCTGTAGAACACCCTTCCCAATCACTGTTTCCCTGAGAGCTATAATCTCCAACTATTCAAATGTAATGTCAATCGACATCACCTGTTGCCTTGATCTATCCACTATCCTTCTCCTCATCCTTTCCTCTATCACTCATATCTACTCTCGCTCCAAATCTTCTGCAACCCCCTGCATCCTAGTGGCTTCACGCCTTGCTCGGGGCGTAATGCTTAAAAAAAACGCTTAGAAAATCACCATACGATTGGCAACTGGTTTCATGTAATCTCTGTACCTTATGCCCTTTGTCTTGGTGTAATGTTAGGAAACCTTATGACTGAGTAGTGAGATCGACCCTCACTGGGTACCTCATACTGTCGGCTTTGTGTCACATCTAAGTTACGCTTAGAAAATCACCACACGATTGGGAACAGGTCTCATATAATGTATGTACCTTATGCATTTCGTCTTGGTGTAATGATATGGAAACTTATGACTGAGTAGTGAGATCGATCCTCACTGGGTACCCCATACTGTTGGCTTTGTGTCACATCTAAGTTCAGCTTTGAAAATCACCGTACAATATGCAACTAGTCTCTTCTACTGTGTGTACATTATGCACTTCGTCTTGGTATAATGTTAGGAAAGATTATGAATGAGTGGTGTTCGATCCTCACTGGGTACCCCATACTGTCGGCTTTGTGTCACATCTAAGCTACGATTAGAAAATCACCGTACCATATTCAACTGGTCTCTTCTAATATGTGTACATTATGCACTTCGTATTTGTGTAATGGTAGGAAAGCTTATGACTGAGTTCGATCCTCACTGGGTACCCCATACTGTCGGCTTTGTGTTATTAGGTTGGTGAAAAAATAATGTCGTTTTCTCACATAGTAACATATTTGAAAAAACGACGTTATTTTTGCACCAACCTAATACATCTAAGCTACGCTTAGAAAATCACCATACGATTGGCAACTGGTCTCATCTAATGTATGTACCTTATGCACTTCGTCTTGTAACGGTTAACAAGCTTTTCTCGCCCGATCAATTATTTCTAATTTGTGTGTTCGATCCTTATTAGGTTCTTCTTGTTTTCGTTCTTGTGCCACATCTAGGTTTTCCTTAGTAAATTAGTACCATTCTTACACACGTGAAAAGTCCTGTAAAATGTGCCCGTTAATAACTCCCTTCTCCGTCTTTTACGCACCTTGGGCTGTCAGCACTCCCCACAAGTCATTGTATTTCATTTTGGAGCGCCGACAATCAAGATCTATTTCATTTGTAATAAACTGTAGAAACTTATCTATTACTAACCAAATTGAACAATGATTTTCCATGTAGCGAGACATTTAATACACTAACCTTAACCAGCCACAAAATGAAAGCTCATGAAAATAAAAGAAAAAAAAAAGAATTTATTCATGCTTTCAAAATAACGCTAAAAAGATTACAGATCTGCAGCAACTATCCAGGAATGTGGTTAGAGGCATTGTGTAAAATTCTAATAATCATCGTTGTATTGGAATGACTTGGGGAAATAAATGTATATTATTAACCTGACATAACATTTATTATAAGCACTATAACCCAACATTTTGGACATTGGTGAAATAAATAAAACTCTATAATACTTGAGGGAGGAAAACTTAATCTTCATATTCATAGAAAATAGCATTAAAATATTTTGTTCATGTTTTAAAAGATATAGAAAAGATATACACGTTTTAAAAGATATAGAAACGAAAAGTCAAATTACATCTTACTGATGAGTTGACTTGCTCGTACATTATATCATGATGTGTCCTCGGCATAAAAGGTAAGTGAAAATACATATCCAGACTTACATGTATTACCGTTCCTAGAAACTGATACCAACCTGGCGAGACGACTTATATTTCGCGCTTTTCTCCAGACTTTCTCAGGCTGTAGAATAAAAAAACAGGAAAATTAATGTAAATATTCTTACACAGTAGATTCAAATTTGCACCTAACGACCTGAGATAGTATTTCTTTACGAGGAAAAAAAAATATTAATATGAAAAAAATTCTGTAAAATACCAGTTGATCACAAGCTCCGGATGCAGTAATGATAGCGAATAACGTCTGTAAAATCATCGGTTACGTAAAAATTTAAGAATAGAAATCATATACAGTAAGCGACAAAATTATTTGTACACTAATCCATTTTGAATATATTTATGTATTTCTGAAAAATCTAATACACATATGTTGTCAGCTTTTGTATATTTTAACAAGCACAAAAAAGGAAAATAAAATTCAATTTTCAGAATAACAGATTAAATACAACGAAAAGACAAAATTATTCGTACAGTAGAAAATATCTTTTTAAATAGATTGATTCGTGTAACTAATTTACATAATTATTTTATCGGTGAAGCATTCTACACTATTTAGTAGAATATTTGTGATAATTCCAGCAAAGAACATCACGTGATGCATAGAGTGTCACCATTGTTATTCTTACGTTAACAACACGATGGGGAAGACAAAGGAGCTTAGAGTTGACATGAGACAGAGAATTGTTAACTTACACAAGTCGGGAGAAAGTTACAGTACTATTTTAAACTGGTTAGCTATCCTTAGATCTACAGTACAGTCCGTTATAAAGAAGTTTAAACAGTTTGGCACAACAGATAATTTGCCTGGGCGTGAAAGAAAACCCAAAATGTCACCTAGAACTGCACGAAAACTGTGACGGGAGGTTAATATAAACACAGGAGATGTTTTCAAAGACATCGCGAAAAGTTTGGATACGATGTCTATCAGCGTAAGTACTCACACAATACAATGTTATTTAAATAGAAATAGGTTGTACGGCAAAAGGACCACAACGAGCCCCTCTTTAGCAATCATGCCACATTGTTGTTCGGTTTAATTTTGCAAAAAGGTTCTTGGACAAAGAAAATTGCTTTTGGGAACAAGTACTATGGAGTAAGAATCAACAATTGGGCGTTTTTTTACATATGGATATAGAGATTTAGCACAAAAAACACAGTGGCATTATTAACACATGCAGGGGACTCGATGATGTTTTGGGGTTGTTTTAGTGCAAGGGGAACTGGAGAATTAATTGCAATAAGAGGAATAAATATATCTGCTGACTATATAAAAATTCTGGATGAAAATCTACAACTATCAGCGAAAAACATTTATCTAGGTTGGCAAATTACTTTCCAGCAAAATAATCATCCCAGACATACGTCTAAATCGGTGAGTGTGGTTTCAGAAAAAAAAGATTACAGTTCTCTCATTGCCTTCAATGAGTTCTGACTTGAATCCTATTGAAAATCTATGGCAAGAATTGAAAGTTCGAATAAATCGTCGGTCACCAAAAAACCTTCAGTAATTAGAACGTGTAACCATTGAAGAATGCAAGAAAATCCCAGAAATTGTTCAAATCTCATCAAAAACTTTAGAAAAAGGCTGCAGTTAGTTATAAAGATGAAAGGCCATGCTGTTGACTATTAATATTGTGAAAACTGTTAAATGTTCTCTATTTTTCATACTGTACGAATAATTTTGTCTTTTCCTATTTTGTATAATCTGCCTGTCAAATATGTTGTATATAACCTATTGTTCTGAAAATTGAGTTTTATATTCCTTTTTTTGCGCTTATTAACATATAAAAAACCTGACATCATCTGAGAAATGGATAAAAATATTCGAAATTAATGGATGTACAAATAATTTTGTTGTTGACTGTAGCTAGTAAGAGCTACAGCAGCAGAAATAAAACTGAATATAATTTTAGGATATTCTTTCTTAGACAAATTTATAACAACAGTAATTTCTATTATTATATTGGAGATATGCATCTCTTGGATTCTGGTAAACTTGAGAAATTGTGCTATACAATTGTTCCAGTAATTAAATTTAGATCTTTCTCTTTGTAAACGAGCATCCGAAAAGAGCCGTGCATTTTACGGGAACAGGAAATTTAAATTATGAAGTCGGTCATTCAAAGAAATTGCGTTCTTTCCTAAATTTATCATGAACCGCTTCAATTGTGTTTCCATTAGCAACACCAGAAGTGTTTGCAAAATTAAATATTGGCTGTATTTTTAAGTTGATTTTTCAGATATCTATTTTTAAGTTGAAGTAAATTACATGTGAATTATTCCAAGCAACGAACGTAATTTGAGGATTTTCTCAATACAATATATTAAATGTGTACTGGAAAGTTTTACTCTAATTTGTAATAAAATGCTGTCAGATTTTCAGCCATCTACACAACAGTTCAAAAGTTTAAAGCTATCGCCAGAATTATCATGGATGAACTTAAAAGAATAGAGGGGGAAAAAATGAAATGTACCTCTTATAATCACTGAAATAGAATGGAATCAATTATTAAACTTAAACTTTGAGAAAAATTTTGAAACGAATGCCAAAAATTTGTGCTGCAGTAATCAAGGGTAAATTAGGATATTTTGACGAGAGCATAATTTAAACATATTTTTTCTTTCTGTCAATAAAAGTTCTAATAAAAAATCATTTATCACTTTTTATACCATGTAAAATAATTTTCTCTTATTTTAAGTACAAAACAACTAGTTTTCGGGGCATTTGAAAAAATACCAGGGGTTTCCTCAGACTTTTGAACTGTAATGTACATTGATAATATAATTATCGTAAGTAAAATAATTTATAAACAGTAGGTGAGCCGAAATGAAATGTTTAATGGAAAATGTCTCTGGGTTAATGATGAATATTTAATATTGAAGTGTAGTACTTCTTCCATGTGCCGTGTGATTTCAACACGTTAGTGATCATGGCTCTACATAATCCCATGTCACTTGCAACTTTTAATAAATTTTGTCTTTTTGCCATCTCTCCCAAACCATGCTCCGGCATTCATTCTCTCAAGCTCGCTAAGTAGGTTGTACCTTGCTTTCATTTGCCTCTCTAACCTTCAATCAGACCTCTGAATATCAGATTTTCCAAGACCTCCTTCCTCATTATGTGTCCCAGAGAACTCATCTGTATATTTCTGCTGTTAAATATAAATGTTTTTTGGTTGCAACTGTCTCGAGAACATCGTCGTTGTTCGGTCCATAATATTCTCAGCATCCTTCTGTAGATTCCAGTTCAGTGAAATTAATAAACAAAAAGATGATGACGGTTGAATCAAGAAATAAAGATTTTATAAACATGCCAACACCTACCTACCTACCTATCTATCTATCTATCTATCTATCTATCTATCTATCTATCTCTCTCTCTCTCTCTATATATATATATATATATATATATATATACACACACACACACACACACACACACACATATATATATATATATATATATATATATATATATATATATATATATATACTGTAGTATTGGAATGGGGAAATAAACGTAGTTTATTAACCTGGTATAACATTTATTATAACCGCAGTATCGCAATACTTTGTATATTTGTGAAATAAATAAAACTCTAGTATTAGGGAAAACAATATTTTGCCAAGTTTTACAGTCAGGCGTCACAGAATAGCAAAGAACTTCACCAAATATGAAGACTTCCAACAGAGGCAACAACTAAAATGAATAGCACATGCAACTTTATAAATCAGCCAAAGTAAGTCGATAATAGCACTAAGACGCTAAAGGCTACTGGGAGTGAAAGAGAATAAGACATTTGAAGGAACTGGAAACCCAATCCTGTTATATAGGAATAATGTGTCTCTGTCGACACTTGAGTTTGAACATCGATCGCCAGTGAGCAAAAACAGGGTTTGGAAGAAATAATAGAAAGATGAAGTTTACTAAAAGCTACAAAGGACAGGAAGTTGTGGAGAGCCGTGATTTCCTACCTCCTGAGGGAATATGGTACATAGAAGAAGAAATACCCTGAATATACATGAACAGCTTCTATTTTAGGGGGTCTCCTGATTTAAAGGAAGAAGTGAACCACATTTCCAGCTGAGATGCTTTACTCAAATGCAACAAAAAAAGATCTAATATTGAAAATAACGTGCACAGATGAAAAATGATTGCTTACGATAATTTGGGCGAAAAAATTGTTCTTGTTATTCTTGTTGTTTTTCTTCTTGCTCTTGTGGCTGTTGTTCTTCTTATTGTTCTTCTTTTTCATCTTCTTGGACTTTTTGTTATTCTCCTTGCACTTGTTGTTGTTCTTCTTCTTTTTCATCTTGTTCTACTTGTTTTTCTTGTTTTTTGTTCTTGCTCTTGTTGTTATTTTTCTTGTTCAAGAACATTTTTTTTGCTCTGCTTGTTGTTGTTTTCTCTTGATATTCTTCTTGTTCTTGTTGTTGTTCTTGCTTTTCTAGTTCTTTTGTTCTTCTTGTACTTCTTCATGTTCTTGTTCTTCTCCTTCTTCTCCTACTTTTTCTTCTTGTTCTTGATCTTCTTCTCGTTCTTCTTCTTGTCTTTCTTTGCTATTGTTGTTCTTCTTTTCCCCCTTCTTCTTCTTGATCTTTTTGTTCTTTTTCTGGTTCTTCTTCTTATGATTATTATTCTTGGTTTTTTGTTCTTTTCACCTTACTCTACTTGCTCATTTTCATGTTCTCCTTGTTCAACTCTTTCCTCTTCTTAGTCTTGTTGTTGTTGCTCTTGTTCTTCTTGCTCATCTTCTTCTTCTTCTTCTTCTTCTTGTTTCGTTTTTATTTTACTTCTTCTAATTTTTGTTCTTCTTGCTCTTCCTCCTGTTGTTCTTTTTTCTTGTTCTTCTTTTTCTTCTTCTTCTTCTTCTTGCTCTTCTTCTTCTTCTTGTTTTGTTTTTATTCTACTTCTTCTAATTTTTGTTCTTCTTGCTCTCCTCTTGTTCTTTTTTCTTGTTCTTTTTTCTTGTTCTTGTTGTTGTTGTTGTTGTTGTTCTTCTTCTTCTCTTTTTCATCATATTCTTTTGGTCCTCGTTGTTATTCTCATTCTTATTATTATTGATATCCCTCGTGTACATTTGTTCTTCCTCTCACTGGTATATTTTATTGTAGCTATAATACTAAAAAAAATCTGTACCATATATGATCTTTTTTTTCAGCAGGAACGAAACAAAAGCAGTATCGCAGGAACAAAGTGCCATAATAATAAACCTCTGAGGTTTCCGCTCCAGTCATTTTCCTACTGCAGTAATGCGGCTTCCCTGAGCCTATTCTAGAAATACCTTCATGGGGATTCTTCTAATAAACTTTTCCCGATGATAGCTAGACTATATCACTTTAAACATGATATTAGATTGGCTGCTAGGTCTCATCAATTCACAGTTGAATTGGCTAGATGTAACCGTAACCGTAACTTCTATGTTAATAGTTTCTTTTTTCGCACTTCTCACTTGTGGAAATCTTTTCGGGCTCCATGCTTTGCAGCCAACTTTGATCTTCAGAAATTTAAATGCAATGTCAGTCATTATCTACATTGTTTGAAGCAGATCCAGCTAGTTACCTAGAACGTTTTCATTCCCCAGATGAAAACACTCCTTCTCGCCTATTCTAAATAAAGTTACGGTCGTTTCATCTGCAAAGAAGGTGATGGTTTCAGTTATTGAGAATGCAAAAGGCATTGCGTCTATTGACTATTTAAAAAGGAACCATAGCAGCAACTGAAATTACGACAATGATGAGGACAATAGTCGGAATAATGTAAATAGTGTGCATAATACCTCCTCTCAGAAATATAGACAGATACTGAAAGGCCGAAACGTTGTAATAAATATGACAACAAAGATGAGGACAATAGTCCGAATAATGTAAATAGTGTACATAATACATCCTCTCAGAAATATAGACAGACAAAGGAAGGGGGAAATATTTATAAACAATTAAGACAATCGATTTATTTTGCTTCAATGTTTTTATTTTCTTTCCACAGAAAATATATTTCCTATAAATATATAATCCCACGCTTCGTGATTTTGTGAGTAATTGTATTCTGGTTATCGTATAATAAAATGGCAGCCAAGCAGTGATATAAATATAGATTACTTTACGTTTTATTTTTATCTACGTATAAAACGCGAAGTAACATATTACATTCGATTTTATCTAAAATTTGATAAATTGTTTGAATCCAGGAACATCTATATTAATTCCTGTGCTTAACGAACAGGTTTTTCCAAATTTATCACTACGAAGTTTGTAAATATCTATGAATCTGTGAGATAAAAAAATAAGGAATTGGTTCCAGAAAGTTCCAATTTTAAAATGCAAAGAAGTAATAACACGGCATTATTGATAATATGGGAATAGGGTAACGGTGTTGCAAATCGAATCAGACCCTACAAGATTATAAAGAGACAGAAGAATGTTGACTCCTGGCTATAACCTTGAAGGCCAACAACGAATGAAACAAATAAAAATATACTTGCGGGTGATCAACAAGGCCAAGAGGATTTGAAAACGTTTGCCGAAGACGTAAAAATGGGAAAGGATTACCTAATTTAGAACACAGGACGAGCAAGTTTGATATTTCTAAGAAAGAAAAAGAAAAAAAATCCTGAAAGCGAAACAAAATTTAGAAAAGTAAGATCTACAAGGGTTATAAAAACAATATATTTCCAGTAGATATATTTTCATGTGACAAACAATGACGAAATATTATAGGCAAAATAATCTTGACTGCATGCCTCGAATCCAATACACTTTTCAACCCTGATGAGCTATTAAGTGGTTGTCTTTTTACACGACACGTGAATGTGTGGGCAATTATTAATTATTCCACATGAAATTGATTTTGTACAGCCAAAAACGTTGCTAACCACTCAGTACTCTATTCCTTAGTTTTACCATTATAAACATTCGCAGATACAACTGTCCATCCCTCGAACACAGGTTCGACTCATACTTACACTCTCCCCTCTCAGTTGGTCTTGAGGATGATCCACTCAAACAGCTGAGTTCTACCAGTACAAACATTTATAGCTATGACCGTTGATGCCTCACGAACAGGTTCTACTCATTCTTACTCTCTTCGTATTCAGTTTGATCTGGAAGATGTTTCACTCAAACAGCTGAGTTCTACGAGTACAAAAACACACAGTAACCACCTCTAGGCCATGCGCACATATCCGACTTACTCTGTCCGTATTCAGTTAGTCTTGAGGATGTTCCATTCAAACAGCTTAGTGCTAATCACAGCTACGACCGTCTATGCCTCGCACACAGCTTTGACTCATCCTTATTCTCTCCGTATTCAGGTGATCTGGAAAATGGGTTGGTTTGTTTTGTTTTACGGCATATCAACCTCAATGGGTCATTTAATGCCGACATTTTTTTTTCCTGGTAATATTTTTGCTTTGTCAAAAATCCATTTCTGTCAACATTTTTCCTCAAAAACGTATGGCTGTAATTATTATTTTTCCTCAAAAACGTATGGCTGGCAACATTATTTTTCAAAAACATATTATCAGAGGCCTTGCTGATGGACGTACTTTATCGTCATACCCAGGACGCGGATGTAGTTTATCGTCATACCCAGCACGCCTGGAGAATGTTGCACTCAAACAGCTGAGTTCTAGCAGTACAAACATTCATTGTTACAACCGTCTACGCCTCGCTAACAGGTTCAACTCTTTCTTGCTCTCTCCGAATTCAGTTGGTCTGGAAGATGCCCCACTCAAACAGCATCTTCTCCAGAACGTTGTGAAATAAAGTCCCGAAAAGAATGTTTCTTCAATTGTACCTCTTCAAATTTAGGGTCAACACATACCTCTTTTTTTTTTAATGATTTCACCCTAGACAAAGCGATAAAGTGTGTGTGTGTCCCTCTGTGTATGTATATATATGTGTGTGTATATATATATATGTATATATATATATATATATATATGTATATATATATGTATATATATATGCATATATATATATGTATATATATGTGTATATATATGTATGTATATATACACTCCGTGCCAAATTGTTATCGAGATAACTTTTTTCTAATATTTCAAAAACCGTCCAATGAATTCACACAAAACTTTCACACAATGTTGGCAACACTGATCCGCGTAATCACTGAACTTTTCCTACTGATCTGCGCAATGTAAACAAACTGGCGATATATTTGTTATCAGCACGGTGATTTGAGCGTGCCAAATTATTAGACAGGTTTAGTAAAATTCCCAGAATTGAGCAAACAAAACGTTTATTAATGTTGCACGTGAATGTTTATGATCAAAAGAACCTAATAAATAAGATAATCAAACAAATAATAACAGATACAAACAAAGGCACAGTTTTAAACAAATTAATAGGGAATGTGCATTCCCTGTTTTTAAATTACTTGAAGAAGTCTACGATCCTTAGAATTTCTTAATCGTAGGATGTCATCTGCTGTAATGCCGCGAGATATGTCAAGAATTGCTTCCCATAACTCAGCGTTGCTCTTGAATTGTCGTCCGTTGGCGTACAGTCTTCGCTTCATGATGCTCCAGTGATTTTCGATTGGGTTCAAATCCGGAGAATTTGCTCGCCACTTCATTTTTCGAGGTCCATCGAAGCCTAACTGTTTCAAATATTCAGTAGTCTTGTGAGCAGCGTGTGAGGGAGCTTTATCTTGCATAAAAAACAATGGCCCTTCTGAAGGCAACTCTTTGCCTTTTCATCCACGGTTCAAGATGCACCTTCATAAATGCTATGTATGCATCAGCAGTTATTTTGACGCCATCTGGTACGGTGCTTGGGCCCACTAATTTGTTTCCAATAATACCACCCCAGATCATTATGCCTCCACCGCCTTGTTTGCGTCTCAAACGCTGATTGCACCATCTATCTGGCCCATCAAGTGTTGCTCGAGTTTCGTCTGTGAACAATACTGTGAACAAAACTTTAGTGAAGTCAATCTTCAATCAATTTTGAATGTGATTTCTCGTCAACGGAGGCTTCGATACAGGTTTGACTGTTGTTGCTATTTCCCTCAGATACCGACACCGAGTACTTTTAGACACAGTAAGATCCCCAATACGACTGAAAAGCTCTTGACTGGTAAGTCCGGGGTTCTTCGTGGCCTCTCGTTTAAGTCGTGACATGAGGCGACGTGAAATAACCCTCGGTTGCCTTTATATGCCCTTTTGAGTACTTGTGTAGGGTCGGAGGGGATTTTTTCAATGTTTGATGACACTTCCCTATCATTTAAAAAGTTTCTAGGGTAGATTTACTTTTTGAGAGTTCTGAGGTAATAGTTTTCTTTTCAGCATCACTTAAACTGAGTTTACGGCCCATCTTTTCACTAAATTCTTATACTTTTCTAATAATTTGGCACGCGCAAATCACCGCACTGATAACAAATATGGCGCCAATTTATTTACCTTGAGCAGATCAATACAAAAATTTCAGCGATTGCGCAGTCCAATGTTGCCAATTTTGTGTGGATTGATTGGACGGTTTTTGAAATATTAGAAAAAAGTTATCTCGATAATAATTTGGCACGCAGTGTATATGTATATACATATATATGTATATATATATATATATATATATATACATGTATGTATATATGTGTATGTATATATATATATGTATGTATATATATATATATATATGTATATATATATATATATATATATATATATGTATAAATATATGTATATATGTATAAATATATGTATATATGTATATATATATATATGAATGTATATATGTATATATATTTGTATATATGTATATATAGATATATAGATGTATAGATGTATATATGTATCTATGTATGGATGTATAGGTATAGATGTATAGATGTATATATAGACATCTATACATCAACATCCCGATTCTTAAGTTTTGTAGACGGATCCTCCAGTAATCACTCTATCCACTTCTCAATGGATATGAGACCCTATATGTATATGAGATGTAGAACAGATAAATGTGTTACAGTTATATATTTTAGTATTTGTCTATATGTCGAATGTGTATGTGTCTGCATATAATTTTCATGTTTTCTGTACCACATTCGTTTTTCTTATTCAAGGCTTTTATTATTATTATTATTATTATTATTCTCTATGAAAGCCTTAGTCAACACTTGAGACTGTCTAAGAAAGCGGTAGATGAATTCTGCATTTAAATACTTTCGTAACTTCAGTAATTTGAAAAGTCGATAGCAGTAACATGAATAGGTTCTTCTTGTTAAAAGCGCACACAAAGTCTGAAATATTTAAAAGGAAAAACATATCGTTCGTCCTCTGAGAGCTGTACTATCAATATCAATAAAGAATTTGGCATTTAAAGTCAGAGAAATACTTTGAACTCAGAATCAAATCAATATATTCAAATCGCATTAAGTTCATTTAAGTTCATTTAAGTTTTCATCTTTGTACTTTTTAAAAAAAAATCTTGTCTGCTCGTTTCAACTAATATGTTTTTATTTCAATTAACGAAATTCTTGAAGATAGAAAATTCCCGTTACTCACCTTCTTCTGAATTAAAGTAGGGGCGAATAAACGTGAAGACAAAATTATCGTAAGTGTGTAAGACAATTACGTCTACTTTCTATCAGTTGGGCTTTTCATTTTCCAAAAGATACCTTCGAAAATGAAAGGCGTAAAAACGATGTTACCCGAGTTTATTTTATTTGATTTGGAAGAAATATTAATTTAACTCTGTATATAAAACTTTGTATGTGAAATTTATATCCCAAATAATTTTCAAGTGGAGCGACTCTATCGAATCAATTGCTATATCTACTGCAAGGAATGCTGGCGCATTGTGTCGTGTCGGTTTGCATGCAGTTCATAACGTAGTCATAGGTTCAGTTAGTACAAGGGTAAAAACTGGACATAGTTCGCTTTGCACGCATGTTAGAAACTTAGATATAGATATAGTCTCTACGTGAGAAAAAAGCGGCCATAGGACCGGTTTTCACAGGATTGAAAAAGAGGCTCTTTTCAGTATGACACGGAGTTGGTGATACATGGTAATTCTTTGAACGGGGATGAAATAATAAAATCAACGAGGTATACTGACAGAAACATTTTAGTGATAGGTTGTCGTACTCAGGAAGTTAATCGCATAGTGATTTCAGAACGAATTAATAGTACTAAAAGGAAGGGTTAGTGTAGATTAGCTGAAGATTTATTTGGTGTTCGGTTTTCAAGAAATATAAATGAAACAGCATTAATAATGTCGTAGATCAGAGTTTACTTGCAAAGAAGTCAATGCTTTATATATTATTGGACTGGGATAGATTTTAATTCTATGAGTTCCTTCTGGGAAATTCGGATTGCTTCCAATCACATCTACAAAAAAGTCGACAAAAAGCGTCCATTCTGAATTGCGTAATATTTCTTGAAAACAAAAATCCTGACTTTTAAATTTGCTTAACAAACTAAAAGAATTTTTTGCATTACCCAGCGCAAACCCATACACCCAACACGTATGTAGGTGCGTGTCTATAAATGTTCGAGATTAGTATTCACCCCTGATTAAGTAAATACGAAGGGAATTATGTTGAAAAATAAATAGTTCAGTACACTATTTACATTATTCGGACTGTTTTCCTCATATTTGTCGCCATATTTATTACAACGTTGCGGCCCTTCAGTATCTGTCTATATTTCTGAGATGAGGTATTATGTACACTATTTACATTATTCTGACTATTGTTCTCTTCTTTGTCTCCATAATTATTACAACGTTTCGGCCCTTCAGTATCTATCTATATTTCAGAGATGAGGTATTATGTACACTATTTACATTATTCGGACTGTTGTCCTCATATTTGTCGCCATATTTATTGCAACGTTTCGGCCCATCAGTATCTGTGTATATTTCTGAGATGAGGTATTATGTACACTATTTACATTATTCGGACTATTGTCTTCATATTTGTCGCCATATTTATTATAGCGTTTCGGCCCTTCAGTATCTGTCTATATTTCTGAGATGAGGTATTATGTACACTATTTACATTATTCCGACTATTGTCCCCATCTTTGTCGCCATATTTATTACCACGTTTCAACCCTTCAGTATCTGTCTATATTTCTGAGATGAGGTATGATGTACACTATTTACATTATTCGGACTGTTGTCCTCATATTTGTCGCCATATTTATTACAACGTTTCCGCTGTTGTACGTTGCAGCTTCCTTAAGGTAAGGCTTCACAAACAACAGAAAGCTGTAACATGAGTGGAAGTGGAAAAATCAGTTGTAGCTGAACAGATATGGAGAGAAAAGGGAGATCACCGCTCTTTGTGGGATCAAGTTGAGATCATAGATAAAGAACACCATTGGAAAATTCGTAAACCTAAGGTCTCAGTACATATGCAAGGACACAAAAATCTCCTGAGCCGACCAAGCATAGAAATGAATTCAATATGGGAACCAGTGATAAGGAGTTTCAGAGAAGAGCGATAATAACAACAAAATGCAATATGAGCTCTGGTAAAAACATGGAATGATAACAGCAAAAAATTGCAATATGAGCAGTGGTAAAAAAATGTTTCTGATTACATTCAGTTTATAATGCACAGAAATTCACACACCGATGTCCTCAAGGACACATGGCACAGTGGATAAAGGCGTTGGTTACATCCAGTGACAGGACCCAAAGAGTGTGAGTTCAATACCCGGTTAAGGCAGTGGTGAACTTGGAGAGGGTAATTAACAGATGATAACTGATAACTGACATCGCGTAAACATGGCACGTAGAACTAGAACAGTCTACCCCAGTGAGTGAAATAAAGGGTTCAGTTCGGCATTCTAACCACCGTGGAACCACCTCTTAATTGCTGCTGTTCTCTGGTTCACCCTGACCCGGGGTGGTATTATCTGTTAGGGTCCCAGCTATGGACAAACCCTAAACTGGAGTCAAAACACTATGAAAGTGTAAAAATAGGTTTTAATACCAGAAATACATTTTTTTTTAAATTATTACCAGCAATGAAATTTTGAAGAAAAAATTATTACCAGCAATACATTGTTACCAGCAATACATTTTGAAAAAATATATTACCAGCAGTAAAATTCAGGTCAGCCTTAAATAGCCCATTTAGATTGATATGCCGTAAAATAAACCAAACCAAAGCAAACAAAACAAATAGAACGAGAAACAAATTAATCCCCCAAAATTATATTTCCATTAAGATTTATTTCTATTTGAACTTTACCTTTACTAATATATGATGATTTTATCAAACCCTGTTAGTATACCATACTCATCTGTCTTTTCAGACCCGGCGCCAAGATAAGTAAATTTGGGCTTCAAATATTTGTACGGTATCGTATTTTTGTTAGGATACTACTCTCTGGTTCAGTACCACATCCTCTCCTCCTCATACTACTACTACTACTACTACTACTACTAATAATAATAATAATAATAAGGAAAAGAAAAAGGAGAAGAAGATTAAGAAAGAATACGAATAAATCTAATGGGGTTTTCTATAAATTAATGTAAAATTTCTTGCGTCTGATTATCGGCAATGCGTGCCCTTTTGAACAGTCTAAAATCACTACACGATCGACTAGAAAAACTTAATTTACCAAATCTGGAAGAATCATAAGTGAACACTTCTTTTTCAAATCGGTCGCTTCTAAATCAAACAGTCATTTGAAGCCAATGAAAATGAATAAGCTGTTGACATCGTTGACTTTAGATTTACTCGGCTTAAATGCCTAAATCCGCATATCTGACATTAAGCAAATAGACGTCCGCGTGACGGTTAGCTGCCGGTGCCGCTTCTCATCCGAAAGATGCCCATTGGCAACCGTAATCCTCGTGTCTGCCTGTATTAACTCCTTCACTGACAACTTATTTTCTCTAGTTGCCATTTTACCTGATCCAATTTCTTTTAAATTACTTCTCCAAAAGAAAATAGAAAAATTCTTGATATGTCACTTTTGGAGACTTCTTTCTCATCCATCTTTTCTTTCTTTCTTTCTTTCTTTCTTAACTTTGTCTTTTGTTGCTTCATGTTATTTCCTTGTCTTTTGTTTTTTTATTTCCACACGTTATTTTTTATTTTCGCTTTTCTTTCTTTCTTTTCTCTGACTTTTATTTTGTTTTTCTTTCTTCTCACCATTTTTATTATTTTCTTGCGCATATACCACGTTCGATCTTTCTTTCTTTCTTTTTTCTTTCTTTCTTTTTTTCTTTCTTTTTTTCTTTCTTTCTTTCTTTTACCGTTTACCCAGTTCTTTTGTTTGTATTTATTTCTTTCAACGTTTGCCCAGTTCTTTGTTTCTTTGTTTCTTTGTTTCTTTCTATCTTTCTTTCTTTCTTTCTTTCTTTCTTTCTTTCTTTCTTTCTTTCTTTCTTTCTTTCTTTCTTTCTTGCTTTCTTTTACCATTTACCCAGTTCTTCCGTTTGTATTTATTTCTTTCAACGTTTACCCAGTCCTTTCTTTCTTTCTTTCTTTCTTTCTTTCTTTCTTTCTTTCTTTCTTTCAACGTTTACCCAGTTCTTTGTTTCTTTGTTTGTTTCTTTCTTTCTTTCTTTCTTTCGACTCCGTCATGTTTTGTTTTATTTCTTTTACTTTTTTTCGCATTAAATCGATCTTTCTTTTCTTCTCTCTTTCTTTTTTACTTTATTTCTTTTCGATAACTTTTCTTCATTTTATTTTCCTTGACCTTTTCTCTTGTCTTTCTATCTTCTTGCTTTCTTTTTCCAGCTACACTTTTACTTCTGTAGTTTTCTCTTTTTCTTTCTTTCTTTCTTTCTTTCTTTCTTTCTTTCTTTCTTTCTTTCTTTCTTTCTTTCTTTCTTTCATGGGCTTATTTGATGTATAAGATAGATACGTATTCCTTGAAAGGTATGTGTTCAAATTCAGGTCAAACCAGAATTGTGAATGCTGATCTTCAAGATTCATTCTCATTACACGGTGGAGGATATAATGCGATATTCTCCCCACCAATCTTAGCACCGTATGTCACAAGGCACGACTTATTCGGCACTGCATTATTAAATATCTAATTATGCATCTGCTGTCGGTGTTCATAATTTTAAACTGCTATAAATGCAACAAAGTAATCAATGTGTTAAGTCTGTGTCAATCCGGAGGCAAATGCACATCTATTAGATGCCAAACCTTTGGTATTAGACATCATTTTTCGAGTATGAATGTATTTCCATCATCTCCAACCTCTTCAAGGCAGAACCTGTTAGTTGGAAACCTGACGAATATATGCATTTTGTTATTTCTTTTTTGTGTAGAGAATAATTTTTTTCCATTTTTTATTCCTTTCCCATGGTCTAATATATATATATATATATATATATATATATATATATATATATATATTCCATTTCGTTTGCACATAACGCTATTTGCAGGGTAAATAGCATTCACTATTGATTAACTTGCCAAATGCTGCTCTCCTTCGAGGCCGACGAATAACAAGTGAGAACGATGACCAGAGGTTAATCCTGCCACACTTACCCACGTTAGAAATCGTTATTCGTTCGACTTGCATATTAGTCGACGAAAGAAATATCGCCAAAATTGATTGGATGTTTAAAACTTATTAGAGACGTAATTCGAGTAAAACATGATTTAACTTAACAATTTTTCTTCGCCCTCATTTATTTTAACATACATAATATACATAGACAATACACATACTATACATAATATACATAGATAATATACATAATATACATAGAAAATTCTCATACTATACATAATATACATAGATAATATACATAATATACATAGACAATATACTTAATATACATAGACAAGCAATCTTCAGTTGCAAATCTATCACATTCCTTTTGGAATAATGCATTAGCTACTTCATAGAGTATTATTCAGAAAGTCGTAAGATGGAGATTGCAATATTAGTGTAAGTTGACTTTTTTTTATAACAAACGCTTTCTGCAAAAGGATGATGAGAATGCATTGACACTTACACTTAAAATCACAAACCGATAAAAAATGAAAAAATAAGGCTCGGAAAATTTGACGCTCACAGAAATTATAGAGTTTTAAATTTCCAAAGCCATCTTTCCCACTTGTCTTGCAGAATTATTCAGACAGAGGAAAGCAGTGCATAACCTAATTCCCAGCTTATGTGAATGTTTGATAGAATAGAATTTAGAGAGCTACAAAGAACAGGACGTATTAGAGAGCCATGACCGCCCATATCCTGGAGGGACACGACACATAGAAGAGGAATCGTTTCATATTGGTTGAGAGAGAAGACAATGGCTAATTGAGAACTACTGTCCTATATCTCTATTACCTGGCTAGGTAGAATAATAACTTCTAGTAAGAAAAATAAGAATAATACAAGAAAACCAATTTTGGTGAAGCAGCTGCCTAACACTTCAAGATTTGGCATGTAAAAGAGCATCGCAGTTCACAAAGTACCAAAAGTAAGAAAGTTTATAATTAAATTCCAGATTTTTCTGTGAGTTCAGGAATAATTATTACACTCATCTGTATAGATATTATTAACTGGCTTATATTTCTCCTCAGAAGAATATGTAATCAATTCTAGCCTAATGATGTGGGATACTTCTATTAAAAACAAAAAAAATGCGCTAAAGTTAGAATCAAGAATACTTTAAAGGAATCCGAGCACTTTTTTTTAGTCAAAAGACGCTGTATCCTCACGATTTTTTAAAATGTCTTTGCTTTGTATTTTGTTTTGCAATCTAGGGAAGGTTAATGAATAGAATAATCAAACGAAGATTGATTAAAAAAAACCCAATAATACTAATAACAAGAACAACACATATATGATTTGCCAGCGGAGAGTAGAAGAAGCAGTAATCTGCTGGAGTTGAGTCACGTAATTTCCTCAATGAATCCGCAACTGTAGTATATATACCAACCGCCCCACTCAGTCAGATGTAGCACAAGGCTGAATTAAATTTGGAGTATCCGAGCCCGTATGCTCAGCTAAAATTCCCCGTAGACCCCGTGTAAAACGAGGTCGGGTAGCTGGTTCCCAAGACGATATTCTGCTCTTCGACATAGTCTCGTCTGGAGATTTTCTCTCTTCGGTGGCAGAGAGTTTGACCGACCAGCACAGCTGGAGACGAATCTCCAACTGCAGACCAACATACAGTATTTACTACTGTATTTATGTGAATGGGGATATGCTACAATATTTTTTAGAAAATCCCTGCAGTCGTTAGAGTCAGAAGTCCGAAATCAGGACAAAGATGAAATTTCTGTCGACAATTGAACGCGCATCACAGACGAAATGCGATGTTTAAATGAATATATCCTAGCTAAGCAAATTAGGGCAGCAAAAAGTACCGTATTTACAGCTTACAAGACAGACATTTTTTACTAAAAATACCCTAAAAATATATAACAGGAACACCATACTACACGTGGTAGCAATATTCATAACAAGGACGATAGGTGGACTTATAAATATGTAAGATTATATTGAGAATAACTGTCAAATACGACACAGTAAACCAACTTTCCTAGTAGCAGACCTAGCAGTTGATTCAATATACTCTTTCCACATCACATCAGTGAAAAACGTTAGTCAGGGAAGGCGCAATGACTCACTCTCCTGTGGATTAGCACCAGCCATGATGATGGAAAGCAGAAAGGATTCTCTCAGACAATTAAAAGGGTATAGTTTCGTTTCGTTTTGGTGACCATAAAATTAACGATTGAATTTCAAGATGCCAGGTCGGTATCGATTACGTTATAGACCGTTCTTAGAATTTTTCAAGAATCTTGAGATATCGTATTTTCCAGCTTACAAAACACACTCCCCTCCACAAGAAACACCCTGAAAAATGCGTGTGCATCTTCCAAGATGGATGCAATAAAATGTTTGGACGGTTACTCAATTCGCTTTGGTAGGGACGTGGATTTGTCTGTTGAGTCATTACACTCTGTTAGCTATCTATCTAATCCAGCCTAGGATGTAACCTCAGTACTTAGCTGTTACAAGTATTTCCAAGATTATAAACCTTCCTGGAACCGAGCCACAAGCTTAAACCTGCTCTTTTTACCCGCAAAGCATTATCGGACGAGTGATTAACGTAAACAATACGTGGCGCCAGTTTGTGACGGACGCATGGGGAATGTGTTGTTGTATGAGAATGACTTTTTTTCTTAGAAATTTCTTTCCAAGCCGCAGCGTCTTCTAAGCCGGAAAATACAGTACATCCTAGCTAAGTACTTCAGTAGTCATTGTTACTTGGTTTTCAAAGAAACTTATTCTCTGATTTTATTGTAAAGGAAGATCACAAGAATTTATGCGCTCTTTAGATTCTTCCTTTATATGCCGCTCTCTTCAGAACGTTAATTATGGCTCTACACAGCTTCCTATCCCTTGTGGCTTTTAGCAATTGCTGTTTTGCTAGTTATTCTCAACGGTAACGCGACATATTGTCACGGCATATATATATATATATATATATATATATATATATATATATATATATATATATATATATATATATATATATTAAATATAGCTAAAGTAACTTCAATGAAAAAATAAATTGAATAACATATATATTTCTTCTTTTCCCCTCAGTAATTTTATAGTTGTAAACTTAATAGCGAATAAATTTTAAATTTTGATTTTGTAATTAGCAGTTTGAAATTTTAATATTAAATTTTATCATATAATTTAGTAATTAGTTGGAATAAATTATTTTTTAATACGACCCATATTTTAAACATCTGAATAGATATTATAACATGACTTCGTTATCAAGCTTTATGAATTTTCCTATACTTGTGTTTTGATTGGTCCATCTAGCCTTTGTAACAACGTTTTCCCCTTGCGTAGGATTGTTAATTAATTTGAAACTTTTAAAACCATTTATTTTACATTCAACGTCATCACTTGATAAGACACCGAGGGTGTTGAAACAAAATGGCTATTTTTGTAGTGATTTTATAACATATTTGTTATAATTTCTTTTTAAATAAATAAGTATATATATATATATATATATATATATATGTGTGTGTGTGTGTGTGTGTGTGCGTGTGTGGAAGTAGTAATGGTTCAGCATTAGTATATTGATAAATGGATAAGTATTAATCTTTTAATCCCACGTTAGCTAAAAGGGATTTTATTGCAATTTTCTACTACTTATTTATGTGAATTAGGCTTATCGACCCTAAATAACATAAAGATAAGAAGTGAGAAAGAAAACACTCAACTGAAGAAGAAATGAGGTTCTGTATATTATAAATTCAAACAATCATTGAAGAAAACGCGAAAAAAACACCAGGCATAGATTTCACATTAAATAAGCTGCAAATATATTTAAATAGAAACATTGAAATAAGGTAAGTTTGCGTGTGTAGTTTTTTTTAATGTATGATTTTATTTCATGTATTTAAATGTATATACTTAAAAAATTTTGCTAAGTGTTCCGTGATATTTTCATTTGTTCTAGGAGTGCCATTGCTTAAGAACATTGAGAAACACTGATTTCCTATCACTCCTATTTACAAAAGATCATTAAGCAGGCTACCCGCTGTTTCCTTTTGTACTTTTTCACTCCAAATTATCCTGTGAGTCTCAAATTTTCCAAGCCTTCTTTCCTCATGAACTGCCCAACAAATTTCAACTGTTTCCAATTCTAAGTGTCCTTTTTGTTTCCACTTTCCTTAAAACTTGCTCGCTGCTCACATGGTCGCTTCATAATATTCTCAGCATCCTTCTGTAGGACCACTTCTCTCTTGCGTCAAGCTCCTTCATCTTTATCCAGAATTCACTGTCATATGTCAGGTTTGACATTACACCGATATTCAGCACAATTTTCTTTTTTTTCTTTCTTTCTTGCTGAATTTTCTTTTTTTTTAATCCTTTGATTAGCTTTTTCAAGGCATTTTTTGCTATTCTAATGTGTCTTCAAATTTCGATGTCACATTTTCCGTCCTCTGTTGAAATGTCTAGCAGATATTTATATGCTTCTTTACATGGTTGATACTGAAGTCTCCAATTCGTAGTTCGCATCCTGGGCTGCTGCTCTTGCTTACAGCAATATATTACGTCTACTTACAATTGTTGATTAGTCCTTTCTTCTAGCTTTCCATGTCTAGAAGTTTATTCAGTTTTCTTTGTTTGCCATAATCACGAAATTACCTAAGTTTTTAAGATTGTGCTCACCCATAATAAATAGTAATAAGTCTGCTAGCTAAATTAGGATAGCCTCGATTTAAAGTTTGAATAAATCTGGTGAGAAAACAAATCCTCGGCAATTTCTTTTTGGAGGTGTCTACTGAATTCGTCTTGTTTCCTTGGACAGACGAATTGGTAATAACTGTAGATAAGAATTACACTATCTTTCTCAAATATATCGAGTTTTCCTAATAGTTCAAATAGATATCTGTGTCTTCATTTATGAACGATACTGTAAATGTAAAGCAGGGGTCGGTAGCCATTGGAAAAGAGCAGGCCAGACAACTATGTAGTGTCGCAAAAGAGTATCATGTTATCAAATGTGCTATAAGAAATTGCCTCAACCTCAGACCACTCCGTCCAGTTCGGAATTTGAAATGGCTAGATGTAACCGCAAGTTCTATGTTAACAGTTTCTTCTATCACCCTGCTCATCCGTGGACACATTTTCCGGCTTTTCCTAGTCAACATTGATCGTTATCTTGTCTCCGTAATTCTTGTTCTTTTATTGTTCTCTAAGATTAATAGCATAAATTTTCTGATATTCTTTAACGCACCTTGCACCTTACTGGTTTTATTGTTTTGCTTGAGGGTGAAATGATTTAAAAAATACGTTGCATTTCTGAACGGAGTCCATAACCGAGAAATTCTTCCCAATCCCACCATACATATATATCCTTAATTGTGGTACGAGGGAATACGTTTTATTTTCTTATCTCCTCTGCCGGTTGCAGTTCATATTGTTGTAACGTATCCACTTTTCATCGCGTGTCACTATTGTTTTTTTCAAAATCAAAATATTTGGTTAGATTCAGTAAGTGAATAAATTTCCTGCTTCTTTTTTAATGCGGTTTTCTTTATCTTTCAATGGATGTATATATGTAGAAGGCACACATGAAAGTACTTAATGAAATCAAACAGGTGTAAGTGCTTGATTTATATATTCTTTATTTGGCCCTTTACCAACGCAAACTGTAGAATATGCAGAATGTCTTCTTCATAAAACGCACCGTTAATTTGGACGTTTTAGTCGTCATTTTCAGCTTTCTGAAAGTTAAAAAAAAAAAAAAAAGGCACAGCCGTAATCGGCATAACAAAACATTTCGTTTACTCTCATCCGTACTCGATATTTAAAGCAATAAACCAAATACGTTTTTTTTTTATGTAATCCGAGAAGCAAATGCACTGGATGTAAATGGAATCTGTTTAGATTAAAAGTTTACATTGTCATCTGACGACAACAGATTATTGTTTTTGGACCAACTCATTACTGGAAAGTCTCATTGTAAATAGGTACATCACGTGATGTAATTATAAACATCATGTGAGTATATTTGCGTCCACGTACAATATTAGTTATCCCCACACAGCACTTATTTCGATTAAACGCATTACTTAGAATGATTATTTCGTTACTTACGTAAATATAAATGTAGTCTTACTTGGCGATAATATAAGTGGAAAGTGGCTATAAAAACATTTTTCATTATTTCCGACTAATTTGCTTAAAGAATGCACTGGCTATAATTTGCGTCACGTGGCAATAATTGTAAGTAAAATAGTGCACTAAAATAAGTAACCAAGAAATCGTTTCAAGTTCTCTGAATATCCGTGCCATTATCGGTGTACAGACTTAAATAAACAGTGACTAAATCTCTCATGAATAACATTGTTTTATTCTTTATCGGATTCTTACTCTCAGCCACTATCTGTGTCGCTTTTATGTTTTCTCTGAACGCAGATTCAACATTCGAACGAAAGTTTCTCCTGTCAATAAGATTTCACTAATAGACGAAAATAAATAAATATAGCGTTTAATAAAATAAATGGAGCGTCTACTTAAATATGGGTATCCACTAAAATAATGTTTATGTGATAAAATCTGTCGGATTAATAAAAACAAAATCCAACATATTATTAGATATTGCTTTATTTACATTAGGACACGACATTGAGTAGATATATCTCGAGATTTATTTTCATTATGCTATATTCAGCAGGGCTTGATTGACGACTCCCTCCGTAGCCGAGCCAGTGTAAAGTACCTCGGATTTAACAAAGGTTTCTCTAAAGGGTGTCGTAGGTTCGAATTCTGTTGGAATACGCTTATTCTTCTTTAATAAAATTTCTCGAATATTCGGTCTGGTAGACGAAAATAGATAAATATACTTTTTAATAATAAAAAAAACGTAGCATCTGCTTAAATATAGACAGCCATTTAAAATTTTGTTTATATACTGTTAAGGTAATTTACCAACGCACGCATGGACTCTCTCAGCTATAAATAGGAGCAGGTACTGCCTTTTAGTGTGTGAAGTTTCCAGCAGTAAGCTCTGACAGTCGGACCGAACATTCTTGCTGTAAGTCTTTCGTTTTTATATGTTTGTATTAGTGTTTTTGTTAATATATTTCTTTAACTCAATTCCTCTCTTGTGTCTTTATTCCTGGCCCTAACAAGGTCATAACATATACATAGCGGAATATATATATATATATTATCTATATCGCTTTGTGGATCACTGCGGAATTGTATTTGTTTGATTGTCGGCACGAAATTGACCAACCTTTCGAAGGCGAGAACGGCTAGTAATGGAATGTCGAACTGAACCTTTTATTTCGTTCACTGGATCTAGTTCCACGCACCATGTTTAAAGGATGTAAGCTATCTACTGTTAATTTCGCCCTTGATCTAACTAACACCTTTATCCACTGTGCTAAGGACATATGGCACAGTGGATAAAGGCGTTAGTTAGATCCAGTGACAGGACCCAAAGAGTGTGAGTTCAATACACGGTTAAGGCAGTGGAGAACATTCAGAGGGAAATTAACAGGAGATAACTGATAACTGACATCCATTAAACATGGCATGTGGAACTAGAACAGTCTACCCCAGTGAGCGAAATAAAGGGTTCAGTTCGACATTTCAACGAGCTGAAGAAGGCCGGAGCGTACAAGGGCCGAAACGTTGTAATAAAAATGGCAACAAAGATCAGGACAATAGTTCGAATAATGTAAACAGTGTACATAATGCCTCATCTCAGAAATATAGACAGATACTGAAAGGCCGAAACGCTGTAATAAATATGGCGACAAAGATGAGGACAATAGTCCGAATAATGTAAATAGTGTACATAATACTTCATCTCAGAAATATAGACAGATACTGAAGGGCCGAAACGTTGTAATAAATATGGCGACAAAGATGAGGACAATAGTCTGAATAATGTAAAAAGTGTACATAATACCTCATCTCAGAAATATAGGCAGATACTGAAAGGCTGAAACGCTGTAATAAATATGGCGACAAAGATGAGGACAATAGTCCGAATAATGTAAATAGTGTACATCATACCTCATCTCAGAAATATAGACATATACTGAAGGGCCGAAACGTTGTAATAAATATGGCGACAAAGATGAGGACAATAGTCCGAATAATGTAAATAGTGTACATAATACCTCATCTCAGAAATATAGACAGATACTGAAAGGCTGAAACGCTGTAATAAATATGGCGACAAAGATGAGGACAATAGTCCGAATGATGTAAATAATGCATGAATTCAATATTTAAAAGTAAGCGGAAGGCATGAACTGTAATAATACAGAAAGAATGGCTGTCAGTAAAAAGAGAACGCCAAACATTTTAGCTACGTAGTGGAAGGTTAAATCAAATTGGTAGAGAAATTTAAATATCTGCGTAGTTTAGTAACAGAGATGGGCAAATGTGACACATAGGAATTGCGAAAGATGCTTTTCAGAAACAAAGATAGAAAACGTGATAGAAAAAACGTGGCTAAAAAGGAGAGTGCTGTATTTCTATGTAATATCGAATATGGTTGGGAATGCTGGAAAAACATCTGACAAATGGAAAACAAAAACTTGTAGCGACCAAGATGTGCGTTTACCAATGAATGATGAGTATGGCATTGATAGAACAGTTGAACGAGAAGCTTTTAAGGAAAGCAGGAAACGATACTTGCAATCAGACAGAGCCAGTTGAAATTTCTGAGACACGTAACGTGGAAAGACGCCCTGGTGAATGTAAAACTCACAGGACACATTGAAGACTGGAGAAACACCGAGTAAACGAGTCAATGAATTGATGACAAAACATGAACATAGATAATAAAGGGCTATATATTGCATATAGGAGTAAATGACCGGAAGTTGTGGAGGATGATGATCGCCGTTATCCTTAAAAGACTTAACACTTCGAAGTATCATATTAAACAGCACAACCAAGCCCAATCAGATTAATGGCTATGATGTCGGAATACCGTGTATTTCGAAAATACTTAGAACGCAATAGAAGCTTTTCTAAAATTGCGATCAAGTCTTATAGGCAGGAATTGATCCCTCGACTTTCATTGGGATGTGGAATCAGTACACATACGTTTCGGCCAACCGGAAGCCTCGACTGTTTATGCATTATACAGATTTGAATTCCCGATCAGTACCCAGGAGAGGTAAATAACTAAATCGCACTTAAGAATATGTCAACACTTTTGACAGTAATATTCTGGCTGACACCGCACGACGTACACCTTCCTATGCGAGCATAGCACGTCGCAACCAAGCCTCGATCTACCCGCTCACCTACTTCCAGAACATTCTAACGGATCATCAGACCATAAGCGCCCGGATCTCCCAACACTGAAACGTACTCTCTTCTATCTCTCCTATGTGATCTTGTTCTATATTTCTGTAACCCCTTGCGTCCTAGTGGCTTCCCGCCTTGCATGGGGTGAAATGCTTAATATATATATATATATATATATATATATATATATATATAAAATACATTTTTATGTTTATACATTCTTTTTATAGATAAAATATTTAAGTAAATGCTCTGTTTATAACAAACAGTATTAAACAACATTTACCGAGAAAATTTCATAGAAAATATCCGTCCTCCGAATATATATATATATATATATATATATATATATATATATATATATATATATATATATATATATATATATATATATATATATATATTATATATATATTTATATATATATATATATATATAATAGAGAGAGAGAGAGAGAGAGAGATGTGCATGTTCCAGAATCCTCTTAAGTGTATCGATGCAAGAGCTGTCGTTCCTCGTAGAATGTGAGAAATCATGTTGGAGCCGAACGCGAGTCGGTGTTGGGAGATCCGGGCGCTTATGGTCTGATGATCCGTTAGAATGTTCTGGAAGTGGGTGAGCTGGTAGATCGAGGCTTGGTAGGGACGTGCTATGCTCGCAGGGGAAGATGTACGTCGTGCGGTGTCAGCCAGAATATTACTGTCAAAAGTGTTAACATATTCTTAAGTGCGATTTAGTTATTTACCTCTCCTGGGTACTGATCGGGAATTCAAATCTGCATAATGCATAAACAGTCGACATAAAGCTATTCGAGTAGAAGAGACGGCTACATTTAGGAGTTTCGACAGTGAAGGGGTGAGAGCGGGATGCCAGCCTCGTAGGGCGCTTGAACTCATTAAGTGCGATTTAGTTATTTACCTCTCCTGGGTACTGATCGGGAATTCAAATCTGCATAATGCATAAACAGTCGACATAAAGCTATTCGAGTAGAAGAGACGGCTACATTTAGGAGTTTCGACAGTGAAGGGGTGAGAGCGGGATGCCAGCCTCGTAGGGCGCTTGAACTCATGAAGTCTGGGAACCAGCGAATGCAGCTCCTCGGAGCAATTGCCATGAAAGTATTTGTAGAACAGACAGAGAGGCGACGGTGCGTCTGTGAGAAAGTGACTGTAGACGAGATGCCAGAGCAGGGCCAATTATATTGCATATCCGACTCTGGAGCCTATGAAGAACCCCGTGTGTGTGTGTGTGTTTGTGTTGTTGTGTGTGTGTACCACGCCACATATAAATAAAATATATCTGTAAAAAGGCAATAGGAGTAAAAACAAAAGGAAAACTTTTCTTTACCATCGCTTTTCGTCGTCTGATTGACTTTATCAGGGATTTTATTCCGTAATGTATTTATAAAGAGAAGTAAAAAAGAACATTTCCATAAATACCGTGTACCGGACTTTTAAAAATTACACGTTTCCTAAAAGTAATACTTATTTCCCTATTGAACATACACGAGTATAAAATTATTTTTAAAATTCAGAGAAAGCAGTTAAACCTTTTATTATAAAAAGTCTTCCATTAACTTTCGACCGTTCTAAAATGTGATTTAAGTTTAAACGTCTAATGACTTTTTCTTTTTCTTTCAGATTTGGCGGACATTTGGGCGATATTATTTTTCACACATAATTGCCATGACTTAAATAACATGATTCAATAGAGACATAAATAAATTTTTACCAATAACAATGATTTATTTACTACCGACTTTGATCCGTCTTTATGAAACATCTTTATATATAATCCGTCTTAATGAAACACCCTTTCTAAAATAATTAGGATTATTCTCCTCATCTTTATGGTTGCTATCGCCAACAAACAAAGATGAGAACAATATAATATAAACAGTGTAGATAATGATAAATCTCCATCCCAGAAATTCAGACAAGTAACAAATAAATAAATCATTCAAATAAAATATTTAATTATAAGTCCATTGATATGAAAGATTAAAATACATAAATATATTTAAAGAAATATGAAAATAAAAAATTGACAACAACAATATTTACATCTTAGGATGCGTCATGGTTTATCTTTCTTTTAACTCTTAGCCATTAGAATATTGTTGTAACCAATTAAATGGTTAACAAAACAAGATGTTGCAGATAAATTGTGTATTGAACAGTAAATACAACAGAAATGTATTACAGAACTTGGGAGTGTGTGTCGGTTTACCAGCGTTCACACTACATCCCTGTTCTCCGGAGGCTGACTTTCCTACTAACTTTATAGTAAGTGGAAGAGTCCACAATAAACTCATTAGGGGGAGGACACCACAAAAAATATTTTTGAGCGTTCTTAAATTTAAATTTTGATAATCTAACGATTTTTTTTTTATTTCTGTATATAAATACATGTTGCGAAACAAAATATTTGATAGAGTCTATCAGAGGACAAAACGCGTTTGTAAAGAAAGGTTTTCTTTTGTCTTTAACCATATGTGTTTCTGTATCCATTAGGGTACAAGGACGTATCTAGGTTGGCATCCAGGTGAAGGTAGGGACCACTAGATGTGGGTAGGAGTACCCTAGTTCTTTATTTGACAGCCTTAAGAGTGAAGGGCTTCCGGTGCTTTTTTGGGATATCCTTCTAGGAAAGGAAAATCCGTATATGAACCTTGAAGCGGACTTGGTTTCTGTTCGTCTCATTCTTTGTTGTACCACTGGGTCTTTGGCCAATTGCACTTAAAAGTTGGTTTTATCCACTTGTTATATAGGAATAACGTGTCGCTGTCGACACTGGAGTTTGAACATAGATCGCCAGAGAGCGATCACGGGCGATCTCATTTGGAATAAGTAGATCACGTGATAGTAAGGAAAATGTATATATGGGAATTAGCGTGGCGTCTAAGTGATCACCATTTCTAGTCTATCCTCTATTACTATACGGATCACTCTTTCTACACTATTTTCTATCTCTATTCTATTCACTATAATATTTCTCTATACTGATCACTATACTGATCACTATACGGATTACTATTCGGTGGTTACTTTTGAGCAAGTATTGTTGAAATAGTAATATTAGTGCGTGTGATATTCGAAGGCGTCTGATACCAGTATTGCTCAACGGCGTTTCTATAGTTGTATCTGCGATTACAAAGTCTCTACTACAACGAGTATTAGTTGACATCACAAAAGTGGCAACGGGTGTTCGTTGACATGACAACACTGCTCAAAAGGAATGCACAAGTAGGAACCTTTTGTACTCTTTGGAATCATTATTAGGATTTATGAAAAAGCCTTACAGCGATAGGAATGCAACAAATTATTTAAGCCTTTGTGATTCATATGTGATATTTAAGACGTCATCAATGACATGGAAGTCTCTCCTAAAAGGTTCGTTTCGGAATTATGAGTCTTGTGAATACTTTTGCTCCGTTACGAGTCGACTTCTGCCAAACATACATTATTATCAGTACTTTTTAAAGGGTTAACAGTGTTTATTTAAAATGTCTAAAAGTTTCGCAACTCTAACCCCTCTCAGTGTTAAGATCTTGACCCTGAGGTACGTTAACATCGCAAAACTCATGAACTATTTTATTATTGTTGATATCTATATCTATATTGAAGTCATTTATTGTCAAAATTCAACTCATTTTAACATACATTTTATTACATCATTTTATGTATATCAATAAGTATTATTATTATTATTATTATTTATAGGCAGTTTTTTTTATCTATTACAATTTGATCGTATCTATCCACCTATCTATCCATCTTCTAGGTTGGCCAAAAAGGGCCAACTCACTTAGGAAGCGGAAAGAAAAAACAAAATTTTATGGTGCAGCATCAACATTTATTCTTCAAAATAAAGTCGATCATTGTCGACAATCATCTGCCAGCCATCAGCCATCACCCGAATCTGTCCCAGATACCCGTCCGCTGGCTTTGAATCAAAAAGATTTTAAGAAGCTTCTTTCACTTCATTAAAAGTGTTGAATCGCTGGTCACGGAAGAAGTGTACCATAGAACGAAATAGGCAATTGTCACTGGGAGCAGCATCGGGACTGAATGATGGGTCTGGAAGAATGTCAACACTGTCCATCTGTTTGAACTTTTCCTTAGTCATCCTGACATTATGTGGCCTCACTTGACGAAAGCAGGACATTTCTTTAGTTTGATTTACACGCGGTCTAGCTGCTGGCAATACAAGTCAGCCTTTATGGCGCGACCGTGTGGAACAAGCTCGAAATGCAGTACTCTTTGGTAATTCCACCTGAGAGTGATCAAGATTTCTTGTATTCTTTTCGCTCCCTAAGAGAGTTCGGACATTCTGGGTAACCTAGTAAATATGATTTATTTTTTTTTGCATCTACCTCTCAATCTATCGAGAGAGAAAGCAACATATCCTTTCTTCCTCTACTAGGTGAGGATACAATTTAAATGTAACATTTAAGATCTTGAAAGCATTATCGATGGAAAGTTAGGAAATTAAATTTCCAGTAAGGAACTATTCAGAGGGTCATTCCAAAAAGACAAAACTCCAGGGATATCTGACAGGACTGGTTCAGATAAGTCTATGGGTTTGCGTGAAAGGGGATAATATAAGAAGTAAATATCAACCAGTTGTAATGTCTTCTTTGTATCACAGGTGTTTTTTTCTTTCTTCAAGGACCCCTAGCCCAGTGGATAAGGACGGTGATTAGATTCAGTAACAGATTCAAAAAGTACCAGGCCACAGCAGTGGTGAAATACATCTTGGAGAGTTGAGCTAAACGAAAATAACAGAGACATCCGGAAGAGGCATGGCGCGTGGAACTAGAAAAAAACTACGCCGGTTGACGAAATAAAGGGTTCGATCGAAATTCAAATCACCTGAAAAAGGCCGGAACGTACAACAGCCGAAACGTTGTGAATATGACAATGAAGATGAGAATAACA
Organism: Acanthosepion lycidas; assembly: GCA_963932145.1. NCBI lineage: Eukaryota > Metazoa > Mollusca > Cephalopoda > Sepiida > Sepiidae > Acanthosepion > Acanthosepion lycidas. Next base: position 23,806,807 of record OZ010610.1, read on the forward strand.
GTCCGAATAATGTAAATAATGCAAATAATCATAATACCTCATCTCAGAGATATAGAGAGACATAGACCTAATGGCCGGAGCGTACATCGGCCGAAACGTTGTGAATATGTCAATGAAGATGAAGATAACAGTCCAAATTATGTATTTAATGCTAGTAATCGTAATACCTCATCTCAGAGATATAGATAGATATATAGAGAGACGTAGACGTAAAGGATGGAGAGTACAACGGCCGAAACGTTGTAAATATGTCAATGAAGATGAGGATAACAGTCCGAATAATGTAAATAATGCAAGTAATCATAATAACTCATCTCAGAGAAATAGACAGAGATATAGAGAGATATAGACATAAAGGCCGGAGCGTACAACGGTCGAAACGTCGAGAATATGGCAATAATGATGAGGATAACAGTCCAAATAATGTAATTAAGGCAAGTAGTCATAATACCTCATCTCAGAGATATAGACAGTGTTTTTTGCATATTCGTGTTTTACATGCAATGGCCCTCCTCAAATATCGTTTCGTTATTATAGTTGATTTGTTTGAATTCCGAAATGTCCTTCTCCTCGACTGACTACCACTAAAGTCTAATGTCTTGTTTTCTACTATTTAGGTCATAGTTCAGGGGAAAATGAATGTATTGGTTGATTGTTGATTGATTTGGTTTTTTACAGGTATTTGTAGGTTATTTGAAGCCAGAAAATATCTTTAGATTGTCAGAAGTTTTTAGAGATAATAATGATTCATTATACTTATAAATCCAGAGACCTTAGATTCATACTTATCCCAAAGGTATTTTCGTGTAAGCTAATATAACGAATCCGACTGAAATTTGAACTCGGCACTCTAATTTTCAACTCTGAGCCATTATCCAGTACACCACCCTCACATTCAAGCTTACAGTACCTGGTTATTTCCAAGCGGTCACTCATCTCGCTAAGCATGACGTTGCTTAACTTCGATGATAGTACGGGAATCGGTGCTTCACCGAGATATAGCTGTAATGGCAACCTCACTAAGTATGCATGGCCAGTTTTACATCGTCCATTTCCCCTTCACTCTACCCTATGAGTATCAGATTTTCCAAGCCCTCTTTCCTCATAATGTGCCCTAAAGATTTCAATTGTCTCTTACTGATTGTATGATGATATAAGGAAGCCAACTGGAATTTGAACTCGGTACTCCGATTCCAATTCCGAGTCATTATCTATTATTACACGACCCTCACATTCAAAATTTACAGTACCTGGTTGTTCCCGAGCGGCCATCTATCTAGGTGCTGACTAGTCTCCAGGAATGTATTCATGCCTTTTCCCAGTGTAATAGTGCAAAAGTAAACGCAACAGACTAAGCAGGAATTTCAACTCGTCTTGCTGATTCCACTTTCATGTCAATAATCTTTACACAGTGCGTACATTTTTCGCATATATGTACATCTTTTATATACAGCCGAGGACTTGTAACTAAGTCTCGAACCATTTTAAAACACATTTAAATAAATCTCCTTCTATCGTTGTGTCTATAAACGTTTAGAAATATTGAACAACTGAATACCGATCGAAAGAGATTTATCAAAGCGATCGACACAGATCAGAAGATATATGTATTTATTTTTCATTGAAGCTAATTCAGAAATTTTGTAACTAATTCTAAACTGCTCTTTGATAAAGTCATTTCAATTTTTTGGCGGTCTCTGTTGAAAGAGGAGTCTTATTAAATTCTGTCTGGCCAGGAGATTTGAAACATTATATAAGGATAAAGTTCACTCCTTCTTTCTCTCTGTCTCTTTCCGTGCATATGTATGAAGTTTATTGAAAGAGGTGAATATTTAAAATTTCAAGCAATCAAAATGGCGTTCAAAGCGAACATATTTATTTTAGCTCCGAAAGTTTAAACGGTTTCTCCTGGTAGAAATCATAAGTATAAGATACAAATGCAACACATTGCATGCTAATAATTTCTAATACATCTTTTTTCTATGGTCATCTTCCATTTACATACAACAAGTACATAGAAAGGACTAAAACATGACCAGACGTTGAAGCCTTACTTGTGTTTGGGGCTTTTATGACTTTTAAGAAAAGCATGATAGCTAGACAGTCTTTGATATAAAAAAAACAAAAAAACAAGTACGAACAGCCCTTGTGAAGGCAGTAGGAATGTTAAAGTGGTTTTTACATTGTAATACAGAGATGTTTAATGCGTCACCTCTCAAAGTTTCTTAATGGAAACACTCACTTGACACAATAAAAAGTCACTTCCCCAAAAATAAAAGTCAGTGTCGAGATCCGCGCGCGTATGCAGGAGTGTACAAGTAAATTTCTAGTTTGACAGGTATTTTCAGCAGATATATATATATATATATATATATATATATATATATATATATATATATATATATATATATATATATATATATATATATGGTCCATACGCCGGAGTTGAATGAGACAACCTTACATCGCGTTGGTTTTAATATTTTATACTACTAGGGCCTACTTGTATTATATAGCAACGAATTTAGTACCTGTACTCACTCTCTCTGTCTCTCTCTGTCTCTCTCTCTCTCTCTCTCTATATATATATATATATATATATATATATATATATATATATATATATAAAGAAGATATTGAAGTCAACACCTAGAGGCGAAATAGTCTGTTTCATGCTAAACACAATCGTCAGGCTTGATATTATATTTACATATGCTCTATCGTTGATATTGAGCACTTTAACTCATGAATATACCTTCAAACTATCATTTATCACATATATATATATATGATAAAATATAATTTTAAGGTTTCATCATATATATATATATATATATATATATATATATATATATATATATAAGTGAACATAGAACTCAACACTTAGAGTTTACTGTTTCATGCTAGACTCAATCGTCAGGCCACCTATGTATATATATATATATATATATATATATATATATATTTGTATATATATGTATATGTATATATATATATATATATTATGATAAAAACTTAAAACTATATTTTATCATATATATATAGATATATATATATAAGTATATATATGATAAAACCTTAAAACTAGTTTTATCATATATATATATATATATATATAGATAGATAGATAGATAGATAGATACATAGATAGATACATAGATAGATATATGCATGTATCTATGTATAGATAGATAGATAGATAGATAGATAGATAGATAGATACAAATACAATTATGTTGGTTGGGCATCTCGTAAGCGTTTGACAGTGTTTGGCATAGCGTACATCTTCACTAGTTAAATGTTATGCTATTTCTGGACCAAATTTTGAACTGATTCATTCTTTCATATCAAAACTTTTGTCTTAATGCAGATATCCCCCAGGGCTCTACCTGTAGATCTACTTTGTTCTTCATTTTCATCAACGACCTTTCCTGACATCATCAGTTCTCATCTAGGTATCTAAGCAGATGATACTATTATTTATGAAGGTACCTTCATGAAATCGCTATAAAGTCGTGATAAACACATGCTCTAAACATAATGAAAACATAGTTGCATCGTTAAAATCCTTACGTTATTTTTAAGAGGAAAAATCAGGGGACTTTTTGAATATTTAATTAGAGTTTTTATTCCATTTTAAAACATTCGAAATTTTGAGTAAAAATCTTGTTTTCTTTTTTTTTTTTCGTCATTAATTTGGGAAATTCTTGCAAAAATCAAGTAATTGACGGATATTGAAACTTCCAGGACATTCAAAAATGGACGACATTATTTAGAAATCTTTTTATTAGAATATCACCCCCTTATTTAAGATATAAAATCCTAAGAAATTTTAGTGACTATATCAGTTAAAAGTAGAATTATTTGGAGAATTTGAATCACCGATTTCTTTTGCAAAATCATACTTCGTCTTACCAAAAATCTGCTCTGATTGGAAAGTAAAAAGCTCAATAAAACTAAGATGTTACGTTACTAGAGATGCTTTTAATTGGTTTCAATAAAAGACAAACATATTAATTTATAAACTTTCGTGATTACGCGCATACACACGCAAACACACATATATATGGTGAAAAAAACCGGGATGACACAATTTGCCAGTATATCAAGACAAATTGGTATCCGAGAAATAAATTGTAAAAAAGTAAAGTCTAGAAACATCTGAACAGGGTGAAAAAATAGTCAAGTGCTTTAAATTCTCATTCCAAAGAAGAAAAAAAAAGACCCAGCGACTAAGTGAGATAAAACGTAGAGTGTTCAGTAAGTGCTAAGTAGTGCAAAGTTAAATAAAATAAATCCTAAAGAGTCATGAACTACATACTTAGATAAGCCGGCTTACCCTGAACATCCATTTAGGTGAAACCTAGGTAGGCATTCCTGACTCTTTAGGATTCATTTTAAACATATATATATATATCTATATATATATATATATATATATATATATATATATATATATATGTATATTAGGTTGTCCCAAAAGTTCGTAAACACTTGCAAAAATTGAAATTTTACTCGCCAAGTAATAACAAAAATTAACAACAAAAATTATTCCTCAAAATAAAGACCATCATTTTCCAAGATTTTCTGCCATCGATCTGCAAGCTTTCGTATCTGGTGAAAGTACCATTCAGCCGGCTTCGAATCAAAGAATTCTTGACACGCTTTCTCGACTTCAAAAAACGAGTCGAATCGGCGGCCCTTCAGAAAGTGTTGCATTGAGAGGAAAATGCCATAATCTGATGGAGCACATCAGAACCTCATCGCCGTCCAACTCTTCAAACTTGTCTTTGGTCTTCCTGGCGGTGTGTGGCTTGGCATTGTCCTGCTGCATCAAAGCGTGCTTTCGGTTGATCAGAGCCGGGTACTTTTGTTTCAACATTTCATAGACCCGCTCCAGTTGCTGACAGTAAAGTTCGGCACTGACGGCACGACCATTCGGAACCAACTCAAAATGCACGATTCCTTCAAAGTTCCACCAAATGCACAACATGACTTTCTTGCCGAATCGATCTTGTTTTGGAACCGACGGTGTCTCTTGCTCTTTCTGAACCCATCGCTTGTCTCGATTGTGCTGGATTGTGTTGCATAAAAATTCAATTTTTATCGCAAGTGTTTACGAACTTTTGGGACAACCTAATATATATTTGGGCTGCAATATTTTATACATGTTTTATTGAGTGTGCCGAATAAGGAAAACGTTATAAGATTTTTGTTTAGTTTTCCTAATGATCATAACATAGTCATTATTTACATGCTTTCTATCTCCGATAATGAGCAGATTTACCCGTAAATATAGCATACTATAAATTATAATTTTTTCAAATATATATATATATATATATATATATATATATATATACTTGAAAAAGACAAGTTTAATATCTATTCTTACCCTCTTATCTTTTTATTCATTCTGTTCCATTACACAGTCTAACTGAAAATAATATATATATATATATATATATATATATATATATATATATATATATATATAGAGAGAGAGAGAGAGAGAGTTTTCATATATATATATATATATATATATATATATATATATATATATATTATTATTATTATCATCAGTATTATGATGTTAATGATCATGTGATGATGATTAACAATGAACTATAAAAATCTTTAAAACTGCGTGTGTGTCTGTGTGTGTTTGTGTCTATGTGTGTGTTTGTGTGAGAGAGAGATATTGAGAGAAAGCAGGTGAGTGGGTGTTTGTGAATCTACGAAAAGCGAGAATATAGAGAGACAGAGAGAAATAGAGAGGGAATGAAAGCGGTGGGAATTTTCACGCTTATGATTTCTTTTTCTTCTCTTTTATTTCAAATGATATTACGAACATTTTACCAAACAAATATTTTCTTTGGCACAATAGAAATGAAAATTAACTAAAACAGCTGACCAAATATTGTAATACATAAGGCATGCTTTATCACAGAAAATTCGATATTTTTCTGACAAAAAAAAAATTGTTTAGATCGATAAAAAAATTACTGAAAATAAAGAGAGAATCATTACTGTAAACACTTATTTGGAACAATCCAATCGTGATATAATTTGGTGCAAGCCAATCTTGACGAACAATCAGAAAAATGAATGGCCTTACCTCGCAGGGATGATTTGCTGCTTTTGGGAAGAAAGGTTTTGAAAAATATAAAGAAAGAACACCGATTTTCTTGTAAATCAACTGTATACAGGGCCGTAGCAGAGGTTGGGGACCAACAAAATTTAGAATTTAGCCTTAAGTTATCAAAGACCACCCACATGGTTAACGGCAAAAACATTTTAAATTTGAATAAAATAACTTTTTACCTTTTTTTTGTGTGTGTCTACAGGGAAAATATAAATTCATTAATGAAGAAAAACATTTTTTACATACTTCTTTTTTTATTTGGGTCTGAAAAAACAAAACAAAAACCCCAAAAAACAACGACGACTCCAACAAAAACATTTTAAACTATTGTCCACAAAATATCCCAAATATGACACTTCGATGTTCCTTTTGGAAAATATGTTTGCAGATTCTATAAAATTGAAAGGAAAACGCACGCAAAGAAGAATTCATTCATGGAAGTTTCTGAAAGTTATATTTTTCCTTGCTTTGAGAGCCGTTTTTATTTCTTTATTGTATTTTGTTAAAATAAAACCTTGTAAAAAATACTATTAGTGGTAAAAATTTTGGGGAGCCAAGACTCCTCCCTGGTTCTTAGCTGCTACGCCTCTGATATGATTATCTCCATTATTATTATTATTATTATTATTATTATTATTATTATTATTATTATTATTATTTATTTATTTTCTTTGATTTCTGGCGTTTACACATTTCTTTCCGGGTCCCGCCCAGGGACCTAAGGTTAGAAATGGCATCATGACACTTTCCACTAACAAAAAAAAAAAAAAAAAAAAAATTACATAGATAAAGCCCTTCGTAAAGTGTGGGCTGTACTTGTCAGAACAATTTTTTTTATCTCTTTGAGTCATGGACTTCCAGGAATCCCTTCAATTAGTCTACTGCAATCTTTTCCAACCAGTCCTAGGGCTCCAACTACAACAGGGATTGTTGATGTTCCCATATGTCACATTTTCGAGATTTCTATTTTCGATTTCTTCTTCTTCTTCTTCTTCTTCTTCTTCTTCTTCTTCTTATTATTATTATTATTATTATTATTATTATTATTATTATTATTATTATTATTATATTTTATTATCATAATGGAAGCCTTATTAATAAAAACAAAACAAAACAAAAAAAAACTCAATATCACCTATGAACATGGACACAATATCTGAACCGTGTTTTGAAAAATGAAAAAACATTATAAAAATAAATACATGCAACAAACTGTTTTTTATTTAACAGTTAAAATATTTCATCCCTGAAAATGGCTAAATATATTAAAAAATATTGCATCATATCAGAAATTTTATATAAAACTAAATGAAAGCACCTTGTTTGTCGTATTCCATGAAATGTACATAAAAGAAAGATTGCTTCGTAAATGCACAAATTTTTATTATTATATACAGATTTAAATGAACTTTTGGTTTCATTTTGTTTTTCGTCCTCACTACGCTTCAATTGTTCAACAGACTTCTTCAGGTATCTCACGTAATTTTTAATCTTCAGAGAAATCTTAACAATACATTTCTTATTCGATAACGTTCTCAGATTCAAATCATTTAATCATTTCTCTCCTAATAATCTTTGCTGCCATTACCCGTCCTCTTGGAATGTAGAAAAACATTTTTTTATGAGGTGGAATTGTTAGCCACTCGCCCAACCAAAATTGAAAGTTAAAGTCGACGTTCTCTTAGACTGACTGCCAACCATGACAAGATACAGCCCGGTTTCTGAGTAAATGAGAGGAAAGGAAATTAATTTATTCTTTTCCCAGGAGTATTTACGCGAAAGTGAAGGCTACAAATTGGCTTGAATTTGAACTTTTTGCACCGATTTCCCTTTCAATGGCATTAACCACACCCAATCAATCCACGAGGGTAGATGTTTCCCAATCCGCTGAGCATGCAAAAATATCCTATTCTAATTGTGTTCGTCCTTTAGATCCTCAGCATGTTAGCGCGTATGTTATGTCGTGCCATTACCTCAGATAAAGAAGTGACAGGGCAGGATTTAGGATTTAAGAGGGCCCGGAGCATTTGGAGGATCCCTTCATTACATAAGCTCATAAAAAAAGATATATTTTTGAATGATGCAGTTTTGTGTAAAACATGGAAGATTACGAGTAAATTTTTTAAAAAAATAAACAAATCTCTGTTCTTATATCTTTGTTTTTGTTTTGTTTTTTTTAGTCATATCAGGGGCCCAAGACTAGAAGGCCCCTGGCGGAACCTCTAGTTTTGGTGTCGCTGAACGGCACCTCATATTAAACCATATGTAAATCTGGCACTGAAAATGAGCCACTCCCTTTGTGTGACTAGATGGAAGAAAATATATATCAAAGGAGATTTGAGGTTTTACAGAAAGAAAGGAACAAAGAAACGAAGAAAAAAAAGGTTAAAAGGGGGGAGGGCTGTAACTCTGTTATATTTAACGCCCCTTTCAGTCAAATGTAAAACATTGTCAATTTTGAATCATTTAATTTATATACGTGTTTAAATAAAGCATTCATAATTATGATTATAGCGATTTTCTAAGCGCTGTCTAGATGTGGCACAAGGCCGAAAGTATGGAGCACCTACTGAGGATTGAACTCATTACTCAGTCGTAATTGTTCTAGCAAGACAAGCTTGCTAAATATTACACCGCCTCGAGGTTCCCCATATTTCTAGGTGTAGCTTAGATGTGGCACAAGGCCGAATGTATTGAGCACCTAGTGAGATTCGAACTCATTACTCAGTCCTAATTGTTCTAGCGAGACAAAATTACTGACCATTACACCTGTCGAGGTCTCTAAATGATTTTCTAGGCGTAGATCAGATGTGGCACAAAGCCGAAAGTATGGAGCACCTAGTGAGGATCGAACTCATTACTCAGTCGTAATTGTTCTAGCAAGACAAGCTTGCTAAATATTACACCACCTCGAGTTGCCCTATATTTCCAGGCGTAGCTTAGATGTGGCACAAGGCCGAAAGTATGGAGCGCCTAGTGAGGATCGAACTCAATTCTCAGTCGTAATTGTCCTAGCGAGACAAAATTACTGACCATTACACCTATCAAGGTCCCTAAATGATTTTCTAGGCATAGCTTAGATGTGGCACAAGGCCGAAAGTACGGAGCACGTAATAAGGATTGAACTCACTACTCAGTCATAATTGTTCTAGCTAGACAAGCTTGCTAAACATTACACCACGCCAAGGTGCCCAATGATTGTGATTATAATCGTTTTAATTTGACTATTTAACGAAGCAGTAGAGGACATTTTTATCGTTATATTTATAGTGGTGGATTTCTCAATCATCTTATTCAATCATTAACCTAAGAATTTTTTCTAATTTGCTGCTGATCCGGGTTTTTTCCGTGACCCAGAGTATAGAAATTCCACTCTACGACAGTGAGATTGAACACCTGAATAGCAGTTTTGATATTGGACAGATTAAAAGCAAGCGAGATAGAAGAAAACAACGAGTAATCTACCTACCGACGTTTAGGAGAGATAACAAAAAGACAATATTTATTAAGGGTTGCACAGAGAGAGAGAGAGAGAGAGAGAGCGATGATCGCCATAGTTCTGAAGTTTTTAGGGTACAAAGAAGAAGGAGGCAGAAATGTAAGGATCTCGTTACTATTGTAATAGAAAATGTGACGCAAGAATCCGTCTGCGGACAGGAAGATTGAAAGTTAGTTGTCTCCTGGAAATTAAGCAAATTTCTTCAGGTTTTATGAGAATCAGCTCGCTGTTTATGTTGAATAAATCTGGTATGAAGCCTGTCTCTGGTGAGTCTTTGCCGTTTTTCCATGCTATCAAAATTGCACGAGCTATTATTTATGAGGTTTTGGTTGGGCGTTTCTTTCTTTTTTTCTTTCTTTTTCTCACTGAAACCAAGTAGCGTCTCTTTTTCGACTTTTCACGCAATCAAAAAAGAGTAATCCATTATTCACGAAGTAGTACGTATGTATTTAAAGGGTATAACTAAGAAACTAAGGGACACAGAGAATTATATTAAAATACTACTACTATTATTATTACTACTACTACTTTACAAATACTTGTGTATGTAGTTGGGATGAAATTAAATTAATTTGAAACGAAATGAAATTGAAACGAAATATTAGTGAAAATTAATAATGCTTCCTTAAACTGGAAAAAATAATTTCTTAAATTTAGGGTTGTATAAAAAAACTTTGATAAACGGTAGAAAAAGTTTTATTTCTACAGTGTGCCCTGGACAAAAGCGGCGTATTTATTCTTCAAGAAAATACACCAGCTCTAATTGGTCCATTTCAGTGGCCCCCTAAAAACCCAGATCGAAAACTTATGGACTATTTTATCGGAAGTATATTCCTAACTCACTTGCGTCGTCGTGACATCGTCGATATTGATTCATTGAAGTGGAACTTAATTAAAGCTTGGAATGAAATTCCTTTTGACATGATCCGCAAAGCTACTGTCTCCTCCTGGTTACGACGCTTACAACTTTGCGTTGAACATTCAGGCAAACATTTCCAACATCTACAATGATTGTTCATTTTTTTGAATGAATCTAAATAAATTTATTTCTGAATTTAACTTTTTTTCCTTTTTTTTTTTTTACTTGGCAAGCTGTAGTATTACCTCATTATTGGTCTGGATATTTGTCGATGTAATGCATAAATGAATTTGCAATTTTAATAGAATTTATTTTTCTCTTCGCGAAAAGAGCATATAAATTATTCTAGGGATATACTTTTTTTTAATCATTTCATTCTAAGTAAGGCGGGAATGACATTGGTACGCTTGGGGTTACAGTGAGGGTGAAGGTGATAGAAAAAGACTAGGTATAAGGGGGGATCGAGGAAAAGATAAAAAAAAAATGTTTATTTCTACAGGATGCCCTGTAAAAAAAGCGGCAAATTTATTCTTCAGGAAATACAGCAGCTCCAATTTGTGTATTTCAGTGGCAATCTAAATGCCCAGATCTGTAAGTTATGGATTATTTTTCTGGAGTATATTTCTAACTCACTTGCAAGACCGTCGTCGTGACATCGTCGATATTGATTCACCGAACTGAAACTTGGAATGAAATTCCTCTGGACACTATCCGAAAAGCCTCTGTCTCCTGGTCGCCACGCTTACAACTTTGTGTTGAACATTCAGGCAAACATTTTCAGCATCTACGACGATTGATAATTATCTGTCTATACTTCTGAGATGAGGTAATATGTACATTGTTTATACATGGCACAGTGGATAAAGGCGTTGGTTAGATCCAGTGACAGGGCCCAAAGAGCGTGAGTTCAATACCCGGTTAAGGCAGTGGATATATTTCAGAGGGAAATTAACAGGAAATAACTGATAACTGACATCCATCAAACATAGCACTTGGAACTACCCAAAGTGAGCGAAATAAAGGGTTCGACATTTCAAGCACCTGAAGAAGGCCGGAGCGTACAATGGCCGAAACGTTGTAATAAATATGGCGACAAAGATGAGGACAATAGTCCGAATAATGTAAATAGCGTGCATAATGCCTCATCTCAGAAATATAGACAGATACTGAAGGGCCGAAACGTTGTAATAAATATGGCAACTAAGATGAGGACAATAGTCCGAATAATGCAAATAATGTATATAATACCTCATCTCAGAAATATAGACAGATACTGAAAGGCCGAAACGTTGTAATAAATATGGCAACAAAGACGAGGACAATAGTCTGAATAATGTAAATAGTGTACATAATACCTCATCTCAGAAATATAGACAGATACTGAAGGGCCGAAATGTTGTAATAAATATGGCAACTAAGATGAGGACAATAGTCCGAATAATGCAAATAATGTATATAATACCTCATCTCTGAAATATAGACAGATACTGAAAGGCCGAAACGTTGTAATAAATATGGCAACAAAGACGAGGACAATAGTCTGAATAATGTAAATAGTATACATAATACCTCATCTCAGAAATATAGACAGATACTGAAGGGCCGAAATGTTGTAATAAATATGGCAACTAAGATGAGGACAATAGTCCGAATAATGCAAATAATGTATATAATACCTCATCTCAGAAATATAGACAGATACTGAAAGGCCGAAACGTTGTAATAAATATGGCAACAAAGACGAGGACAATAGTCTGAATAATGTAAATAGTATACATAATACCTCATCTCAGAAATATAGACAGATACTGAAGGGCCGAAACGTTGTAATAAATATGGCAACAAAGATGAGGACAATAGTCTGAATAATGCAAATAGTGACGATTGATCATGTTGTGCATGACTAATGATCATGAAATAAATTTCTTTTTTAAGTGATGCTCTGTAGATAAGTTATCAAAAGATAAATCTGCAATAATATTGATCATGACGATTGACGACTGTATTTAAATTTTTGTAGATTGTAAGGAAACACAGAAACGGGAAAGGATTTCCACCATCGGGCAGTTCAAGAAAAGAAACTATTGGAGTAGAAATGGCGATTACATTTGACTAATCAGCAGTAAAATACTTAAAATATGTAGCCTGGGACCGAGGGGAAAAAAAAGCACGTCTGTGGAGTTAACTTGAAAACATTTGTAGAAAAGACCGAGGGAAGCCTCGTCACGTCGGTGAGAAAGAGACTAAACTCAGGATGCCATCGATTATATTACAGATCCTTCTTTGGATTTTGTCAAAAACCTCGAGATGAGTAGGAGGAACACCAGACCAGATTTGGAAACGGTATTCAATGAACGAGCGAATGGTAGATTTGTAAATGTGCAGGATGGACTCTGAAGAGATAAATACTCTTCTGGCACAACACAGTTACCCAAATTTTATTGCAGTAGGTGCCATTTTTTATTCGATGTAGTCGTTCGACTTTAAGCCAGTTGAAAACGCCAGGCCAGGTATCCGCAGTGCGTTGCTCTCCATGAGTCTAGCATCAGCCATACTGGTGCCGGGCAGAAAATATTCTCTATGGCAGTTAAATGAGATTAGTTTCTTTTTGGAGGCATAAAAATTACGACCCATTTTCTGCCTCAGTTACCCACGGATTGGAGGTCCTTTTCAAGAGCAGCAGTTAGGTTAACTTTGTCAGCTATGGCGGATTTACTATCGAGACATGAGTAAATGGTAGCGTCATCAGCATTTATGCTGATGACACAATTCGAAACTGATGACATCAGGAAGATCATTTATGCAAATAAGAAACACCGACCTTCATTTCACGATTTGACAGGAACCATTGAATGAAATCAAACAATCGTCCAGTAATACCTTAGCTCTGGAGCTTACGTAGAAGAACAGCGTACCAAACCTTGTCAACCGCCTTCGAGATATGTAGAACCACAGATCGAGCTTCGTCTTTACTATCAAGAGATTGATATATATATTTAGCACATCAGCGGTAGACCTCTGCAAAACGTAAGCCATATTGTTTGGCCGTTAGATGTAAGGTGCTTACCAATTCAGCATTGATTAAAGTCGTGAATACTTCACCGAAACGCGGTAGAAGGCTATTAGGTCGATAGTTAGTGGGGTCAGAAGTTTTTCCACATTTCTTAAAAACAGGAACCACAGAGGATGACTTACAATAAGATGGAAAGCAGGAAGTGGCGGGGCAATATTTATGAAGTGAACTGGAGCCAGCTCGAGAGTATATTTCTTTAGATCGATGGCTGGCATCCAAGTCTTCCCCGTTTGCCTTATGGGAGTTTAATTTATAAATGATGAGGTGAGTCACTGGGTAAAGCGCATATCACTTAGTAGAAATTCTGTGGGTAAATCAAGTGTAAGTACTCCAAATGAGTCGAGTGTTAAGTTGAAAGAGAATTTTCGAGCAAAGTAGATGTTAGGACTTCGAATTGATTGGATAGAAGACAGATCAAGGATTTTCTGTTGTTCAGCAGACTCTTGCAGAGCCGCCAATAACCTGTAGAACCGAACTTGAAAGATGCTATGTGGTTCCATTCTATCAGCAAACAGTAAGTTCGCTTCTTTGAGGAGGATGCTTGGACTCGTTACCAGCAGAGACAAAGAAACGTCTTTTGCAATCAGGTGTATCTCTGGTACAGCTGGAAGTGATTCTTGTCGGCTATAGCATGCGGGTGAGAACCAAAGAGATGAACACGGTTTAACTTGCTATTTCCTTGCTGCAAAGAAAGCATCGATACCGGCTTTCATAGAGATAGAGACCTCAGATGCGCATTTTTGAGCAGGAAGATTAAAAATTTAATTCCAAGGGACATCACGAAGGAAATCACGGAACAAGTCCCAATCTGCTCGTTGATAACAGAAAGATATTCTGTTGGTAGGAGGTTATTGTTTTGTAAGAGAGTGGGAGGAGATGTTTACAGACACAAGATCAGAGCTGCCAAGAAGGCAGAGCTGCTTAGTACGAGAGTTAGTGTTAGAGGTTAAAAAAAATATCGAGAAGAGAAGCGTATCAGTCAGGGTTTAAAAGCGTAGGGGAAGTTAACCACTTGTGTGAGAGATTAAATGATTGAGACGTTAAGGGTTTGGATGGCAGCGAGGTCAGTAACAGAGTGTTTTATTGGTAAAAAGTGTTTGTTTTAATCACTATGAAATTAAAAAAATATATATTCTTTATATACATTTGAGTTATCCGTTCAACCGCTTCCTAACACTAAAAAAAAAAAACGTATAGAATTACCAGTTACTATCAACAACGATTTGACTTATTTGTTCGTATCGATCAGAGAATGACAGAAATCGATTCTAAAATTGGAGATTGCGTTTTGATTTAATTCTCTAGTCAGCGTTCGTTTCATTTTTCTATTCGCATTCTGTTTTATTTTCTCTCGGATAGACGGGGTTCCTTTTTAAGTTTGATTTTATTTAATATATATCCTCTCTTCTATTTGATTATACAGGTCATATAATTATATGTCTAGTATTATTATTAGTAGGAGATATAAGAGTTGTCAGAAATGCGTAGACCAGACTGCCATTAAGTTTTGACTATTTTGATTATTGTTTTGACGACGAAAATATTCCGTGACCGTAAATTTAGGCGCTGGGATTTGGTTATAAAAAGTTGCTTAAAGTAAAATGTAAACTTTTATAATTTCCTCCGGACTAGTTGGATATGAGTGTTCAAATCATGTCGGGAGCTCGTTTTTATTTTATTTTCCACGAACAGTTCATCAGATATGGACTGTGTTAGAAGCAAAAGAATTACTGATCTGGAAGTAGTTGACACGAAGATTAATCTGTATTTTATAAAACATCCCATCCTTCTTCTATATGCATTAGCTTAGATGTGGCACAAGGCGGAAAGTATGGGGCACCCTGTGAGTGTCGCGCTAACTACTCAGTCGTAATTAATCTGGCGAAACGGGCTTGTTAACTATTACACCATGTTAAAGTACCCAAACGATTTTGAAAGCTTGGCTTAGGTGTGGCACAAGACCGAAAGTGTGAAGCACCTAGTGAGGATCGAACTCACTACTCTGTTGTAATTAATCTAGAGAGGCAAACTTCTTAACAATTATACCATTTTGATGTGCCGAAATGATATTTCAAGTGTAGATTAGGTGTGACACAAGGCCGAAACGTGAGGCACCTTGCGAAAACCGAACTCACTACTCCGTTCTAACTGATCTAAAGAGACAAGCTTCTTAATTTTTACACCACGTCGATGCGCTGAAATGATTTTGTAAGCGTATCTTAGATGTGGCACAGGCCAAACGTATGAGGATCGAACTCACAACGCTGTCGTAATTGATCTAGAAAGGAAAGCTTGTTAACCATTGCACCACGTCGATGTACCCAAATAATTTTCTAAGCGTAGTTTAGATGTGGCACAAGATCGAAATTATGAGGCACCTCATGGAGATTGAACCCGCTGCTCGGTCGTAACTGATCTAGCGAGACAAGCTGTCTAACCATATCACCACATCGAAGTGCGCAAATGATTTTCTGAGCGTAGTTTAGATGTGGCACAGGGCCGAAAATATGAAGCACCTAATGAGGATCGAACTCACTAGTCCGTAAGGCAAGCTTCTTAACCATTGCATCACGTCGAAGTCCGGCTTCTATCTTTGTTCTATGATCGATTGCTATGTCTTATTTGCAACAGATGTCGAAACTTTTCTTGTTTAAAAAATCACCGGCCGACTTCCTTATCGAGAGAAATATATATATCTTGTTCCAGTTTTATTCAATAGTATGTCTATAAATTACTTTAACGAGATCCGGCCTTAATCGATAACGAAACCAAGATTTCAAAAACAATGCTAAGTTGGTAACTGAATAACTGTGAAAGATTTAGATCTCCATTTTTAGAGGCGGACAACAAAAACCCGTTGAATTGCAGTAACCTTTAAATTTATTTCTGAAGAACATTATCGTCAGAATTAACTACCGAGGGAAACAATCCTTTACACAACCTTAGCATCATCTGAAATTCTGTAGGAAAAACCTATATTAACACAGAAACCGATTTTCTCTTGATTACTGATAAAATGACGTTCATGTTTGACGAATTCGTACAATGTTTTAACATAATAACTTCATTGTGACGAATGAATGAAGAGTGAAGATATACGCAAAAAGGGTCTGAATTTCGTCAACAAAATTTCTGTCACTTTTCAGACTTTAAAATTACGCCTATAAAAATATTAGAAAACGGTGTTTAGTTGGTAGGACTTCGTTCAACATCATTATCTAATGCATTTAACATCACCGAATTTTCAATTATTCAGTTCAGAAATTCTTAAAGGCCTAATCTTCAGAAGAAAGAAACGTAGGAATTTACCATTATTAGAATTCTCTCTCTCTCTCTCTCTCTCTCTCTCTCTCTCTCTCTCTCTCTCTCTCAGAAGTTATGACGTTAAACGAATATAATTATCACCAGTTGTTCTGCATCTTTTTTTCTGGGCTTTATTACAAATATTCAACTCGATACCATTTTCGATTTCTGTGAGCGGAAGCTGGAATGTCTTGTCCGACCCACATCCCAGAATCAATATTTCAATGAACAATCGACCTAATACTGATTTTGGGAGATGGGTAAGCCCGACAAATTCTCAGAATACACCGACGCAAATGAAATTATCAACAATACTAAAATTTATACTACAAACTATCGGCAGGCCTTCTTTCATGGACATCGCTTTAACCATTTCAGCTAAGGAAATCTTATTGTATGAGATATACAGAGATCTATAGGGATCCTAACACTTTTGAATTACCTATTTTAGGTCATGTCTGGGGATTTTTTTTTTTTAACAGGGAACGGAAAATATGCGACACTGAAATAAGGCGCATTGAGACAGCCAAAGATGCCTTCCAAAAGCTAAGCCGAATATTAAGAAATAAAAAAAAAACTTCGTTAGAAACAAGTAAAAGAATACCAGTGGAATCTAGATAATCATCTAGAAGATGAAGAAGAGACTTGAAGCAAAAGAAATGTGGTTCTACAGAAGGATGCTGAGGATACCATGGACCGAACATGGGAGCAACGACGAAGTTTTAGAAAAAATAGAAACAAAGAGAAACTTATACTTAACATAAGGAAGAGACAGTTAAAATCTCCTGGGCACATAATGAGGAAAGGAGACTTAAAAAATCTGATACCCCCAGGGCAGATAGAAATCATTAGGAAGAAATAAAAATAAGGCGTAACATAGTTAATTAGGTTGGGATTACGGTCATATCTCGTTTAAACATTAGTTTCTGTACGATGATCGAAGTTAAGCAACATCAAGCTTGGTCGGTACATAGATGGGTGACCGTTTAGGAATACCAGGTGCTGTAACCTTGGATGTGCGGGTGGTGTAATGGATAATGGCTTGGAAATGTTGAGCGGAGATCCAATTCCCGCTGGGTTCGTGATAATCACTTACGAGCAAATGTCCTTGGCAAATGTATGAATGCATCTATTCTCCTCCTATCTATGTGTTAATTAGTAAGACTAATAAAATAAAAAAAGAATCCAAATGTTAACAGGTTGGACAGTAGACATTTTTAATAACATTCAGCCGTCTTCATGAAATAGATGTTTCTCGAAACACCAAGGAATAAAAAGACAGCAAAGAAAAATTATAAAAGCGAGTAGTAAAAATCGACATGAATAATTTAAGACGCATATATATATATATATATGAACTTTTTAACTTTTGGAATAAATTAACTAAACTTTACAACTGGAAACTTTTCCTTTGTCAAAAAAATTTATAAAAAAAATTTAAATTTATGCAAATTAAATAATAAAAAAAAGGGTTGGTGATTACAGAATTGTCGTCTGAGAAATGAGAAGTAGAAGCTAGCGAGTGTGTGGATGGCAGACGATATAGTCGTTTCTCTTCACAATGACGGCCAGATCGTATTGAGTAACTGCAGGGCACGTGAATGGCGCTGTACAAGCGAGCGGACTGAAAGAGATGTTGTGGAGGACAAACATCAATGATATACTTATCATTAACCTATTATATATATTGTTCATATTAATTAATACGTATTTAAAACGAAACAACATGTAATAAAGCTCAGAAAGAGACTGCTAAAATTTCTAGCACATATAATGAGGAAAGAGGGCTTGGCAACTTTGAAACTCACGGGATATATTCAAGGCCAAGAGGAAATCATCGAGCTTCTACTATCGAATTGTTATTCAGGCAAAATTTTTTGCTAATGCAGAATTTTCTATTTTCTTGTTTGGGAGATAAAATGTATTTTTTGTTGTTGTTTTTTGCTGATTTTAATTTTTTTGTAGATTAAATTCACACATGATACTACAAAGAAACTGAACCTAAATTTAAGATTATTTTCTTATTTAAAAATTGATTCAAGTTTTTCTCAAGTCAGACTAATGTCTTCACTAAGATCAAATCTGAATGAATTAATATTTCGAAATAATGTTGAGAATATTTAAGTTGGTGACTGCGATAATAATGGAAATGTCCTAGACATTTAAGGAAATGTAGTCGCTCAATTTCCAAACTTGTGGCGTGAAAAAGCACATGCATAAAATATACAGGGTGTCCATAAAGTCTCTTTACAATTTAAAAAATATATGACAAAGGCAATTTATGAGATATCTTAATTAGAATTGTTCAATGTACTCAGTAATTATGAAAGTTTTTAATCATATTTTAGTTATGTATTTCAGGTACTGTTAAATGAACTCCTGAAAGATGGATACCCCTCATGAAAAGGCGCAATGTGTATCATGGTTTATTGAAACAAAATTGAATACGAAGACTCAGTAAAACTACAGCACTTCTTTCTATGGGATTATGTTAAATATATCGTGTATCGAAAAAAAAGATACAGGACATTAATGATCTGAAGGAAAATATCACTAATACCATTGTCACCATTGATGAGGTTATGCGACAGCAAACCTGGCAAGAAATCGAGTTCTCTCCTAATGTCCTTCATTCAACTAATGCTAACGCGTGGGTTAAAATACGTACAAAACATATTTGTTCATTTGTTTTGGTTATAGTTTTTAATTGTAAAGAGACTTTAAGGACACTGTGTATTATACAGGAAAACGATAAACAATAATTTTTAAGTCGGATATTATTAGGCTGGTGCAAAAATAATGACGTAATAATGTCGTTTTTTGACGTTAAAAAATATGTCAAGAAACGACATTATTACGTCAATTTTTTTTGCACCAACCTAATATAAACTGAAGCCCACACGATGTCTTGCTGATATATATGTAGGATTAATGAGAAAATCGTTATTTCATATTATTGCCAAAGCATTAACACGCCTAATAATATAAATCTGAGATACATTTATTCTTTTTATCTGTTGCCATTTTTGACAGTGTGATGAGTTCTTAATTATATATTTGTGCATTTCTGGTATCCTGTCGTTGAAAGAGATACTGTTAAATGAACTTCTAAAAAATGGTTTCTCCTCAAGAAAACCACAACGTGTATCATGGTTTATTAAAACAAAATCGGATACGCAGACTCGGTGAAACTACAGCACTTCTTTCTATGGGGTTATGTTAAATATATCGTGTATCGAAAAAAAGATACGGAATATTAAGGATCTCAAGGAAAAGATCAATGGTGCCATTGCCACCATTGATGAAGCTATGCTACAGCAAACATGACAAGAAATTGAGAAACGTCTTGATGTGCTTCATGCCACTAATGGTGTCCATATAGAGGTGGATCAAATTAGTTAACAAAACTTAAGTATCTACTCCTCACTTTGTAACAATTTCCATATATTTGTCTATTCACTTGCTTTTGTAATGTTTTTTTTTAATTATAAAGAGACTTTATCGTCACTCTATACGTTACAGACGACACTCTCTTTTACTGCGCAGTGCATTTGGTGCAACGTATCGTAGCTCGGAATCAGAGAACCGAGTTCGAATTTCAGCCGAGTTCGTTAGATTCATTTAAGAACAAGTACCATTGAGAAAGTTATGAATCCATCTCTTCCCCTCCACTTATGGGTTAAACCATTCTAGAGACGAAATAACCCATCTCCCAGCAAGATGAGACTAATTGTATTGGCACATGGAAACAAACAATCATCGACATACTTCAGTCGTATGAGTTGTGCATGCTGCTATAGGCGGAGAAAGTGCTCATTCATTTTCTACTTACAAAAGTTCTAAGGTTCTTAGCTTCAAATGTAGAAAACTGCGTCCGTTTGGAAGTTTAACCAACGGATAATATCCGAGATTGTATTGTGACTATTTGCACTATTTACATTACTGGGACTGTTTTCCTCATCTTCATTTCCATATTCAAAACGTTTCGGCCGTTGTACACTCCGGCCTTCTTCGGGATATCTCTATATTTCTGATATGAGAAATTGCAATTATTTACACTATTTATATTGTTGGGACTGCTGTCCTCAGCTTTATTGTAATATTTACGACGTTTCGGCCGATGTACGCTTCGCCTTTCTTCAGGTCATATAAGTTGGAATTTCCCCAAGGACACACAGTCCAGTGGATAAAAGAATTTGTTGAAGTAATCTATCGATTTGATCAAAAGAGTTGTGAGTTTAATACCTGGCCAAAGCAGAGGTGAACAAAAAAATTGGAGAGTTGATTTACTAAAAAGAAATAACTGAAACTAAGATATCCAGAAAAGGCATGGCACGTGGAACTAGAACAATATACCCCAGTACGAAATAAATGGTTCAGTTTGAAATTCCAACTGATATCCCGTGAAGAATGTCTGAGCGTACAACAGCCGAAACGTCGGGAATATGCCATACTTTTTCTGGATATCTCAATTGTGAGTTCAATACCTGACTACAGCAGAGGTGAATAAACTTGGAGAATTGAGCTCCTAAAGGGAATTAACTGAAAACTGAGCTATCCAGAAAAGTCATGGCACGTTGAACTAGAACAGTCTTCACCCTACGGACTCAATAAAGGGTTTCGTAAATAAATATATTTTTTCTTTCAATTTTCTTCAAGCAACATCAATATGAACAAGGAAGTCGGTGTAACATTATATATATATAAAAAAAGAACCTGTTGACAAATAGAAAAACAACTGTAATAGGAATAATGCATTTTCACCATCATGACTGTTCAGAAATAAAATGAAACGATATTTTGATTATATCGGTGAGTCGTTTTAGATGAAAGAGTGCGAATATCTTACGTGTTTTATTTATTTTAACTCCATCGGTGTTTCTATGTTTAAACTTGGTGCACGTGTTGGATATTTTTCACGCTGTTTCTGTTTTCTTTTCGGTGAGCAGCGTCCTTCCTTCACTTAAAGATCGGGTTCTACTTGTGGTGATGAATGAGTTGAGAAATCAGATCTTATTCAAAGAAACGCAGCCCATCAGTTTTTAATTGGCATGTCTTGTGTAAATTCTGAATGGAAATCTAATAATATCCTTTCTATTATTCCCATTCCAGTACCCCCCCACCCATCTAAATAAGAAGAACTCAAGAACTTTTCGCGTTTATTAAATCTTAATAACAATGGGATTAGCATGGAAAGTATAGTTTCAGAAAATGGGAATTCATTTTATAAGCAAAATCTTAATTCCAAATTTCTGCCTTTAATCCTGTTAAAGAACAATTAATAACCATATGAGAAGAATTTATTTCGGATTTGAATCAACTCACAACGAAGCAAAAAGCATGAAAATACTTTAAATATAAAAGTGTAAAACATTTTAATTTTATTGCTTTTTCAACTAATTTTTTCTTAACGTGTATGAATATTACAGTCCTTATTTGTAGCCGCTAAGTTTAAAAGAAATGTGATTTCTCCGCGTGTATGCGTGAAAAAGTGGTAAGGGAGAAAGTGAGGACGAAAGTGTGTCACATAGCTTGGCGTGAACGAGCGTAAAATTAACATAACTTGATGAGGGGGAGTGTAAATGTCACCTAGCTTGTTGAGGAAGAGTATCAGTGTCACATAGTTTTTGATGAAGAGAGTAAGTGTCACGTAGCTTGATGATGAAGACGGTATGTCACTCGTAGCTTGGTGAGGAAGAGTATAAGTGTCACGTAGCTTGGTAGGGAAGACTGGTGAATGATTTAGGGAATCTCATTTGAAGCCTCGTCGACCGTCGTAAACTGCTGTCGCGTGTTGCCGTCTCTATCTTCTTACTGGTTTATCTGGTCTAGTAACGTTGCATAAATTATTTAAATGATCAGGAAGCGTATTTTTCATTGCGTGTTTTTCATTGCGTGTTTTTCATTGCGTGTTTTTCATTGCGAGAACGCGTCCCATTGGTTGAAAAATATTTATTTATTTTCAAAGGATTAATTTATTAACCGGAAGTTTGCCCGAATCCATGGACTCAGAGATCATTTTTTGTCACTTGATTTGATTGTTTATTTCCGCCTTCGCTTCACAAATTAAATGCGTTGTGGTATACTAACTTCGATGTTATCGATATAAACAATGAAACATTTTTTAAAAGAGACACAGAGTATAAAATACACAATTTATATTGTCTTATCTTTGATGAGTCATTTTAAGAATACTTCAAACCTTTAAATAGCATTCTTCTTGTGACCAATATGAATCTGCGTCATAATAAACACAGAATTGATTTGTGAGTAGGCTTGTTTGATCTGAATATTTACCGCTATTTTTCATCATTTCTCCAGTTTTCGCTGGTAAAATACAAAAAAAAAAAAAAAACCCCAAAAACATTGGTCTGGAAGAACGCGACGCACATGTTCAATTTACATAACAAAGGGGGCGGTAATCAAGTTATTAATTCCCTTGAAAGCTTATTAGATCTTGGATACATCTGTGGCGCCCCGTTTCAGTAATGAAGATAAATGCTAATCAATTAAGTAATGAAAACTCATGACACAGAAAGTAACTCAATTTTTGTCCATTGACAGGCTTCAATTATTTGAATATTTGTATTCATATATATTAACCAATCAGTGACGTCGTACTAGACGTGCGGTATTCTTTGAATTAACAGAATGTAAAACATCTTAAAATAACATCCTAGAGATTCAACTTCAGAATATGGTCAACAATATTTTCTTCCTTAAAAGAAGTATATATATATATATATATATATATATATATATATATATATATATATATATATATATATATAAGTATATATATATATATATATATATATATATATATATATATATATATATATATATATATATATATATGCAAATTTCATTGAAAACGACAGTCAAGGTGCTTTTATTTAGTTTTTTATACAATTTCTCATGCGATCTAATATTTTTCTTTCTTTTCGGATGATAAATTATATAAAAACTGTTCGAATGTTCTTTTTATCCGTGCGCTTTCGGCAATACATTTAGCCATTTTCTAGGATTAAATATTTTAACTGTTAAAATAAGAAATATTTCGTTGTATGTATGTTTTATAAAATGTTTTCATTTTTCAAAACACGGTCAAGATATTATGTCCATGTTGAAAGTTAATATTATTAAGTGTTGGTGTAGATGATGCTATTATATTAGTGTTGTCAACAAGGATAACATACTTGTTGACAACACTAATATAATAGCATCATCTACATGCAAAGAAAAGGAAGCCTTATTAATAAAAACAAACAAACGAACACTTAATAATAAAAAAATATTATTAGATCTCATGAAAAATTGTATAAAAACTCAATAAAAGCACCTTGTCTGTCGTTTTCAATGAAATGTGCATGAAAGAAAGATTGCTGCCTAAATAAACAAATATATATATATATATACATAAATTATTAGAAGGTTTTGATAATTATATTTAAGTAATTCTAATTTTAAGTCTGAAAGAAACCTCAACAGAATGCAGAAAGCACTGGACGGTCGTTTCGTCCAATATTTGGGACTCATCATCATTCATATAATTATCAAATCCTTCTAATAATTTCTATCATGTACATCATTGCTTGAACCGGCTTCTAACGCTCTAGAGTGAGCGGCTTTGTGAGAGTAGTCGTGGTTCCAGGGGGCACAGTCCTATGGTTACAGAGAACTCAGTATGAGTCCCACCACGGATTATGTGAGAGAGCGGCGGTATATTGAGTCTGATTTGCAATCTCTTCGTTACCGAGGCCCGGTGGAACAGTTGGTATGATGTTTGCTTAACAACCTAACTGTCCGGTTTTCAATTCTCGGTAGTGGATGCGCACTTTCTGATGAGTCCCAAATATAGGACGAAACGGCCGTCCAGTGCTTTCTGCATTCTGTTGAGGTTTCTTTCAGACTCGATGAATTAATTATATATATATATATATATATATATATATATATATATATATATATATATATATATATATTAGCCAATAAGCTTGCGATTAATAAATCTAAATTTTAGATTCATCGGTGCCTAAGTTGTTATTATAAATGTGATCAATTCTTGGTCACTAATTAGTCTTTCAGTTAACCTTTAGCCTGAGTGTTTATTCGATCGTTTGACACACAAACTAGACTGAAATTCTCACACTTAATTAATTGCCTACATCTTTCGCATATTTGATTATACAATATTAGAAAATATTGCTTAGCGATAGTTTGTTTACATGCGACAACTTCCTGCATTTATTTCATAAGGTCTACATTTATAATTCATATACACAAGACCTGACACTTAGATCAAGTAGACCTGTCACATACATCTTCACACATATAGACGGATGCATCCTTCATTCTATACTAACGCAATTCATTCAGTTGTACTGTAAAAAGAACATACAAAACATTTTGTGTACATATATAGCGAAGAATCTTGTAATTCCTTTTTTTCAAATTTAAAGAATAATAATATACCAATAAATAAATAAAAAATATATTAAAATTTTAGATCCGTGTTTGAAGATAAATTTAATTCTTCGTTTATACACGCATATTCCGCTACACATACCAGACCTCAAGTGGAACTCGTATATACAATCCATTGCTAAATTCGCTAGAAAAAAATGGTCGGTTCTCTGTAATTCTCCAAGAAGTACCTAACTCATTCCGTTCTGTTTTAACTCCGAAAGAGTTAGATTAGCCCTAAAATGTGGTACTGATGCCATATCTGGGTTTGTGCTTACTAGTTCTTACTTTCCAATCATTACAGAGTCGAAAAATGTGTACGCATCCTTTTGGGTGATGAATTGTATTTCACCTTAGCAGATGAAACTTTGCCTGCCTGTCACTACTCTACCGATATTTCCATGGCAAATGTTCAAATGCGCTAAATTCCCAAGTAGCCCTAATTCTAACACTCCTAGTTAAACCCGCCACACCACGTACATTGAGGGGAAACGCAGCTTTGTGGAACAGAATAAAAATCTTAAACTCTTCAAGACTGTAGTTAACTTTTATCTTTCCAACATATTTGTGCCGTCGCCCCCCCCTCTGTCTTTTTTTTTACAAATACTTTCATGGTAACTGCTCCGATGAGCTGCTTTCGCTGGTTCGCAGACTGCATTAATTTAAACGTTCAACTAGGCTGGCATCTCGCTCTCACCCTTTTACTGTCGAACTGTTAAATGTAGCCGTTTCTTCTACTCCAGTAGTTTAATGTCTCGCACTTCTCGCCTGTGGAACTCCCTACCATTTTGCTGTTTCCCTGATAGCTATAATCTCGAAATGTTCAAATGTAATGTCAATCGACGTCTCCAGATGCCTTGATCTATCCCCTATCCTTCTCTTCATCCTTTTCTCTATCACTCTTATTTGCTCTCGCTGCAACTTTCTGTAACCCCTTGCGTGCTAGTCGGTTCCCGCCTTGCTTGGTGTGTAACGCTTAAAAAATATTCGCATAAAATACACCCCTTAATTTAATCGTAAACACAACAAACGCCTTCAGTAACACTCTAAATAGTGTGGCCCTTGAGAATTTTTATAGTGTGAAGATTAGTTAAAAAATATCAGGGCACAACTTATATAGGTCTGTGCATTTATACAATTTCAGGATATGGTGGCGCCCAAATACCATTATATTTACTTACTGTCTACACACAATTTTTAGCACCTTATTTTATATATATATATATATATATATATATATATATATATATATATATATATATATTCTGTATATTTAGGCAGAGATTTTTCACTGATGCATGTTTCATTTAATAATAAGTGTTGTCTATTTTAAATAAGTTCCTTTCATATTGTCTGATAAGTTTAATAACATTATCATTGAAAGACGAAACAAAATCACCATACCATAATGATACATATTTAAATCCAATCTAACCTTTTAGGCTTACATAAGCGATTATCAAAGATGACAATTACATTTCAATATATCAACCAATACACGGACGAAACAATAATGATAGTCTGTTTTTGCATGAAAAATTTTAAAATCAACGACTAATTCGTGTATACGAGACGCGGAAGAGAAAATCGCGTCGCAGCTCGTAACTTCACACTTGACAACGCGA
This sequence comes from Acanthosepion lycidas, assembly GCA_963932145.1. Taxonomy (NCBI): domain Eukaryota; kingdom Metazoa; phylum Mollusca; class Cephalopoda; order Sepiida; family Sepiidae; genus Acanthosepion; species Acanthosepion lycidas. Next base: position 23,833,777 of record OZ010610.1, read on the forward strand.
GAGTGAAAACGAGAAGTATTAAATATGGGAAGGAGTTGGTATAAACCAACGGCTTCTGTTATCAATTATAGATATTTAAGAATATTTGTGGGATTTCATAGTTTATTTTGTTCAGGTTAGGTTTCAACTGTTTTATGTATATAGCTTCAAAAATCTTTAGTTTTTGTTTATTGTTTTCATGTTTGAATATAGTTGTTTTCAACAAAAAATTTTACGGAATTGTGTACGCGGCCAGGCTTGTAGTTTTAAATTACTTAAAAAAGTTATCGTTCAATGGAAATGCAGTGTTCGTTCATATTTTTGTGTGTAGCTGTGATTTTGTGTGTCGCTGTGTAGCTACATATATATATATATATATATATATATATATATATATACATAAAGATGAAGAAATATACATATACACTTAAGGTGTGCTATACTTATGGGATAATGTGCTCAATATCAGAGATAGAGCGTGTATATATATATATATATATATATATATATATATATATATATATATATATAACGATTTGCAAAAAACAACATAGTTTACAAATTCAAAGTGCCCTTTGGGAGATTGTATCTCCAATGGATTAAATAATATTTATGTTGTTCACACCACAAATTCGCTTTTACGACGTTTGACTTTACATTTGAATGATAACTAGAAAATCTTAAACTCTTTAATACTGTAGTTAATTTTTATCTTTCCAACATATTTGTGCCGTCGCCTCCCTCTGTCTTTTTTTACAAATACTTTCATGGTAACTGCATTTCCTCGAAGATACATAACAGCTCTAAAAGAATTAGCTAACAACAAAAACATCCATATATCTACTGATAAGGGCGAATTGTAAACGTGGATAAACATATTTACCAACAGATGAGAGAGCTCATTAATAATGATAACATCTATGAAAAAGTAAATTAAAACATAGCTATAAAAGAAACACAAAAATACACAAGAGACATCAAAAAGTTACTAAAAATGAGGACTTTTGCATCTAACTTAATGAATACCATCCAAAAACATCCACATTACACGGATTACCAAGAACACATAAACCGAACATACCAATGAAACCTATCATATCAGGGATAGGCAGCGCCCCAAATAGGCCGCAAACTAAGCAGAATTTTCACTCTACTTCTCAGCACTATTAGTCTACCACACATAAATGATTCAGGTGTCTTCCTAAACGATTTAAAAGACAGACTTTAAAAACAAATATATGACTAGTTTAGATATAAAATTTTTATACACAAACGAAATGCTTAAATCTACTAAAAAAACACGGAACGAAAGCAAAAATAAAATTACCTCTACTGAGACATAAAATCGTAAAATCGTAAAAATATGCCAACTAACCATCAAGTAATATTTCTTTACATTTCACAACCAACATTACATTTACAAAATTGGTTTACCAATGGGATCTCTTCTCAGCGGCGTTCTTGTTTGTCTATTTTTAGAATTTCTACAAAGTGACCCATTCAAAAACATTCAAACTCTTCCAATTTCGGATATATAAACGACTCATTAATAATATATCCACAAAATACTAATTTAACAGATTTTCGCTACCAACTTAACAACGCTGAATCTACAACAGACTTCACTTTAGAAACTAAAACCAACTACACTCTTCCCTTCCTAGATATCATATTACACACACACACACATATATATATATATATATATATATATATATATATATATATATATATATATATATATATATATATATATACACACACATTGTATTTATATTTTGTACTGATCCTTTACAATTCTCTAATCAGTTTTTTTTTTACCCAAGTAATTTTCCTTGATCCTCTTCAGGGTTGCTTTAGAAAAAAACTAGGGTGCCTTACTTGATGAATTTCATCTTAACTTCAAGGAACTGATTAGCGAACATGAATGTATAAAATTGACACAATAATTCTATATTATTCAATGAAACACACAAGCACTCACACACAATATATATATATATATATATATATATATATATATATATATATATATATAAGTGAACATTGAAGTCAAAAATTCAAAACTTAAAAGCGACAGTCTCTTTCATGCACTAGACGCAATCATCAGGTCAGGATTGCTGTTATTTTTCTCGGCTATTTATATATACATTTCAGTGGTGCATTCTGGGAAGTCTATTTTGGCGGTTATTTTACCAGAAGTCATTTATTTGTTTATTTATTTATTTGGGTTAAATTATTTTGCGTGTCACTATTTATTTATTTATTTTCATTTTTTTTTAATTTATATATATATTTTTTTATTTTTATTTTTATTTAAATAAGTGGTTTTGTTAACGTAGTAAAAATTTGTTTATATGGCTTATTTAATAGTTCTGTTTTGATTCTAGAAGATAAACTTATCTAGTCAATTTTGGGGCTAATTGTTGTAGTTTATTCTAACTATTATTTTGGCGGGAGCACTCGTGGCCTTATCATTGCGTCTAGCATGAAACAGACCGTAGCCTCTAATTGTAGACTTCAATGTTCACTTTTATATTTACACACGCTCTATCTCTGATATTGAGCACTTTATCCCATAAATATAGCACACCTTAAAACTTTATTTCTTCATATATATATATATATATATATATATATATATGTGTGTGTGTGTGTGTGTGTGTGTGTGTGTATGTATTTGTCTATACATCTCTGTCTATCTCCATGGGATCGTAATAAATCTGGTCACAATTTCGATTTAATAAATGTTAGTCTGGTCTCAACGGAAAGGAACTCATTAAGAATAAATTGCATTGAAAGTGCGCTGATCTCATAATTCACTATGATACACATAAGATCAGGCTCGTATTTTATGTTACCATTTTGTCAAAGCTACAGTGGCACAATGCGGTATACAAAGCTAATAGAGAAAATAACAGAGTTTTGACAGATATTAACAGTAATGATCTTTCATTATCTGTTTATTTCTCTGAGATTGTCCTCAGGGACACATGGACCAGTGGATAAAGGCGTTGGTTAGTTCCAGGGACTAGACCCAAAGAGTTGTGAGTTCAATACTAGGCTACAGCAATGGTGAAGCAAAAAATTCGAGAGTTGAGTTAAAGGGAAATAACTGAGACATCCGGAAGAAGTATGGCACGTGGAACTAGAACAAACTAGTCCGGTGGACGAAATAAACGCTTTGATTCGAAATTTCAATCACCCGAAGAAGGCCAAAGCGTTCAACGACTGAAAAGTTGTGAATGTCTCAATGAAAATGAGGATAACAGTCCGGATAATGTAAGATATTAACAGCTTTAATGCAAAAAATACACAGGTTACTTTCATTCCGACTGGAAGACACAAAAATAGAATTCATTATATATTCAAATATTTATTCCTGTAGCCAAGAAACCTAAATACAGTATTTTCAGCCGAAAATCCTGATCTACACGGAAAGGATAGGTGAATAATCCACAATCTTTGTTACAAACAAACAGGTTGTTTGCAAGTCGAAAACGAATTGAGTACACCGTATTAGAGAGAATACAAAAAATAGAATAAAGACAATGACTTAAAGATTTATTTAATTCGTCAAGCGAATTGATTTTATTAGGATTAATTGTAGGCAGAAGTAAACCTTAAAATGTATGCTGCGCAGAAGATGGTGTTTTGATAGTAGTTTCAGAAGGAAAACGGAAGCAAATATTAAGTATGGTTTTCAAGAAAACCAGTAACAAATCTTACACACAGACACATGTACGTTATCTTCCTTCTTTTTAGAAGAGCGTAGATGCTAGTGAACCAGAAATTGTTCTTGAATGGACGACAAAATGCCAGACGATTACAAGTTGCAGCGGATTGCGCGCTTTATGAAGAAAGTTGTAACTATCGGATGGCACTCAAGTCGATATCTGATCTATATCGATTGGATCACCATGAAGAGAGGGTATGGCATTGAAAGACCCGAAACCTTTATTGATCCTCGGCTACAAACATCACTGATGACGTATGCCAATGCATCAAACCGATGTATTTCAGGAAAATACAGAGACGAACCAAAAATCATAGCATCACAGTACAACTATAAATGAATAAATAAATGATAATAATAATAATAATAATAATAATAATAAGGCGGGCTATTTAGATATCAGAAAAACGGATGGCAATATATGAGAGTTGTATATTAGCGACGGCACAATAATTTAATGCGGTATTTCAAAAATCAAAGAAGCGTTATAACACACAATGAATTTTTATAACACCGGTATTTTAAATCGCATGATAGCTTAGATGACCTTTCTCCGTCAAAGAGTAATATATTCTCGCCATCTTTTTTAAAAGTGTTCGTTAGCACAGGTAACTCATCAAAATAACAGTCTACATTTATTGAGTTAGACACTTTTAAAAAAAACGATATTGTCTTTTCAAATTGAAAATGCTTTATTATTGTGTTAGCTTTTTTTTTGCTTATCTTCAAGAATTATGTTTTTTTTCTCTGCAGTTATCTACACAAGGCGTAAACGCCTGTCAAATAAAAGTGTCTCCTGTCCGTTTTAATTAGGCATTAATGGAAATTGCTTTAGTACACAAGAAAGAAATACATCTCACATGTTTGAGTGTTCAATTTAATTAACAATATTTTTTCTTTTCTTTCAAGAACAAGTTTTGTCGAAAAAAAATAATGATATCGACAAATTAGTGCGTGTGTATTTGATACAATCAAGGTTGACAACGGCAGGAAGAGATGATCGATTTAATCTGACTCTGCCTCTCCTTGGTAGAATCTAGCGATTCAATGACGCCCATGTGGAAACGTTTTGACATGGTAGCTGGTATTAATCGTCACATAAACAAATATTTTTTCTATAAAGGTGTTTCTGAAAAATTTCGCATATTCTGTCGTCAAAACCATTATTAGCAAGAAAAACCCCAAAATAAAAAATAGCTTTTGGACCTATATATTGAAAATTTAATTAACACACACACACACACACACACACACACACATATATATATATATATATATATATATATATATATATATATATATATATATATATATATATCCTTTAGTAAATGATTCAAGTGGATCATAGTAATATAATATATTAAAACTCATCCACAAAAACAGCTAAATGTATTTATCATGACAGAGCAGAAATTAATACACAATAAAATCCCAAATCACCTCAGATAGGGAATAAGCTTATTTCAACTGACGTAAAAATAAAATCCACCAGTCTTGTTCAACAGGGGTATAGACTGTGTTCGTTTCAGAAATTTAACTGTGCAAGCTACAAAAAAATATAACATATAATTTATACATTTCAATGTTTCAGTCGGGTGGAAGGTACGATACAATCGTCAGGGGAGAGTGGAAGGTACGTTACATTCTTCAGGGTAGGGTGGAATGTACGATACAATCGTCAGAGGAGGGTGGAAGGTAAGATACAATCGTCAGGGGAGGGTGGAAGGTACGATACAATCGTCACGGGAGGGTGGAAGGTACGATACAATCGTCAGGGGAGGGTGGAAGGTACGATACAATCGTCAGGGGAGGTTGAAAGGTAAGATACAGTCATCACGGGAGGGTGGAAGGTACGATACAATCGTCACGGGAGGGTGGAAGGTACGATAAAATCGTCCGGGGAAGGTGGAAGTTCCGATACAATCGTGAGGTAAGTGTCGAGGTTACGATACAATCAGGGGAGGGTGGAATGTATGATACAGTCGTCAGGGGAGGGTGGAAGGTACGATACAATCGTCAGGGGAGGGTGGAAGGTACGTAACAGTCGTCAGGGGAGGATGGGATGTACGATACAATCGTCAGGGAAGGGTGGAAGGTACGATACAATCGTCTGGGGAGGTTGAAAGGTAAGATAAAGTCATCAGGGGAGGGTGGAAGGTACGGAACAGTTGTCAGGGGAGGGCGGAATCTACGATACAATCGTCAGGGGAGGGTGGAGGTTGGGACACAATCAGGGGATGGTGGAAGGCACGGTACAATTGTCAGGGGAGGGTGGAAGGTACGATACAGTCGTGAGGTAAGTGTCGAGATTACGATACAATCAGGGGAGGGTGAAATGTAGGATACAGTCGTCAGGGGAGGGTGGAAGGTAAGATACAGTCGTCTGGGGAGGGTGGAAGATACGATACAGTCGTCAGATGAGGGTGGAATGTACGATACAGTGGTCAGAGGAGTGTGGAAGGTACGATACAATCATCAGGGGAGGGTGGAAGGTACGATACAGTGGTCAGGGGAGGGTGGAAGGTACGATACAGTGGTCAGGGGAGGGTGGGAGTCACGATACAGTGGTCAGGGGACGGTGGAAGGTACGATACAGTCGTCAGTTGAGGCTGGAAGGTAAGATACAGTGGTCAGCGGAGGGTGGATGGTACGATGCAGTCTCCAGAGGAGGTTGGAAGTTACGATACAATCGTCAGGGGAGGGTGAAATGTACGATACAGTGGGCAGGGAAGGGTGCAAGGTACGATACAATCGTCAGGGGAGGTTGGAAGGTACGGTACAGTCGTCAGGCTGGTGGGGGGTGGAAAGTACGATGCAATCGTCAGGGGAGGGTGGAAGATACGTTACAGTCGTCAGGGGAGGGTGGAAGGTCCGTTACAATCGTCAGGTGAGGGTGGAATGTACGATTCAATCAGGGAAGAGTGGAAGGTACGATACATTCGTCAGAGGAGGGTGGAAGGTACGATAAAATCGTCAGGTGAGGGTGGAAGATACGATACAGTCGTCAGGGGAGGGTGTAAGGTCCGATACAATAGTCAGGTGAGGCTGGAAGATACGATACAATCGTCAGGGGTGGGTGGAAGTTACGATACAGTCGTTAGGGGATGGTGGATGGTACGATGCATTCGTCAGAGGAGGGTGGAAGGTACGATACAATCGTCAGAGGAGGGTGGAAGATAGGATACAATCGTCAGGTGAGGGTGGAAGGTAAGATACAGTCGTCTGGGGACGGTGGAAGATACGATACAGTCGTCAGATGAGGGTGGAAGGTACGATACAGTGGTCAGGGGAGGGTGGGAGTTACGATACAGTGGTCAGTGGACGGTGGAAGGTACGATACAGTCGTCAGATGAGGCTGGAAGGTAAGATACAGTGGTCAGGGGAGGGTGGGTGGTACGATGCAGTCGTCAGGGGTGGTTGGAAGTTACTATACAATCGTCAGGAGAGGGTGGAATGTACGATACAGTCGTCAGGGAAGGGTGGAAGGTACGATACAATCGTCAGGAGAGGTTGGAAGGTACGGTACAGTCGTCAGGCAGGGGGTGTGGAAGGTACGATGCAATCGTCAGGGAGTGTGGAAGATACGACACAGTCGTCAGGGGAGGGTGGAAGGTCCGTTACATTCGTCAGGGGAGGGTGGAAGTTACGATACAATCAGGTGAATGTGGAAGGTACGATACAGTCTTCAGAGGAGGGTGGAAGGTACGATAAAATCGTTAGGTGAGGGTGGAATGTACGATACAATCGTCAGGGGAGGGTGGAATGTATGATACAATCTTCAGGTGAAGGTGGAAGGTAAGATACAGTTGTCTGGGGAGGGTGGAAGATACGATACAGTGGTCAGGCAAGTGTGGAAGGGACGATACATTGGTCAGGGGACGGTGGAAGGTACGATACAGTCGTTAGTAGATGGTGGATGGTACGATGCATTCGTCAGGGAAGGGTGGAAGGTACGATACCATCGTCAGGGGAGGGTGGAAGGTAAGATACAGTCGTCAGGGGAGGGTGGAAGATACGATGCAATCGTCAAGGGAGGGTGGATGGTACGATTCAGTCGTCAGAGGAGGCTGGAAGGTTCGATACAATCGTCAGGGGAGTGTGGAAGGTAAGATACAGTCGTCAGTTAAGGGTGGAAGTCCGATACAATAGTCAGGTAAGGGTGAAATGTACGATACAATCGTGGAAGTGGTGGGGTGGAACATACGATACAGTGTTCAGGGGAGGGTGGAAGGTATGATACATTCGTCAGGTGAGTGTGGAAGGTAAGATACAGTTGTCTGGGGAGGGTGGAAGATACGATACAGTTGTCAGATGCGGGTGGAAGGTAGGGTACAGTGGTCAGGGGACGGTGGAAGGTACGATCCAGTGGTCAGGGGACGGGAGAAGGTACGATACAGTCGTTAGGGGAGGGTGGAAGGTACGATACAGTCGTCAGGGGAGGGTGGAAATACGATGCAATCGTCAGGGGAGGGTGGGAGGAACGATACAGTCGTCAGGGGAGGGTGGAAATTACGATACAGTTGTCTGGGGAGGGTGGAAGACACGATACATTTGTCAGAGGAGGGTTGAACGTATGATACAGTGGTCAGGGGAGGGTGAAAGCTACGATACTGTGGTCAGGGCAGGGTGGAAGGTACGATACAATCGTCAGGGGAGGGTGGATGGTACGATACAGTCGTCAGGGGAGTGTGGAAGGTACGATGCAATCGTCAGGTGTGAGTGGAAGTTACTATACAATCGTCTGGGGAGGGTGGAAGTTACGATACAGTCGTCAACGGATGGTGGAAGTTACGATACCGTCGTCAGGGGAGGGTGGAAAGTACGATACAGTCATCAGGGGAGGGTTGAAAGTACGATATAACCGTCACGGGAGTGTGGATGGTACGATACAGTCGTCAGGGGAGGGTGGAATATACGATGCAATCGTCAGGGGAGATTAGAAATACAAAATCATACTTAAAAGTACTATTCCAAGTTATATTTAAAAATAGATATTTTTAAATAAGTTATATTTAAGAGTAATTCATATTTAAATAATTTATGAAAAATATGTAAAGTTATATTTAAAAATAAGCTTATTCCTCATATGACATGATTTTGGATATTATTGTGTGTGTATATATATATATATATATATATATATATATATATATATATTGCAATCATCATCACTCTTTAGGAATTTACTATAGAACAAATCCTCTTCTAAGTCCTCCCTTAACGACTGTGATTGGGCTTCTTTCAAACTCTCTATCTATCTATAATTATATATCTTCTAACCATAAGCAATCAATATAGGCCAAAGCCTATTCTAAGTCCTTTCATAGCGATTGTGTTCTGAGCGTTGGATTTTCTCGATTATTTATATATATGGATCAGTGGTGCATTGTGTGTAATCCCTTCTGGGTTGTTTATTTATTTATTTGGGTTAATTTGTTTTACTTGTAATCGCCAAAATGGACCAATGCAACAATGACCCATATATATAAATACTCGATAAAAATCAAACACTCACGTCCTGACGATTGCTTTTCAAGGGTTCAGTCTTCGGTATTTACCAGTTACGGTGAAGTCCTTGTTATTTGCAGACCATGAGCGACCGGCTTTTCAGTTACTCATTTGGACTTTTCTGATTTACTTGTCACGTTAAGTTCCCTTAATTTACTTTATTTTATGTTCCTTTTATCTGTCTTTTGCCAAAAGTTTTGAAATTTTTAATTTTTCATTCCCCCTTTTTGATTTTTTATCCCATTATTTTTCTATTTTTTTCCTTTATTATTACTTTTATTTTATAGTTTATATCTTTTTCGTTTTTTAATTTATCTGTATCGACCCCGCAAGACTTGCCTTTTCCTCTTTGTTTATTTACTCTGAGTTTGACTTTATTTATTCTGTTTCTTTTTCTTCGTCTTAATTCTTTCTTCCTTGTAAATATCTGTTAAGTCTTCTGTATTTTTATTTGTTAAACATTCTGTGTATTTATTTTTTGTCTAGTCTGTCCATTTTTTTTTATTTTAGTTTCGTATTTTCCTTCATCGGCTGACTCTTTAACGGCAGCCATTTGCAATTTTTATTTATTTTATACGTATTGTTGGTTTCATATTTCTGTTTGTAGTTTGTTCTTTTTATTTTTGTATTAATTAAAAGAAAGAAAGGTTTATTGCTCTTTGAAAGTGTTTCTTTCTTGTTTGCCTTATTTTGTGTACTTTTTTCGGCTCTTTTTTTCTATAACCATTGTTTTTTACTTCCATTTGGACTGTTTAATTTTTATCTGTATTAATTTTGTGTATATGTAATTTTTTTTTGTAACATTTTATTTGTCTTGTGACCACTTGTTAAGGTTTCTTCTTCTCAAATCTCTTTGATTTAATTTTATTTGTCTGAAAATTTTACTGATTTTTGTTTATGACTTTTTTGAAAAATAGTTCTTTTCGAGACTAGGAAAAAAATGAAATACCCACCCGATAAGTAACATGAAAATATGCAGGAGGAAGACTTAGAGAAATCGATGGTCAATGAAAAGAGCCATTTTTTGGAAGTTGTTGGCGAGAATGTTAACTCCAGTGAAAGTATGGTAGTTGGAAAGTGGCAAAATCCTGAAAAAAAAGAGACGAAAACACGGTAGCCAAAAATAGTGGAAATATACCTAATCAGACAACAGCAGCAGATGATGACGACAAACGCAAAGACGAAATTTTAGTGGTCGGATAGACGCCCTCTTGCTTGACGTCTCCTCTTAAGTGTACAATCAACATTACGGAGTCCCTCGAGAAAGCCAAAAGTTACGCACATCTAGTCACAGCAGATGAGCTTTTGGTCAATCTCGAGGAAGTAAAGAGAATTGAGATAAAGAATTGTGGTGGACAAGCGTTCGCGCAAAAATTGTCCCTCCATTAAAGACAATGCAATTAAATCTCTAATCTCTCTGTGGATCAAATCTCAGAGGGTAATCAAAGGTAAGGGATATTTCATGTGGGGCGTAGTTCTAAAAACGCCTGCCGACTGACGGTTGGGTCTGTCTCTCAGCCCCCATTCTCCGAAGAGCCTTTGCTCACTGCTAGTGCGGTTGTGGAGAAGGAACACGGAGAAATGGCATGTCGTTGGCAGGGTCAAAGGCAACCTCCGGGCACTAAAGTCCCCACGTCAAAAGACACACACAGCCCCACTCCCTCTATTAGTTCAAAGTGCAACTCCCCGACTACCTATTCTGAAAAACTGCGCCAAAAAGCGCCTGAAAGTCGAGCCCTCTTTCGAAAGAAAGTAAAAACTAGAAAAACTAAAAGGAAAAACAGAATGAACCAGCAAGCAATCTTAGGCCATCTTCATCAGCTCCATCTTCAACATTCACAAAACAGCTCCCTATGGCTCCACCCCTAGTCCTGAAAACTATAACCCCAACCTCTTCCAAATCGAATCTCTCTTAAAAAAACTCCCACCTTCCATAACTCCCAATGCATCCCCTGTTAAAACACCCAGCAATTAACCCAAAAATAGAAACACAAAAAAGACAACGCAGCCCTCCCGAAGACTCAGCAGAGTCTACCAAAAAAAAAAAATGAAGCAAAAGGGGGAAGATGAGGGGGAAGATGTCTGTCGGGTAGCTTAACATCAATCAGACAACGCTTTTAATCAAACCAGGGAAGGAAAGGACCTTAGAATACTCTTGAACATGGAAAAAATAAGAGACTTGAATATTGAACATCCAAAACATTTTCTCAATGCCCAAAGAATGTTGACTGTCATGAGAGCTGGTCAGGGGTCGGAAAGCGTATGGACTATGTTACACGAACCCAATAGGGATTTCGATCTCTACCCTCCAAAAGGCTGTTTTTGATAATGAAAATGAGAAAAAACTAAATCAATTCTGTTCAGAGAGGCTCCCGCTTTTTGTTCACCCATCCCTGTATAGAGCACTTCCCCTTTGTAGTCTTCCCCTTTGACATTGGACTGTCTTCTGATGGCACTATCAGAACTGAGATGGGTACTACATCAATGGGAGAGGCCGTCGGTATCCTAAACCCGGCCGTGTTCAATGCAGGAGAGGAAACCTAATCGTTTTCATTATTGCTCTCTGGTTAGCAAGTATGAATCTCTGAGGCCTGAGGACGGAGTCTTGCAAGGCGAGGCTCTCTCGTCACCTTCAGCTTCTCGGGGTGAATGTTTGTTATGTACAGGGACTCGGTTTTCTACTCATGACTATGAGGGCATTCTGTCTGGGCTCTCCCTCTATTCAACTTGTTTTTATGGTCGTTCGAGAGGTGTCCCTTGGCTGGTGAACAAGTCTTTGAAGGCTGCATGTACTCTTATCTTCGTAAATCCGGCGGACAGGCTTTGCTTGCTGGATGTTACCATAAAGAATAGGGCTCTGTGTCTCATTGGGGTTTATGCGCCCAATAAATATTCTGAGCTGCCTGCTTTGTTTCGGCATATCGAACCGTTTTTGACGACATCACGTCGGGTAGTTTTAGCGGGGGATTGGAATGCCATCTTTGACCCTGACATAGATCGGGTACAGACCGGGACGTGAAACTATATCGGGACTTTATCGATAAGTTCGATCTTGTCGATAAGTATCGTAATGAGCACCCACGGGAGGTAGTATGGTCTTGGACAAATAGCGGCGGCTCGGCTGCTGAGGCGCTTTTTAGTTACCTCGACCCAGACTTAGGAGAGTCGATGTAGGGTTCTTAGGGTGTCCAAGTTTTCATTACATAGTTTATTCAGATCATAGGCTTGTCCGGGTCCATGTAAACTTAGATAAGCCTAAGGTTAGATTGGCTGGCTACTGGAAATTAAACTGCTCATTATTTGGTGTGCAGGATTTCCGTGACAAGCTTCTACTAATGATAGAGAGCGAATTGACGGGGGTGTCGTTGGGAATGCCTGGTGGAATAAATTAAAATCTAAAATTAGAACGTTTGCTGCTGATTTTAGCCGTCGACCCAATCTAGATACATTAGCGGTGCAAACGGCTTGTGAACAAAAGTAGATCGACCAGTAAAATCCCGTGACAGTGTGGGAAATAGCCTTAGCTAAGGAAGAGTTAGCCTCCTTGCTTATCCAGAAGGATCAAGTATTGCTAGGTTAAAGAGATTGCCCTCTGAGGCGACGAATATGGCAGCTGAATTGTGTGCAGAGAAATCTCGGAATGCGTCTCGGCGACATATCGCGTGGTTCACATTTTCAGATAAGGGGACATTGACTGCAAACGCGGGCATATGTGAGGCTTTTCGTGATTATTTCGGGATCTTTTCACCAGGGAGACCGGTCCGAGTCCTGCTTAGTTCGACGCCTATTTAGCCGACTTTCCCTGCCTTGAGGCAGCCGAAGCGGCTTATTGCGAGTGTCCTGTCACAGAGTCGGAAATCTGGAAGCGCTGAAGCTGGTTGGCCTTGATAAATCTCCGGGATTAGATGGTCTTCCGGACGAAGTTTACTTGAGGCTGTGCCCGTTTTTGTTCCTTTGCTGGAACTGATTTACAAAATTTGGATGAAACAGGGGTCTATACTCCAACGCTTCACCAGAGGTGTGATCAAGTTGCTGTGCAAGGACAAGAACGGTCGGGATGGGTTAGGTAACTTTCCCCTTTTAACCAGGCTGCAATTTGCAGGCTGTTCTCTCTAGTCTGATTAGCTCCGAGCAGACTTGTCCTGGGATGGGTAGAACTATTCAGAACAAGCTTCATCAGGTCCGCTTGATTACGAGCAAGACGACAGTGAAGCCGCACTGATTAGTTTAGATCAGTCCAAGGCCTTCGATAAGGTTGACCATCGATTCTTGGAAGCAGTCTTTTTTTCCTCCTATATTTGGGACTCATCAGCAGTGCAGGGGGCACAGTCTTATGGTTACAGAGAATTCAGTAAGAGTTCCCCCACGGAATATGTGAGCGAGCGGCGCTATATTGACTCTGATTTGCAATCTCTTCGTCACTGAGGCCCATTAGAACACTTGGTATGATGTTTGCTTGACAACCTAACTGTCAGGGTTTCAATTCTCGCTAGTGGATGCGCACTTTCTGATGAGTCCCAAATATAGGACGAAACGACCGCCCAGTGCCTTCTGCATTCTGTTGAGGTTTCTTTCAGACTCGATGAATTACGTAAATATAATTATCAAATCCTCCTAATAATTTCTATCATATATATATATATATAAAGAAATATAGTCTTAAGGTGTGCTATATTTATGGAATAAAGTGCTCAATATCAGAGATAGAGCGTGTGTAAATATAAAAGTGAACATAGAAGTTAACACTTAGAGGCGACAGTCTGTTTCATGCTATATGCAATCATCAGGTGGCCTGACGATTGCATATAGCATGAAACAGACTGTCGCCTCTAAGTGTTGACTTCTATGTTCACTTTTATTTATATATATATATATATATATATATATATATATATATATATATATATATATATATATATATATATATATATATATATATCCTAGAATCTGAATTCCGTGTTAACACAATTATTCAGTATGTGAGCTTGGTAATTTCTACGTAGCAAGCATTGGTTCTGTGCAACAAGAATAAAACCTTCGCTTTCCACCTTGAACCTTCAACTGCGTAGAAACTGATGTACCCATCAGCTTGTTTTGTAAGTGACAGAGTACTGACCGTAAAGAGGATTTTCTAACCATTGATTCTGCATTTGTTATAGTGCATTTGCTTTTTCTTTGCTGCTGAATTAGGCGCTTTATTTATTTGCACTTCTTCATCTATTTGAAATTCCCTTCTGTAATTTCCAGGCTGATTTCTGTAGTTTTGTAAGACAGTTCTATTCCAACTAATCTTCTGCTTCCTTCGGAACTGGGAATATAGAGACGATTAACAGCAGCTTTAGTTTTGAATGATTCATGCGGTGACAATTGACAAACTTTCTCGTTTTACCATGATTTCGCTTAACATCAGCTATGGTCCAATTAAGGATGTTGAAACTGTATTGCACCGCAGGGACAGCCAAATAGCTTGTGGCTGATATACTGTTTTGTGTTTTGTCTTCCGCCTTTTGTATTATTTTCTTACTTTCTCCTAATTCCTTCGCGGAACCTCTTATGTTCCAAGGAAAGAATATTATTTTCATTGAGAAGAGAGGAAGTACAATTCGTCACGACGGGCGTGATCAGTTTATGTGGTGGACAGACATGTTATTGGAATATAATTTTTGAATTATTTGTTCCACCCGTTTTTGGGAGGAGATATGTAATACCTTCATTGAACCATTCTGGAATTTCGCTGGGACCATTAATTATCATTGATGAAATTTGTGCAAGAGTTTTATTCGTTGATGACAGATGATAGAGTCAAATGTTGAGCACCTTCTCATTCCCTTGGGGGATTTCTGTTTTGGTATTCTGTTAGAGCTTGCCGAACTTTATTTTTGGTTATATTTTTCCATTCTTTCACGGGTTTAAAATTCATTCTTTTTCATTCTCGTTTGATCCACTCTACAATGAAATTATATTTCCTTGGGTTGCTCCAAATATTCTCACAATTTTTTGGCACTTCTTCAGTAGATGATGACTTTGAAATCGATATACTGATTTTCTAATTTCCCTGTAAAACTCTTTGTGATCTGTTTGGAATATCTTATGTTGTCGATAGAACGTAAAATGTTTTTCATATTGTTTACACCGCTTTTTATTTATTATTATTATTATTATTATTATTATTATTATTATTATTATTAGTTCCTTTTATTTCTATTGTATATATATATCCATATTTCCTTTCGCATCCCAAACAGAGACATAAATGTCAGAAATGGCACCATGGCATTTTCCCTATTTTTGTAAAACAAAAAAAAAAAAAACTTTTTATATTGATAAAGTCTTAGTAAGTTTTGAGCTATACCTGTGAGAATTCTTTTTGCATTTTATTAAGGTATTGGCTACCATTCTTCCATTCATTGTGTCTACCGGAACTGTTTCCTATCAATCCGAGGACTGCAACTACAAATGGAATTATTGATGTCCTTAGTGTGCGACATATTCTAATTTTCACTTCACGATCCTTGTATCTTCAAAGATACATTACAGCCTGCAGGATCTGCCATGTCATTAAAAAAAAACACATTCTGTTTTCATAGTCTTTGATCACGACGTCGAGATTAGCATTGATTGTTCTGTGTGTATTGCAAAGCTCCATAAAATTGTTACCCCTCCTCTGTCTTTAAAAGATTCTGGATGGTGTTCATACAAATTTCTGGTAGTACCTCTTCCCATAACAGTTGCAGATTATGCAGTGCAGATGTCAGTCACTCTATCATGCCGAGTTTTACATACAGAGGATACTACTACTACTACTACTACTACTACTACTACTACTACTACTAATAATAATAATAATAATAATAATAATAATAATAATAATAACTACAAATTATCAAGCAGATATACTGAAAAAATTGCGTTGACCCCAAATGCGGATTCTTTGATAACTATCCAGAAACAATTGACCATTTTTTATCAAGTTACAAGATATTAGCATTCACTGAATCTAAAACTCGACATCACAGAGTGGTCCATTATCAGCAGTGGAAAATATATAACTTTAATAGGAAGAAAAAATGCAAGAACTCGGTACATTACAAAACACACAGACATGGCAATCAAACCTAATCGGCCAGACATATTGATCAAAGAGCACAAGGACAAAATGTGCTTTCTTATTGAGATGGCAGTTCCTGCAGATTGTAATGTATGTTTGTGGATCTTCAAAGAAAAAACAAAACAAACTATCAATATGCAAGGAACTAAAATATTTGGCACATGAAGATAATAATTCTAGTTATGGTTAGATTGATTGCAAGGGTTCTTATAGATTCAGTTAAGGAATTTCTAGTCGCTCATACCCCCAAGAAATACAAGCAAATATTCACCCAATTACAACTCAAACTATACGAAGGGATTTTATCCATGTAAAATATTTGTGCTCTGGCGTTTATTTCTGTTTTTATTTCCTTTTACAAAAATTTTCAGTGAACATGCCGTGATGTCATTTCTAAATATAGGTTTCTGATTGTGACATAGAAGTAAATAAGTATACAGCAGAAATCAAAGGACTACTACTACTACTAATAATAATAATAATAACAATAATCATAATAATAATGATAATAATAATAGTTAAGAGAAGAGCGTGATTTAAAAAATCATAATATTACAAGAGAATGTCTGTTTTCAAGTTATATTTAAAAAAAACAAACTTCAAGTACAAAAATATATAAATCTGCAAAAGATTATAAGTCTTTGAAGCGAGAAGTTAATAATTTGCATACGTAACTATCTTCATCCGTTTTAACGTTTGAAAGGTCGACAAATCCAGAATATGTTTTACTTTGTAATTTTTTTTTCTTGTCGATATTACAGTCGTTTGTAATGTCAGGGAAATTCCATCAGATTTCTACTAAGCTGTTTGACTATTCTTTCTTAGTAACTAATCAACTAACGGAAAATTTCAAGATAAACAAGATCACCATCATATTAAGCACATTTCAGTTGCATGCCTTCACGCTGGCGGCGTTTCATTCGTTTTGACGCATTGATTACCACTACAGCCGTTTGACAAGCAACGTTTGTACAGTGATTTATAATTTTTTTGTAGATTTATATATTTTACAATTGCAATTATTTAAAAATATAACTTGAAGAAGACAGGCAGAGTATCAAAATATTGTTTAACATTGTCAAACTCTGTATTTTTCTTTTCTTTTTCTTTTCTTAAATTGCGTTCGTCACTTAACCATTGAAAAATATTGGAAGTGTGGCGTCAGTCATTTTGTTTAATAATAATAATAATAATAATAATAATAATAATAATAATAATAATAATAATCAGGTTTCACAATATTGACACCCACTGAATATAAAACCCGGCAAGACAGAGTAAATTTGCAACTTCTACGGGAAGGAAACTGAAAGAAACTTGTAAGAACACCACCCAGACCCGGTTACGGAGATAGGATCTGTTACAATTCTATGGGACTACACAATACACACTGACAGAACAATCAAAGCCAAGCGCCCAGACATTGTTATTAAAGACCACAAACAAAAACGGTGCCTCCTTATTGATATGGCAGACCCTGTAGACTGAAATGTATCTTTGAAGATATTCAAAAAGCTGTCAAAATACAAGGACCTTGAAATAGAAATCTCAAAAATGTGGCGCATGGGAAAATCAACAATCCCTGTTGTAGTTGGAGCTCACGGATTGGTTGGCCTCAAAGAGATACAAAAATTGTTCTGATAAGTACAGCCCACAATTTACGAAGGGCATTATCGGTGCAATTTTTATTTTATTTTTATTTTTTTGGGGGGCAGTGGAAAGTGTCATGATGCCATTTCTAACCTTAGGCACTGGGCGGGACCCGGAAAGAAATGTGTAAACGTCAAAAATCAAAGGAAAAAATGATACTAATAATAATATAGTGGAGTGATAGATACTCTTCAAATGCGAATATTAACATTGTTTTGGTGTAAATATCTGTAAGAGCGACAAATTCTTCAGACCTAAAAAGGAAAACGTATTCAAATAAATATAACTGCTATTAAAAAAGAAATTGTCAAGAATTAAATTATTGTCTGAATCGTTAAAGATGACCAGATATTTTCACTTGCACAGAATATAAATGGCTTCCCTAGAGAGATGAAAATTGCTTACATCAACAGGCCACAGGTTTAAAATATTAACACTCTCAAGATATTTATTAAAGACTTTTTTTTTAACCATTCCACTCCAAGCAAGGCGGGCGTGCCACTAGCATGCAAGGCGTTACAGAGTGTGAAAATAAAAATAAATAGTGATGTTCGAGGAAAGGAATAGAAGACGGGGATCAAGATCAAGGGATCAGAAGATGTCGATTGACATTACATTTGAATAGTTGAAGATTATAGCTATCAGGGAAGCAAGTAAGGGGAAGGGAGTTCCACTGTCAGGAAGTGCGAGAGAAGAAGCTGTTGGAGTAGAAGTGTCGGTTAAATTTAGCTGTTTCCACAGTAAAATGGTGGGACCGAAATGCCAACCTAGTGGCACGCGGAAATTCATGCAGGCGGGGCACCAGTGAAAATAGCTCATCAGAGCAGATGCCATGAAAATATTTGTAAAAAAAGACAGACCGAATCAACATCAAGTAAGTGAGAAAGTAACTAGAGTCGAGATGCCAGGTAAGGACCTATCACATTGCATATTCGTTGCATTTGGATAGCGAAAGACGCTTTCCAAAACCTAAGCAAAGTATTAAGAAATAGGAAAAATTTCGTTAGAAACAACAAAACAAGGATTGTTATGCAATATCAATCCTCCTATATGGAAGCGAATGCTAGACAATCTCAACACAGATGACGAAGAGACATGTCAACTGAAATTTTGTTCTACAGAAGCATGCTGAGAATACTATGGTCTGAACATATCAGCAACGACGAATGTTTACGAAAAAGGGAAATAAGGAAGTTTATGCTTAGCACCAGAAAGAGATTATTGAAATCTTTCGCGCTGGTGGTATGAAAAGAGGCACTTTAGAAAATGAAAGACGCACAAGACATACTGATGGTAACAAAGACAAGGCAAATCTGTGAAAAAACTTACTAAACATGGTTGGTGTTGTGGTAGGATCCACCTAATTTGCATAGTGGAGTACCGACCATATAAATATGGTTGGTACCGGGAAGAGAGGGGAGGAATCAAGAGATTCAGAGACCGAGAGACAGACTCTCGGCGACTGTCGAACTCTCTGCATTAGCAGAGGGGAACCCGGACGAGGCTTTGCCGAAGGGCAAGGTTTCGTCCGGGGAGGTTGACAGTCAAGGCGGGTTCAGAAAGGCCATATTTTTGGCCGAGCCTACGGGCTCGGGGATACCCACATTAAAACGGCTTTGTGCCATATTCGATCCTCGTGGGTGGATTGATAAATACAGGAATCAAGAGATTCAACCAGAGATTCTGCCCGACACTAGTCTCATAGTATACACCTCACTAGCCCTATATACGCAATTTTTTGTTTTTGGACTAGCTTGTGGGAAAAAAAAAAGTTTGACGAACAGCTAAGTTTTGATTTTATTTTCTAATACCTTTTTTCAATTTTCAGTTTTGGTTGATTTGTGTATTTTGTTTGCTTTTATTTCTTTTCTCTCTAGTATTTTCTTCCCTCCCCACTGTTTTTGTTTGTATTACTTTGAGTTGTATTTATTTGTTTGAATTATCTTTGGTTGTCCTTGTTTTGTGTTTCTGTTTTATTTTCTGTTCATGTTTGCCAAATTTAAAATAACCTAAAAGGACAATACAACTGTATTTGTTTGGTCGCGGTCAAAATGGCCGACGACACAAATGTAAATACGTCTTCACCGGAAGTATCACCGACGGTGTCAGTGGAAAAAAATGCCTGGGCAAACAATAGGCCAACATTGAAAGATGCAAATTACTACATCAGTCAAAAGCAAAAGTTTGAGAGCTCGTTCGACGGAAACGAATTTCTCACAATCGACGAGGCCTTCGACGCCGTCAAAACAAGAACAATATCCCTGCTGACTTCTGATATTTAGACTCGGAAGCTCATTGGGGTCATCAGAGACACGATGGAAGAAAGCCTAAAGGCACTGAGAATATGCCCAAATGTCCTAGCAAGGAGGACAAACGCCTTGTGGGACATTCTCATGTCAACTGAACAGGAGGCTAAAGATCTGGCGGGAAGAATCCTAAACACCAAATCACTCCGCCTTCAGACAGAGTACTTAGGCACCCGAAGGACAAAGGTGACCGTGCATAGGGTGCCGGTAGACATATGCCCTGACAGGATGGGGGCATTTTTCACCAGGTTTGGTGAAGTAAATAGTGTCGAGGTCGTCAGGAGAAAAGCAGGAATTGCCACTGCATACACGGAGTTGTCAATAACAGTGGACAGGGACAATTTCCGGGATATGCCCAACATCCTAACTTTCCGGAAAAGAAGAATGCTGGTAGTTGTGGAGGGGCGCAAGCCGTATTGTTGGGAATGTGGAGTCCTGGGGCATATGGCAAAGGTATGCCCTGGAAAGAAGACAGCACAACCTCCAGCACGACCTGTCGAGGCGGAGAAAGCAACAACAGTGGCGGCGTCTCAACCTGAGGAGCGGACTTCAAAAAGTGGAGAATGGAAGGAGGTATCCAGAGGTCGGAAGTCTCCGCCCCAGAAAGAGAAAATTGCGGAAATGAAGCTGCCGGAAAAGCTGCAACCAAATGAAGGCCATTCAAAGCGCCAGCAACAGCAGCAGCAGAAGCAACAACAACAACAACAAAAACAGCAGAAACCGCATAAGCAGGGGGAGAACCTCCAGCAGGAGCAGCAGCAGCAGAAACAGGAAGAGAAAAAGCGGCATGCACAGGAGGAGAAACTCGAAGAAAAACAACAGCAGAAACAGAAAGAACAAGAGGTGATGCCCATGGAAGTGGGAGCATGCCTCCACCTCGTGCTGCGTCCTTGAAGAGGTGCAGGGAGGAAGAGGAAGAAGAAGAAAAACAAGAAAGTTGTTCTGTTCGAAGTAGGGCAGAGCGTAGCGTGGACATAACCAGGCGGCGCTCCTTCCCTGCTTCACCAACTAGATCGTCATGCTCTCCCGGCACTAAGAGTTTCCCTTCTTCCCCTTCCCGTACTACATCCCCCTCTCCCTCTAGCTCATCCCTAAAAACTTTGGACATAACACCACATACGTCCACCTTCTCCCCTCCCCATCCTGCTAGGGAGAAAAAGAAGAAAAAAAGATGTTCGAGGGCCCCGAGTCAATTTGTAAAATTGACAGAGATGAGTACAGAAGGGTCCTGTCCAAGCAAAGGAAGGCCCTGTTGAGGGTTCTATATAAAATGACGGAGGTGGGCGGCAAAAGCGTCGAGGATCCCCGTAATTTCCCAAAGGCTCCAGGTATCATTACCTGTGTCAGAGACACGGGTGGTTACCTGAAAGTATGGAGCCACATATTTGAGGCCAAGGAGGCCTTTCCTGATATCAAGATTTGTGAGTTAGTCAACTCAAACTTGAAAAAACTTCGCAACTTCTGTTCTGGGAGTGTCCCTGTTTTACTTCACCCCTCCTTATATAGGGTCATTAAATTAACGTACCCGACGGACGTCGGCGGCATTGTCCTGGACGGTCACATGACGACAGATTTGGGTACAGGAAGTCTGGGACAATCCGTCGGGGTCCTGCTTAACGCAGATTTCCGTCCCGTATGTGAATAAGGTTTTTGCACTAATTCCTTTTCTTTATTTGCAGGCTTAGAAGATGTCAATTAAGATAGCTACGTTGAATGTGAGGGGCTTAAGGGATCGGGGTAAGGCGGCCCGCCTGCTCCGGGACCTTCTGTCCCTGGATGTGGATGTTGCCGCGATCGAAGAGACCCACTTTGTTTGCAGTTCCGTTGCGTGTCGTCTATTCAGCATATGGGGACCGTTCTGCCAGAGGAGTTTCTTTGCTTGTTAGACGTACTCTTGATGCGAAGGTGGACCTTGTGCATACCGATGCCGAGGGCCGGTTGATCGTGGCCGATATTGCCGTGAAAAGTGGTTCGTTCCGAGTCGTTGCGGTTTATGTGCCCAATGACCGGGAGGAGCGGGTCTCGTTTTTTCGGCGGTTGGGGCCGTTCTTAGTGGATTCAACGCGCCTAGTTTTAATGGGGGACTGGAATGCCATCCTGGACCCCAAGTTAGACAGGGGGCGGCGAGTTAGCGGGAGAAGTGGCGATCGTAGCCTGGTTGATCTGATCGACGATTATGGACTCGTCGATAGATACCGGGTCGATCATCCCGGAGAGAAAATGTGGACGTGGACTCTTAATTGGCCTTTTGACAAGGTAATTAGCTACCTTGACAGAATGTTAGTTAGAAGAGCCGACATAGATCTACTAAATTGCCCTACGTTCCACTGGGTAGGCTATTCGGACCACAAACTCGTTTGTGCCCGGGTGGCGTTAGACAATAGGCCTAGAGTGGCTGGGTACTGGAAGTTCAATCTGTCATTACTGGACAGGGAGGACTTCCGGGAACAGCTAATTAGACTAGTGCAGCGGGAGCTAGTGGGGCGGTTATCGGGAATAAGTGGTGGGAACGCCTTAAATGTAGGATTAGGTCCTTCACCACTGATTTCAGCAAACGGCTCGCTCTAGATAGAGCTGATAAGGTGAAGACACTCAAGTCTAGTTATTCCCGGGCGGTGGCTGGGGGGATCCCCTAGAGTTAGCCTTAGCTAAGGAGGCCCTGGATCGTTCGAATAGCGAGCGGTACATGGGCCAGGTAATTAGACATAAGTTAAGCAAGATGTCTTCCGAATCTGTGAATTTGGGCGCAGATCGTTACATTCGTGAGGTCATATCCCCAGAGGGGCGTACTCTTCGGGCGACTGATGACATGTGCGAGGCGTTTCGGCGCCATTTCGAGAGCCGGTTTACCAAGGAGCCTGGTCTCCGTGAGGAGGAGTTTCGCAGCTATTTGGCTGACTTTCCTCGGCTTTCGCCGACTGAAGCAGCTAGCTGCGAGGGAGAGATCACGGAGGGCGAAGTCTACGCGGTATTGAAGAAGATCGGCAGAGGCAAGTCGCCCGGTCTGGATGGTTTGCCCTATGAATTGTACTTGAGGCTGTCGCACATCTTTGTTCCGATTTTGACTGCAGTGTTCAACAACTGGTTTCGGTCGGGGTCCTTCCCCAACCGGTTCACCAGTGGCGTGATCGCTCTGTTGAAAAAGGGCAAAGGTGGTGGTGGGAAGCTAGATGATTACAGGC
The DNA here is from genome assembly GCA_963932145.1 of Acanthosepion lycidas. Taxonomy (NCBI): domain Eukaryota; kingdom Metazoa; phylum Mollusca; class Cephalopoda; order Sepiida; family Sepiidae; genus Acanthosepion; species Acanthosepion lycidas. The sequence continues at coordinate 23,857,246 of OZ010610.1, forward strand.
CCATAACTCTGCTAAACACAGAGTTAAAGATTATGGCCAAGATCCTGCAGGAGCGTTTGCAGTCAGTTGTCGAGTCTCTGTTGGGACCTGAGCAGACTTGTTCTGTGAGGGACCGAACAATTCAGAGCAACCTGCATCTGATCCGCACGATCATAGAGGGTGTAAAGGCCGACGAGGAAGCCGCGCTGATCAATTTGGATCAGTCCAAGGCATTTGATAGGGTCGACCATCGCTACCTTGCTACTGTCCTGCAGGCCGCTGGATTCGCACACAACTTCTGCCGCTGGATTAGCCTCCTGTATCGCTCCCCCAGTGCTGTGGTACAGGTGAACGGAAGGTTGTCGGACGTGTTCGTGCTGTATAGGACGGTTCGCCAGGGTTGTCCGCTGTCGCCTCTCCTTTATGCTTTGGCGTTGGAGCCTCTCCTTCGCCGGGTGCAGGACGAGACCGGCAGTCCGGCCCTACGTGGAATTGCCGTTCCTGGAGGGTCTCGAGCCAGGGTTTCTGCATACGCCGATGACGTATCTGCTTTCGTGTCGTCCCGCAGCGACAGTGAGGCGGTACAGAAGGCGCTTGATCGGTACGAGAAGGTGACAGGGGCCAAGATAAACCGCGACAAGTCGTCCGGTTTGCGGTTAGGTGCCTGGAAGGGTGTCACTCTTCCGGGCCGCTTCGGTTGGACCGACGGTCCTGTCCGCATTCTTAGATTGTGGTTCGGGCCTGACCTCCAGCTGGAGAAGAATTGGTCTGAAGTACGAGCAAAGGTCGATTCTGCCGGTCAGACTTGGAATCGACGTCGGTTGTCCGTGAAAGGCAGGGCGGAGGTGTTTGCTACATACATTTCCCCCTGATTCTTTATCGATTGTCAGTAGTTCCTCTCTGTGAGACCCATCGGAAGGCGCTCGAGCGATCGCTATCCTCCATTTTATGGAGGGGACGCGTGAACAGGGTCGACAGACGAGTCTGCATTAAACGTCCGTGTCATGGGGGCTGGGAATGCCGCCCCTGTTGAGTCACATCCGTGCCTCTAGGTTGGCTTTCCTACGCCGCGCATTGACTGGAAGAGATCCGATTCTGGAGGGGATTGTTAGGGACGCCTTCCCTAGCCTTACCATCAGTCCCCCCATCTCGAGGGTTGAGCGCCGTCGTAAACCCCGGAACGAGTTGGATTTTCTTCGCGAGTGTCGGTCGGCCTTGAGGGCCATTCCCTGGTCCAGTGACCTTTCACGGCATAGGAAGGTCTTCTATCGTGCTTTAGTGGAGGGACCCACGAAGGATTCCCTGCGAGATACGCGCGGCTTGTCGGAGGAGGAGTATCGCTCCTACTGGTCTTGGGCGCCAGCAGCGGATTACCTCAGTAACACTGAGTTTTCGCTTACCTGGCGATTGGCTCGGAATCGGCTGCCTCTCAACGACAAGGCTTTCATATGGGGTTTGGCGGATTTGCCAGACTGTGAACGGTGTGGTCTTGGCTTAGAAGAAACGGCTTCGCACGCCTTCTACCATTGCCCCCGGGTCCGCCCCTTATGGGACCATGTCGGCGAGCTGACGGCTCGTCTCGCTCCCGAACAGCTTGTGTCCATTGATCGCGCATACGCGTGTGACAATGTGTCGCCTCCGTATTCCGGGGTGAAACGAATGGTGTTTCTGACGCTGCTGGCCACGGCTCGAATGTTGATTTGGACGTCGCGAAAGGAGGAAGTCTTGCGGGGCAACCGTCTTTCTCATCAGCATCTAATCCAATTCTTTGAGCATCAGCTCAAGATGAAGATTAGATCTGATAGAAAACGGTTGCATTCGACAGTCTTTAGCGAAAGGTGGGTAAAAGAGGCGAGCTTGGTTCGTGTGACCGGGGCTAGCCTTGATTTTCTCTTCTAGGTCAACCTATTGCACATCGGGGTGGCTTCCTGTGGAACCCTCCCCTTGGTTAGGATTAGACAAGCTTCAGTGTACCTAGTTAATGTGAGTAAGTGTTGTTCCTGGCCTGTTACCCGGCTACTCTTTGGTTATGTTCCAAGTCGAGATTCCCAACCTCCCCAGTTTGTTTTGGCCCCTTTTATCTCGACTGGGTAAGCTTTATATTTTCCCATTCGCGCATAATGTTTTAGCCTTCTTCCCACTCCCTTAGCGAGAGTTGCCTCTTGATTTTGTCCTTGGGGCAGAATACATCGGCCTCTCTATTTTTGAGGGTTGGACGGTTCCCTACTAACATATGTTATGTTTAGTTTGTATTTTGTGTTACCTTTTAGTTATTATTGAGTTCATATCCCCTCCCCTCTCATTCTATCATTATTAGAATTTTATGTATAGCATGTGTTTCATCAACAAATTTTTATGGTGTGGGGCGCGTTTTGGTAGGTTCCCCTTGAGAGGATGTGGTATTATGGTGGTTGGAGGTTTGTTTGGGGATGGACGAGTTCTTGTGGTGAATGGGTAAATTGTAATGTATGAATGGGTCGTGAATCTGATTAGCTAGGTATAGGATAGTTAGTTTGGACCAGCCTTTACCCCTCCCCTTCATCGGCCACGTGCCACAATTGTAAATCTTTTTACAATAAATCCTCCAGAGACTCTGCCCGACTGCGACTCAGTCAACACATTCTCCAGGAACGGTCTTCCTAGGAATATACAAAAGACTATATGTAAATATTGTGTACACTTTCTTGTTTCAATACATTTTGTTCGAAGTACATTTTGTGTTGCATTATTATTCCATGCATTAATCAAGTTTCAACAATGGCGACGAGGTAGAAAGAACCATACGGAAAAAAAAAGAATTAATAATTGATAGCCTTCAACAATTGGGACAAGTCATTGAAGACCCCAGGCTGAAGAAAAAAAAATATTAATTAAAAGTCCAACATCTAACGGAACGGCGAAGGATTCTGAATTTCTGGATATTTAGAACTCGTTAAAGGACGACTAAGCATAAGGAACGTTCACTCAGAAAAATTTGAAAGGTGTCGTAAACGAATAACGGTGATTTTAAATTGAAAAAGTTATCTACAACGAGACACCTGTTAAAAAAAAACTGGCCGACTACAAAAACATGCATGGAATTAAAAGGCACACAAATACACCGTGTCGATTTTGAAAGGTAACGAACTGTTAAAATTTTTTTTTTTTTTTGTTTGCTCAACAATATTTTATAATGACGAATTTACCTCTGATAATAAAATCAGAAGTTTGTCATTGAAATACGCGAACAGAAGTAATAAAAAAAATACCAAAGTTGATTATCACCGGTTTGAATGTAAAAGCAAGACATAAAATAAAAAAGTCGTAAGTTGTTTCGATTTTTTTGGTCAGCTTATATTATATCCATAGATACACAAATTAAAGGTATATTCTTTGTTGCATGAACACTATCAGCTAAAGATGGATGAATTATCCAAAGTCATATGTGAATTATTCAAATCCCAGAAGTTGAGTCAGGCTGAATTATTCAAATCCCAGCAAAAATATCAAGAAAAGCAAGAGGAAAGACTTTTAGAAATTCAAAAGTTAATATTGGAGAAAGTAAACAATAATCAGGCAAATGAGGGAAATTCTTCATATTCTAATAACACCATATTTAATTCGCTGGAAACTTTCAACTATGTGCCAGACGAAGAAAAACGTTTGAAGCGTACTTTAAAAGATATGAAGATATTTTCTACACAGACTGTGAAAACTGGTCGAATTCAAGAAAAGTCAGTCTATTACAAAGAAAGCTAGGTACAGCAGAACATAGCAAATTTGTAGATTTTAGTCTACCGAGAAGTAAGAATGAATTGGAATTCTCGGAAACAGTGAAATTGCTAAAAGAGCTATTTGGAGCAAATATGTCGCTTTGGCATAAGCGATGGTTATGCATGAATGTCACTAAATCCGACGATCAGGATTATTTAACATATGCATCTATAGTGAATAGACATTATGACAATTTCAGATTGGCAGAGATTACGGTGGAAGAATTTAAGTGTTTAATTTTTGCTCAAGGACTGGTATCCAGTAAGAGTGCCGAAATAAGACGTAGAGTTTTGTCTAAACTCGAATTTGAACAAAACCTTACCCTGAAAAAGTTAGCAGAGGAGTGTCAGCGGGCCGTAAGTTTAAAGAAAGAGTCTCAAAAAATTGAAGAAGCTGGTATTGCTTATATTAAAAAAATTAAAAAAACAGTCAAATTACCCATCAGAAAAAAATTGGAGTAAAAATTCGGCGTATTTTAAAAATAAACAAGAAAAATTAAATAAGAAGAACGAGGGGGAAAAAAAGGTTCCGCCATATAATTGCAGACGTTGCAACGAAAGACACTGGGAGGTATATTGCCCATATAGAAATAAATGTTTCGTGTGCCACAAGAAGGGACACAAAGGATCGTGTTGTAAAACGAAAAAAATTCAATAGCCGAATTAGACAAACAAATTTGAATATCAAATCAGATAGAGATTTGAGGAAATATGTAACGACTGAAATATTTAAAAAGAATATCAAATTTCAACTCGATTCGGGTTCAGATTTAATAATAATGAACTATAAAACATGGAAAATTTTAAAAAGGCCTACAATAATGAAGTCAACGAAACGCGCTCGAACGGTAACTGGAAAGGAAATTAACTTCGAAGGCGAGGTTGTACTTCCCATGAAATTGAACGGGATCGTTAAAAAAAATAAAGGTTTTCATTCTGAAAAATGGAGAAAACTTGATGGGTCCAGATTTTATTGAAACATTCGAATTGTGGGATAAACCGTTAAACTCGTTCTGCAGAAAAGTAGAAAGTAATACGCAAACAAGTCAGGACATTAAAGGTGAATTAAAGAAAAAGTATCCGGAAACCTTCACACCTGGTCTTGGAAGATGTAACAAGTTTTAAGCTAAATTTGAAAATACTATGCCAATTTTTAAAAAGAAACGTAACGTGCCTTTCGCAAGTCTAGAGAAAATTAACGAAGAACTTGATAGGTTGGAAAAAATGAGAATTATTTCGAAAGTAGAATCTAATTCATGGGCTGCGCCGATTGTTTGAATAAAAAAGAAATCAAACCAAATCAGAGTCTGTGTTGATTTTTCGACAGGGTTGAACTCGGTAATCAAGGACTACCATTACCCGTTACCGAGTCCGGAGGAGATTTTTAACAAGCTAAATGGTGGAGTTATATTTTCAAAAATCGACTTATCAGATGCCTATCTCAATTCCCGTCGAAGAAGAATGTTCGAAGTTACTAGGGATAAACACGCATAGAGGGTTATTCAAGTACAACAGGCTTCCTTTCCGGATTAAAGTGGCACCAGCCATTTTTCAACAAGCTATGGACGTCATGTTGAATGACTTAGACTTTGCGTGCGCTTACTTAGACGACATCATAGTAAGGAGCGAAACCGTCGACGAACATCGAGAGCATCTCAATCAAGTATTTAAAAAGATTCAGGACTTTGGATTTAAAGTCAAAGAGTCAAAGTGCGAATTTGGTTTGGAGGAAATTAAGTATTTAGGTCACATAATCAACAAAAATGGCAGATGTCCAGATCCGGAAAGGTCCATTGCGATTAGAGACATGCCGACGCCCACTAATGTGGCGATGCTACAGAGTTTTCTGGGGCTCGCAAATTATTATCAAGCGTTCATTAAAGGAATGTACAATCTAAGAGCTCTGTTGAATGAACTACTAAAAAAAGACAAGACAAGGCATGGGAATGGACGGTAGAATATCAGAAAGCCTTTGATGAAATAAAGAAAATGATATTGTAGTGGCAAGTGACGCCAGTGCATACGGGATAGGAGCGAGTATTCAACACATAATGCCAGATGGTTCTAGAAAACCAATTGCACATGCTTCGAGAACTTTCCTTCCAGGAGAAAGAAGTTACTCACAGATCGAAAAAGAGGCGCTGAGTATCATTTTTGCCATAACAAAATTTCACAGATACATCCACGGCAGACATTTTATTCTTGAAACGGATCATAAACCTCTGATCACTATTTTTGGTTCGAAGAAAGGGTTACCCGTTTATACGGCAAATCGTCTGTTGAGATGTGGAAACATTCTTCTCAATTATGATTTTCTCATAAAGCACCTATCATCCAAAAATATAATTCATGTGGATAGCTTATCAAGACTCGTACCGAGTCAAGAAGAAAGATTCGAAAAATCATTTATTGCAAATATCAGAGCAGATTATGAGGTGAAAAGCATGGTAAACAACATTTTAAGAGAGCTACCGGTTACATCAAAGGAAATCAAAAAAGATGGTGAAACCGATGATTTCATTTTAGAAATAAAAAGCAAAATGGTAGCAAATGACCAAAAAGTGCAGGAGATTTATTCAATTTGTGACGGAGTTTTATTATATGGTGAGAGAGAGTAGTACTACCAAAAAAGTTGCAGAAAAGAATACTACGGGACTTTCATTTGGGTCACCTGGGGGTTAATAGAACAAAACGCTTAATGCGAAGCTTTGTATATTGGAAAGGAATATATGTGGATATCGAAAACATGGTTCATCGATGTAAAGGGTGTGCGTTAGCAGCTAAGGCACCACCTATAGTACACAAACCATGGCCCAAGACGGATCATCCGTGGACAAGATTACACATTGATTTCGCTGGTCCAGTAGAAGAAATTACTACTTAATAGTGGTAGATAGTTTTACAAAATGGCCGGAAGTACTACGCTGCAAAAAGCCTACGTCCAATACCACAACAACTTTCTTGCATGAACTATTTGCACGGTTCGGTGTGCCAGAGTGTATTGTGAGTGACAATGGTACACAATTCACTTCTGAAGAATTTAAGTAATTTTGTGAGTTATATCAAATTAACCACATAACGACGCCGCCGTATCATCCGAGGTCCAATGGACTCGCAGAAAGATTTGTCGATACTTTAAAGCGCGCGCTGAAGAAAGCCTCAGAAGTTCCAACGGAAAAGGCGCTTCAGCAATTCCTACAGGTATACAGAATTACGCCAAACCAGAGAACACACTCAAACATGGCACCAGCTGAACTAATGTTCGCTAGGAAAGTTAAGTCAGTTGACAAGCTTTTGCCAGGGGAAAATAGAGTAAAGAATACTATGTATACAGCGAGAAAAAGATACATGTACGCCAATAAAAATAATATTTTTCATTTTATCTATTAGCAGACCTTTTCATGGATAACGGTTTTTTTCAAAATGGCGAACTAAGTAAAAGATGTTATTTTTATCTGTATAAGAAGACACTTTGAAGTGTATTTAAAAATAGAATACTCTTATATGCATAAGCAAAGGAATAGAGAACTAATTAAAAATAATATACAACTTACTCTATGATTGTCTGCCTCTACAAAATTCGCTTTTTCTAGCGGATAGTTTAGCCGTGTGATTCACGATTTTTTCAATTTTTCTTTATTAATGCAATAGACGGAAATGTATAGTAGCTTAAAATAGACAATTATCTCCCCTGAATTATTTGCATTCATTTTTAAGTGATAATGGCGTCGTATGGAGTCTCGGAGTGCTTTTAAGTTATTTTAGTAATAAATCATCTCCGCAAAAGAAGAGAAAACAAACTTTTCAAAAAATGCTAAAATCTTGTCTAGATCGTCTCGTCTAGAAATCAATAAAATGTAAATGAATCTTTTTGCAATTTATCAATTTTTTTTGTCTCCTCTCTGTCATCGAATAACTTACGGCTTCAGCTATGGGCAGTCAATTTTCTCTACTTAATATGATCCAGTTCTATTTTTATTAAGCGATGCGATCAAACATACGAGGTGTGGGGAAAAGTTCTCTGTCCAACACATTTCTCCAAATTTGTATTTTGATGGCAAAACATCCAAATAGAAAGTGGATCAAAAAACATTAAATGGAATCCTTATTTCTTGTCCATTTTCATTAGTTTCTTCGAATATTTTATTCGTTACTCTAATCGTAGACACCTTTATTATATGTATATCATAAAATATTTGTATTACCTATTTTCTATGTTTTTTCTAAGCTCCTCAAAATTCAAGGTTTTAAAAAATTGTTTTTTGTTTACAATACAGAAGTTTTAATTAATTTTCACCAAAAAGCTTTTGAGAAAGTATAGCATTTCATAATTAATCTACCTCGAAAGAACAAAAATGTGTGATACCGTATTTTTGTGATACTTAAGGAATAGATTAATAAGATGGAGTTAAACTAATTTACTATATAATAATTAACGTTGTATATTTATTTATATATTTCGTGTCACGCACTATAATGGGAAAGCTTGTAAACCAACTTATGGTTGTAAATTTATTAGAACTTGTTTTTTATTATTTATTAGCGGTTATTACAGTATACAGATTAAACAGTTTTTTGCGAAAAAAGATCGGTTAACTAATCTGTCTTTTTAATACTCCGTTTTTTAGACTGCAGTTTTATTTGTACAAGCCTTTCTTGAGAGGCACACAGATATATTTATCTTCTATGGGATCGCCCTACTTCAACTTGGTCTTTGTCATTCAGTTGCTAAACTTCTTTTCCTTTCGAAAGGTATTTCCATTTTGAGTCGCTGGTAAATAAAAAAAAACAACACTTTTAATCTGAAAAATATATTGAACAAAAAGCGATTTATCCAATGTCAAGACTAGTCAATAAATCATAGATACAAATGGATGTCTAAAAATATAAAATGAACGGATTACTTAAACGGTTCTCTGCTCTCTATTTTACTTGTGATTTCTCAACTTCTGTATTATAGAATCTGAATACATTGTTTTAAAACATTCTTTCATAGCATCTAAGTATTAAAACTTTTTAACAACTGCTGCCATTTTATAATGATACGGATCAACTATAAATAAAGTATTAGGTTGGTGCAAAAATAATGACGTTTTTTTACCGTATTTTTAAACGTCAAAAACGTCATTATTTTTGCACCAAGCTAATACCAGCAATAATATTATTACTATCATTTTATATCTATCCATATTTTCGAGATGAAGCATTGGAATTATTTACACTATTTAAATTGTTTGGACTGTTGTCCTCATCTTTATTGCCATATTCACTCCTTCAATATCTGTCTATATTTCGGAGATGAGGTATTTTAATTATTTACAATATTTACATTGTTCGGACTGTTGTCCTCATCTTTGTTGCTATATTCACGACGTTTACGCCATTGTAAGCTTTGACCTCTTCAGGTGATTGGAATTTCGAACTGAACTCTTTATTTTGTTCACCACGATAGATTGTTCTATTTCCAGGTGCCAAGCATCCTCCGGATGTGTCGGTTATATCCCTTTAACTCAAAATCTCCAAGTTTTTGTTCACAACGCTAGTAGCCAGGTATTGAACTCGCAGCTCTCTGCGTCAAGTCACTGAACCCAGCCAACGCTTTTATCCACTGTCGCAATGTATAAAAGAGTTGGTTGGATCCAGTGACTTGACCCAAAGAATTGTGAGTTCAATCCCGCCGTGAAAAAAAAAAAAAACAAACTTGTAGATTTGAGATAAATTCAATCTTATTATTTTTGCTTTTTTTATCAGGACACTCATTTAATTTAATGATAATTGTATTCTATCTTCTTATTGTTGTTGTTCAATAATGAAAATGTAGTTATCATTTTTTACGCAATGAAATTTTAATTTTACACTGCGGGTCGAATAATTATAGAAAATATTTAAACTTTTTCAAACATGCAGCAATGACTGTTTTATTACAAATAAATTTGTATGTTTAGTGAGTATGATTTGACTGAATTAATGTATAATATATAATTCAAATCCATAATTTCCGGCAGGGACCAAAGTTTCAGTTAGGCTGTCCACGGAAACAACATTAAAATCACACCCGCCATTACCTAAGCAGACTAGTCCAATTATACGCGAGTTATATGAAATATTATCTTTTTCACAAAAATAATTATTAGTTATACTATATATGAAGTAGACATATACACGAGTATTTACAATAAGTTAATCCTCAGCACACCTTTTTTTACAAGCCGTCGTCTCCCTCTGTCTTTTTTACAAATACTTTCATGGTAACTGTTCCGATGAGATGCTTTCGCTTGTTCCCAGACTTGATGAATTTAAGCGTTCAACTAGGCTGGAATCTCGGTCTCAGCCTTTAACTGTCAAAACTGTTAAATGTAGCCGTCTCTTCTACTCCAATAGCTTCATGTCTCGCACTTCTCGTCTGTGGAATTCCCTCCCCTTTTCCTGTTTCCCTGATAGCTCTAATCTCCAACTATTCAAATGTAATGTCAATCAACGTCTCTAGATGCCTTGATCGATCCCCTATTCTCTTCAACATTTCCTCTATCACTCCTCTTTGCTATCGCCCCAATTCTCTGTAACCCCTTGCGTGCTAGGGCATTCCCGCCTTGCTTGGGGTGAAACGCTTAAAAAAAGAGATTTAAAGAATGCATTGTGAAGAATAACTTGTCTATTCAGAGAAATATTATCAATATAAATAAAATTAAACACTGAATATATTACATATTAATTAACATCAGGATTTGGGCAAAGAGTATGCATACATTTACTAGCTTGAACTTTTCGTAATCATTTCACCCCAAGCAAGGGAATTAAACTACTAAGACGCAAGGGGTTAAAGAGCGTGAAAGAATATAAGGAAAACAAAAACATTATTAAGAAGAGAATATGATAAAATCAATAAAATTACAAATAGTAAAAGAAAAAGAATTAAGAAAATAACGCTTATTATAACATTTAAATTCTTAATTTTATAAATAAGCTCCGGACGACATCTATATTTATAGAATACCCATAGAAATTCACTGTTTGTATCGGTAAATATTTGAGCTTAACAGCTTTAAGAAGCATGGATGTATATCATTCTTTCAAGAAGTAAGAGGGCACAAACGAAAATATTAAACACTCATAAAGTTTTCCATTTTACTGCAACGACTGTTAAAACGCATCATATCATTATCGTCTTTTCTATTTTCCTTTTATTTTTTTTTTCTTTCCTTCTTATTGACAATTCCTTGGACCGCCAACTCTACTTGTTCGGTACCATTTTGAATCATCAGCCATTAACTCGTTCAGTGGCAAAAAGGGCAGTGCCAAACGTTGTTTACAATTTTCCTCGGCAGTCGACAGCAGCAGAATGTTTTGGTGATACGGTTTTGTCTATTTCGTTTATAAAACTGCATCATTTACCCATTCAGAATAGTAAGGAAATATTGTTTGGTTTCATGCCTTTGTACTGCTTGAAACAAAAAAAACTTTTTGGGGTGTCATGATTATTTTATTTTGGTTTTAATTTTGCTTCTAGCGTTGATAATACAGTATATGGCGAATAAACAGACAAGATTATGTTTTTTTGAGGGACGATTATGGTCATCTGGTATATTCTGTGGACCGACACTACAGTGGATTAAAGACATCGAAAGAGTATATGATTTTCTTTCTTCACTAAAACCAATCAGTGGCACTAATGAATCATTTTCACAGTCAAAACGAAGTGATTGAGTGATTAATTTAATTTCTTTTTACCGACTACCACATTTGGTTGGTTATTTCAAAACCAGAAAATTTTTTTTTAGATTTTTAAGGGTACATATCATTTCTTGTTCTTTTGGTCATGGATTCGCTCCAAGAAGAGAATTTTTAGTGCTACGTATCATTTCATGGTCATTTGATCATGGATTCGCTCTAGGAAGAGGATTTTGGGGGTAAATATCATTTCTTGTTCTTTTGGTCATGGATTCGCTCCAAAAAGAGAATTTTTAGAGCTAGTTATAATTTCTTGGTCATTGGATCATAGATTCGCTTCAGGAAGAGGATTTTAGGGTAAATATTATTTCTTGTTCTTTTGGACATGGATTCGCCCAAGGAAGAGAATTTTTAGACCTACGTATCATTTCTTGTTAATTTGATCAGAGATTCGCTCAAGGAAGAGGAATTTTGGGGGTAAATATCATTTCTTGTTCTTTTGGTCATGGATTCGCTCCAAGAATAGATTTTTTAGAGCTACGTATCATTTCTTGTTCATTTGATCAGAGATTCGCTCCAAGAAGAGGGTTTTATGGGAAAATATCATTTCTTGTTCTTTTGGTCATGGATTCGCTCGAAGAAGATAATTTTTGGAGCTACGTATCATTTCTTGTTCATTTGATCAGAGATTCGTTCCAGGAAGAGTAATTTTGGGGTAAATATAATTTCTTGTTCTTTTGGTCATGGATTCGCTCCAAGTAGAGAATTAATAGTGCTACGTACCATTTCTTGGTCATTGGATCATAGATGCGCTCCAGAATGAGAATTTTTGGGGTAAATATCATTTCTTGTTCTTTTGGTCATGGATTCTCTCCAAAAAGAGAATTTTTAGTGCTATGAATTATTTCTTGGTCATTGGATCATAGATTCGCTCCAGGAGGAGGGTTTTTGGGGTAAATATCATTTCTTGTTCTTTTGGTCATGGATTCGCTCCAAGAAAAGCATTTTTAGAGCTACGTATCATTTCTTGTTAATTTGATCATAGATTCGCTCCAAGAAGAGGGTTTTGGGGGTAAATATAATTTCTTGTTCTTTTTGTCATGGATTCGCTCCAAGAAGAATTTTTAGAGCTACGTATCATTTCTTGTTCATTTAATCATAGATTCGCTCCAAGAAGAGGGTTTTTGGGGTAAATATAATTTCTTCTTCTTTTGGTCATGGATTCCCTCCAAAAAGAGAATTTTTAGTGCTACGTATCATTTCTTGGTGACTGGATCATAGATGCGCTCCAGAAAGAGAATTTTTGGGGTAAATATCATTTCTTGTTCTTTTGGTCATGGATTCGCTCCAAAAAGAGAATGTTTAGTGCTACGTATCATTTCTTGGTCATTGGATCATAGATTCGCTCCAGGAGGAGGGTTTTGGCGGTAAATATCATTTCTTGTCAGTTTGGTCATGGATTCGCTCCAAGAATAGAATTTTTAGTGCTACATATCATTTCTTGGTGATTCGATCATAGCTTCGCTCCAGGAAGAGGATTTTTGAGGTAAATATCATTTCTTGTCCTTTTGGTCATGGATTCGCTCCAAGAAGAGAATTTTTAGAGCTACGTATCATTTCTTGTTCATTTGATCAGAGATTGGCTCCAAGAAGAGGGTTTTTAGAGTAAATATCATTTCTTGTTCTTTTGGTCATGGATTCGCTCCAAAAAGAGAATTTTTATAGCTACGTATCATTTCTTGTTCATTTAATCAGAGATTCGCTCCAAGAAGTGGGTTATTGAGGTAATAATCACTTCTTGTTTTTTGGTCATGGATTCGCTCTAAGAAGAGAATTTTTAGTGCTATGTATCATTTCTTTGTCATTTGGTCAGAATTCGCTCCAAGAAGGGTGTTTTACGGTAAATATCATTTCTTGTTCTTTTCGTCATGGATTCGCTCCAAAAAGAGAATTTTTTGTGCTACGTATCATTTCTTGGTCATTGGTTCATAGATTCGCTCTAGGAAGAAGATTTTTGGGGTAAATATCATTTCTTGTTCTTTTGGTCATGGATTCGCTCCAAGAAGAGAATTTTTAGAGCTACGTATCATTTCTTGGTTATTTGATCATAGATTCGCTCCAAGAAGTGGGTTTTTAGTGTAAATATCATTTCTTGTTCTTTTGGTCATGGATTCGCTCCAAAAAGAGAATTTTTATAGCTGCGTATCATTTCTTGTTCATTTAATCAGAGATTCGCTCCAAGAAGAGGGTTATTGAGGTAAATATCACTTCTTGTTTTTTGGTCATGGATTCGCTCCAAAAAGAGAATTTTTTGTGTTACGTATCATTTCATGGTCATTGGATCCTAGATTCGCTCCAAGAAGAGAGGTTTTGGGGTAAATATCGTTTCTTGTTCTTTTTGTCATGGATTCGCTCCAAAAAGGGAATTTTTAGTACTATGTATCATTTGTTGGTCATTTGATCAGAGATTCGCTCCAAGAAGAAGGTTTTTGGGGTAAATACCATTTCTTGTTCTTTTGGTCATGGATTCGCTCCACAAAGAGAATTTTTAGTGCTACGTATCATTTCTTGGTCATTGGATCATAGATTCGCTCCAAGAAGAGGGTTTTTGGCATAAATATCGTTTCTTGTTCTTTTGGTTATAGATTTGTAGAGGATCGTTAGGGCCACACATCATTTCTGATTGTTTTGATCATGGGTTCGATACGAGGAGATGTATTTCAGAATTACATCTTATGCTTTGTTCTATTAGTCACGGTACCCCTCCGGGAAAAAAAAATTAGTGCAATATATCATTTCTTATGAAACATGTTTTTTTTATGCTATATATCCTTTTTTTTTTGTTCTTTTGGTTTTGTTTGCGTGAATGATTTTTGTTTTTACCGATCTTTTTGATCAGTTATTTTAAACCCAGAAAATAGTTTTTATCTTGTAAGAATTTTGTAAGGACAATAATGATTTACTTATACATGTTCTTCTAATTAACCCATAGCTGGCAGGAAAAGAGGTGTATTCTTATCTTTCCCAAGGATATTTGTCCGTAAGTGGATATAACGATCCCAACTAAATTTGATACTCGGCTCTTCTATTTCCGATTCAGAGCCATTATCCATTAAAACCACCCGTACATCACACCCCATTTTACAGCACCTAGTACTCCCATGCAGGTCACCCATCTTGGTAATGACCAGGATTGACGTTGCTTAAATTCGATGACCGTACAAGAACCCTTGTTTCAATGTGATATGACCGCAAGATATCAAAGCGAAATGATCCACTATGTTTTGAGGTAATATTAGAGCGTAACGCGCATGCGATAACTTACTAACGAACAAAGGAATATTATAGTATGATAAATGCCGTGCTGATACATTAAGTATTTGCTTTCACTGCTTCTGTTCATAATTGATTACAGGTGCTAAATTGTACATGTTATGTCATAGTGAATATTTTAATTTACCAAGATAAAACATTTACAATGTATTACCTGCAGGGTTACAGTACCAATTCCGTTTAGTAAAAATTTGACACATCCCCTTGCAGTATTCATTTCTGTTAATAAGCAGGGTAGTAGCAAAGTTTGATAGTCATTTTAGTAGACTATATCACCCCCACCTGATTGCAGAATGTATTTCTAACTGCAATGTTAGGGGGGAGGCTTTTATTAAAATTCGTCACCATTTCAACCTGATTTATCTGTGTTGTATAGCTCTGCCATGCCCTTCTCAGATTGATTGCCATGATGGCTGTCTTGAACTTCATATAATACACTCACTCAGTATTAATAATAATAGACTCTACTAACCGAGACAAGTCATAGAGAAATGTGATTTCGTTCGATTCGCTGATCAAATCCCGTGCTGGGTAAGTTACTGAAGCCAAGCTGCAAGTCCAAGTCCAATAACGTTGCAGTCTTTTTCTTTGAGTTTTATCATTAATCTCTAGATATATAGCTGAATAACTAGACCAAATTTTACACCAATACACGGATTCAGTTAAGGAGATAATTAAACCTTATTTAATCATGAAAAATGCTAAAATAATAAAGGAAAGCGAGAAGTAAGGGCTAGCCGTAAAAGTAAGATAATATGGTTGTTTGCAAGAAAATGTCCCAGCTTTGAACTGTAAATTGGAGATGTCAACATAAAAAACTTATAGATATTTAAATATCGGCAGCTGTATTATCAGAAGATGGAAAATACGACATCGAGATCCGAAGCGCATTCGACTAGCAAAAGATACCACCCCAAAATTAAGCAAGCTACTAAGAAGCGGGAAAATTGGTTAGAAACAAAGAAAAAGCTACTTAACTGTTATGAGATATCAATCTTGTTGCATGACAATGAATACTGGACAATCTCCTTAAAGATGAGAAACAGGAGGAAACTGGGTAATTATTCCAATGACGGAGCGAAAGTGTCTTAAAGAACATGGTACCAAAAGAAACACTTATACTCAGAATGAGAGACAGTTGAAATTTCTTGGGCACATAATAAAGACGGAGCGCTGAGAGAGGGTTTTATCGAGGTAGGTGGAGAAGATAGCGGAACATTTACCTGATCAAATTGAGAATAAATAGCAGAACTAATACAATGTTTTGAAAACGCTGATAAGTATTACAAGCAATAGAAGGTTATGGAGAGTCATGATCGCTCACGTCCTGAAGGGACTATGTATATAGAAAAATAATCCTATCAACTGTAACAACTTTGAAGACCTGTTACGACAGACACCAACCAATAAGAGAGCATTTGTCAGTGCGCAGATTTTACCACACGCGTTATGGACAGATTAGAAATGTTAGATATATAATTATTATATATCGTTATTAGTGGTCAGGAATTAAAACGAACGCAAGACAGAGAATATATCCTTTATGTATCATAAATGCATTACTAAGGATCTTATAATAATGATACATTGTAAATCAGAAAGAAAATGAATGTCATTGGCCTGGAATTAATGCAGGTACAAGGGATAGACAACTCGCTATTATATGCCTAATGAAAATACGTTGCTAATGATTCTACGATATAAAAGTCAGACATTAATATATTGTCAAGATCAGGAATGAATTCATATGTTAATGGCAGGAGAATGTTTATGATATTAAGTCATTTTTGTCATCAAATTCGACCGTTCGGAGATTCTCTGAAATGCATAGAAAATATTTTGGAAAAAAACTTTTTTTTTTCATGGAACGCGGGATTTAATTCTAAGGATTTTTTGTCAATCCAAAAGTTAATTCATTTTTTATGTGAACGCGAGTTGTATGTGTCATTCATTACGGACAAAATCTTATCAAGAGAAATTAGTTTTTGTTTTCTTTCTTTCCTTTTTCCATTCTTTCCTTTTATTATGATAACTGGCCTTCAACCATTCTTGATTTCCTTCGTTTTATTTACGCCTTTCTTTCCTTCATTCATTACTTTTTTTTCTCTTTCATTAATTCATATTTTATTCCTAATTTCTATTTATTCACTTTAACTTCTCAACCATTCTATTTTCTTTCTTTCTTTCTTTCTTTCATCTATTATTTCATACTTTCTTTCTTTCTTTCTTTCTTTCTTTCATCTATTATTTCATACTTTCGTTCTTTCTTTCTTTCTTTCTTTCATCTATTATTTCATACTTTCTTTCTTTCTTTCTTTCTTTCTTTCATCTATTATTTCATACTTTCGTTCTTTCTTTCTTTCTTTCATCTATTATTTCATACTTTCGTTCTTTCTTTCTTTCTTTCATCTATTATTTCATACTTTCGTTCTTTCTTTCTTTCTTTCATCTATTATTTCATACTTTCGTTCTTTCTTTCTTTCTTTCTTTCATCTATTATTTCATACTTTCTTTCTTTCTTTCTTTCTTTCTTTCATCTATTATTTCATACTTTCTTTCTTTCTTTCTTTCTTTCTTTCATCTATTATTTCATACTTTCGTTCTTTCTTTCTTTCTTTCTTTCATCTATTATTTCATACTTTCTTTCTTTCTTTCTTTCATCTATTATTTTATACTTTCGTTCTTTCTTTCTTTCTTTCTTTCATCTATTATTTCATACTTTCTTTCTTTCTTTCTTTCATCTATTATTTCATACTTTCGTTCTTTCTTTCTTTCTTTCATCTATTATTTCATACTTTCGTTCTTTCTTTCTTTCTTTCATCTATTATTTTATACTTTCGTTCTTTCTTTCTTTCTTTCTTTCATCTATTATTTCATACTTTCTTTCTTTCTTTCTTTCATCTATTATTTCATACTTTCGTTCTTTCTTTCTTTCTTTCATCTATTATTTCATACTTTCTTTCTTTCTTTCTTTCTTTCTTTCATCTATTATTTCATACTTTCTTTCTTTCTTTCTTTCTTTCATCTATTATTTCATACTTTCTTTCTTTCTTTCTTTCTTTCATCTATTATTTCATACTTTCTTTCTTTCTTTCTTTCATCTATTATTTCATACTTTCTTTCTTTC
>OZ010610.1:23880104-23902604 GCA_963932145.1 Acanthosepion lycidas
TAAGCCCAGTCCACACTACGAAGAAGTTTTTCCATGTAACGCTAAAAATCTATTCACCCAAAAGTTAAAATTTATGTCTGGGGAAGTCGATGGTTTTTGCATAATAAAATATGACGAACTGGATCATAATTTGAACTCATCTCTCCAGTTTATTCATGACACCACTCGCATATTCCAGTGAACATGAAGGAACGTCATAAATTGTAGATATACCAAAAACCTTGCATAGTAGCTGAAAAAGAATTAAAATATGTCAGGTCAGAATCGATTTGATGGAACAATACCGCAAACATTGTAAACAAAATTAGACATTTTCCAAATCGGATGTAGGATTGTAATGAAGAATAATGCATTGATAGGTTACTGACAATGGTGCCGAAGATTTGAGTGCCCTTGCTGTTACCCAAACCCCAACGATGACCACGTGATACCTAACGGAATCGTGTGTTTTGGCACGTCTACCTTTTGTCAGGTTTTACTTTTTCTTCAGGTTGAATTATTGCTTCTTGTGACTCCCGTTACAAATCAAATGACAAGAACTATTCAATCATTCTACAAACTTGGTTGATTTTGTTTAGCGGTATATCAACACTTCTATGGGTTATTTAATTCCGATAGCTAAATATTTTGAATTTTAATTTATGGCTTCAAGTAAATGTATTTTGAACGCTTTTGAATGCCTTTAACTACAGATAAAATATACTGTTGGTCATTTTCAAATATAAAAACCTTTTGCTAGTATTTTTACTATAAAGATGTACTTTTACAATTACATTGTGTTTTGTTTGGGGGTTAGCTATTTGCCCATAACTGGGACCCTATCAGGATTGCTTATTTATTTAACGGCATATAAATCCCTTATGGGTTATTTAATGCTGAAGTAATGAAAGTATGATATATGTTATTCTGCTTTCACAGTTGAATACATGGTAGATGATACTTAGCTTTTGTGTATATACATATTTGTGTGGACATAATTACTAGAGACAATGATATGTATGTTTTATGTTGCGGTTTTGTTGAAGTTATATTAATTGAATACAGTCTGATTTCTTTAAGAAATTGTAGGATATTATATGGATTAATGGATTAGGATATTATATGGATTATTGTCACGAAAGTGTTCTTTCACGCTTGTTGATGTCGTTTAGCGGCATATCAACCTGCGTGAGTTAATAAATACAGGAATCTAAATATTTTGAATGCAACTGCATCTTTTTAACTACAAATAACATATATTTTTGCTATTCTTACTATGAATATGTATTGCTGGTCATTTTACTATAAATATGTGTTGTGGGGCTCTCCCCTTTTTACATAAAATGGACACGTCCAACGTATACTTATACTGACAGAGAGAATACCTGCTGTTGAGATACGTCACGATACAGTCTGTCGATCTCTTCGCTTAAGCAGAGAGGAACCCGGACGAAGCTTTGCCGAAGGGCAAGGTTTCATCCGGGTAGGTAGACAGGTCCTGAACCCGTCTAGGCGGGTTCAAAGTGTATATTTTTGGCCGAGCCTACGGGATCGGAGAAACCCACTTTAAACTCGGCCTAGTGCCACATATATTCTTCGTGGGTGGAATATTAAATACTGAGATACGTCACGATACAGTCTCTGACTGTGTTCGATGTCTGTCGAACTCTTTGCTATGGCAGAGAGGAACCCGGACGAAGCTTTGCCGAAGGGCAAGGTTTCGTCCTGGTAGGTAGACAGGCCCTGAACCCGTCTAGGAGGGTGCAAAGGCTATATCTTTGGCCGAGCCTACGGGCCGGCAGAAACCCTCTTTAAACACGGCCTTGTGCCACATATATTCCTCGGGGTGGGATATTAAATACTGAGATACGTCTCGATACTGTCTCGACGTCTGTCGAACCCTCTCCTTTGGCAGAGAGGATCCCGGACGAAGTTTTGCCGAAGGGCAAGGTTTCATACGGGTAGGTAGACAGACCCTGAACCCGTCTCGGCTGGTTCAAAAGGTATATTTTTGGCCGAGCCTACGGGCACGCAGAAACCCACTTTAAACACGGCCTTGTGACACATATATTCCTCGTGGGTGGGATATTAAATACCTGCTGTCGAACTCTTTGCTTTAGCTGAGAGGATCCCGGACGAAGCTTTGCCGAAGGGCAAGGTTTCGTCCGGGTAGGTAGACAGGCCCTGAACCCGTCTAGGCCGGTGCAAAGGCTATATTTTTGGCTGAGCCTACGGGCTCGCAGAAACCCACTTTAAACTCGACCTTATGCCACATATATTCCTCGTGGGTGGAATATTAAATACTGAGATACGTGGAGATACGTGGAGATACGTTGAGGTAGGCTGAGCGATACAGAGACAGGTACAGGTTGTTCTCAGAGAGTTATACAAGAGTTCAGAGAGAGTGAGTGAGATGATTACGCTTTACTTACAGAGGCTTGTACATATACTTTCTACTAATCTTCACTTCAAGTCTGTATTCTTACGTTTAATACACTTATTTTTCTATCTCAATTACTGGCGTTGTTTATTTATGTGTGCAGGATTCCATTCTCGGAATCCATAACAATATGTATTTTTATACTTTCGTTGTTTTGTTTTTGTTTGGAGGGCCACTATTTCTCCTTAGCAGGGTCCTTCAAAGGTCGTACCACTCCGAATGAGGGTGGACCTAGAAACTAGATTGTACTCCGCTCCTCAAAACCCCGATCCGAGGCTTTGCTACCGAATGTAGTTTATTGTCAAACCCAGCACTAATTTTAGTCGGTAGTATAACTAATTTCTGATATGCTTCTTTTATATTCACGTTATTGTTCTTATAGTCTTCTTTTCTAAAAAGAACTGAACATAGCGATGGTGATGAACACAGTTTCCACGTTCATCTGGAAACTTTTTTTAGATAGTTTTCTTAGTTTTTATCACCCCCCCCACACACACAATGCAAGGTGATAATTGCACGAAGGAATTATGGTTCACTGAAAGCGAAAGAGAATAAGATGATTTTAGTGAAAGGAAAAGACCAATAAAAGAACGGTTGTTAGGAAAACAGAAGATGGCGATTGACATTGCATTTCAATTTTTGAAGATTGTAGGTCACAGTTAAATTAGAAACCGGAAAGATTTCCACAGGCGAAAAATTCGAGAAAAGAAATTATTAGAATAGAAAATACTGTTGTATATAGCTAGTCCAACAGTAAAAGGACGATACCTTGTCGTCAATCTAGCAGTGCGCTTAAATGTATTCGGTTGAGGTACCAAACAAGAGAGCCTGTTAGAAGAATTACTATGAAAATGTTTATAGAAAGGACAGAGGCAAGCCACATGACGCCGTTGTGATAGTGACTGAAATTGAGATAACATGTCCGTCCCCATATTATTGCAGAGCTATCTTTGGATTTTGTCAAGAATCTTGTGATATAAAGGGTCTTTCATAAAGATGGATCAAAGTCAGTTGTAAATAAAACTGTCTTATTGGTGGAAATTTAATGAAGTCATGGTAATTATGTGTAAAACACATTATCGCCCAAAGGTCTGTCAAGGCTTCGGTGTCACAATTTCGATGTGAAGTCGTTATGGAGAGGCCCAGTTCCTGCGTGCGATGACGAATAGAGGTGTCTGGATTTTCGGCCACATTCTGCTGCACTGCAGCAATGTTTTCAGCTGAACGGCGTAAACGAGTACGCAGTTGTGTTTTCACATCTGCCACCGACTCAGTTGATCGATTATGTTGACCAACAAAATGTCCGAACGCCCATTTTCGTAATAGGCTTCTGTAACCTTAACACATTCTTTGATTGTTAATCTTTCCATAGTTGAAATTGCCAAAGAGTTAAGTTGGTAAATCTGAAAGAAAGAAAAAATATCATTAGACGCTTAAATTTAATTTACATTTAAAATCGGTCCAAATTATTGGAATAACATTTAAGGTGGAATTTCGAAACGAATTCTTTATTTCGTCCACTGGGGTAGACTGTTCTAGTTCCACGTGCCATACCTTTTTCCTGGATATCTCAGTTTCAGTTATTTTCGTTCATAACTCAACTCTCCAATTTAAAAACGGTTCAAGTAAATGGAAGACCCTTACCAGAGTAAATATAGCGGAAATAGTGGATTTATAAATGTTCAAGGTAGGGTCAGCATAGAATAATTTGACAAAAGCTTCCATCCTAAATTTGCCGACTTAGACATTTTCATACATCAGTATAAGGAGCGTAAGAAGGCATTTCGAGATTATCCGCCTCTCCTAAAAACCAAACAAGTCTATTTGGATGTGGCACTATAACCACGAGAAGTTATGGAAGCATATAAAATCTTGCAAAGCAGTTGTCGATGTCAACAATTGGAAATTATAGCGATCATGTTCTGTAAGAAACGTTACGCAAAGTTCGTGTCATGAATTATTAGGTTGGTGCAAAAATAATGACGTAATAATGTCGTTTTTTGACGTTAAACGTCAAAAAACGACATTATTACGTCATTATTTTTGCACCAACCTAATAGTATCAGCGCAAAAATTCTCATCTAGCAACGGGCAAAATCCCTATGCCCTTAAAAAAAAAAAAGACAAGATCAAACTTATCAAATTATCGGAATATAAAACTGCATTCTATGGAGCAGCTGAATATCAAAAGCAACATTTAAATCTGCTCTAGGGAAAAAAATAAACAAAATGATAATTCTACCTAAAATATCAAAGAACGCAGCAAAAAAGACGTGAAGACTTCTTTTCGTGGATCTGGTGGAACAAATAACCACCGGCTTTACAAAAGCCTCTTAATGGAGGTCGGCCATGAAACTGGAATCCTTCTTTAATTTTCTTAAAAACTTTCGTCTCCACTGTGTGAACAGTCGTGGAAGGAGACTAGATCTGCACTTTACCGTTCCATTGTGACATCCTCAAATGACAGCTTGAACAAACAAACAAAAAAGATACGACATTGGCTAATGCAAACCAAACCTTAATGTCGAAGATCTCAATAATCTCACATTCACCATAACCTTTTACAGAAACAATAGACATTTGACCGACTCAGGAACTAATATAATCGACCCCGATAAACGGATATCTGAGATGTGTATGCAGTAATAAATAAAATTAAATAAGAAAGGGTTACGGTAGCATAGTGGTAAACAAGGTGGTCGTGTTCGGCTATTCTGAAAATTCTGAAAATTTTACCCCCTCATCATCATTTTTCGGGATCATATAGCTGTCGGTATCATTGATGCAATGTGAACGAGACTTTCCTTTAGCTGTAAGGCATGTGCTACGCCAGGTCTACATACAATTTTGAATTCAGAATGATTTTCTCCTATTCCGGTTGCCACACAAGGGTAAAGAAACTAGTCTGTCCTGCTATACCGGTGGGGGGTAGAGAAGAAAAGGATTAATGCCTTTTCCCAAGGGTATTAGCTCGTAAGCGAATGTGAATTCAAATTCGGCTCTCCGGTTCCTCAATCCGAGCCGCTATCCATTACTCGACAGTGCTTTCTACATATAATATCCTACTGCCTCGCCAGTCTTTATTGCCCGTCTGTATTGGCGTACCCTTTTAAAAGTAAATTATATAAAATCTATGGAAACCGTGGATGATATAATAGGAAATTAGTATTTGTTTATAATTATATCAAATACATTGTTTTATTCTTAACGAGGTGGATGGTCATGGCATTTTTCAGTAAGCAAATCAATTCTGGGATCTTCGACAGACAGACATCTATATGTATCATTTTCAACCGACAAAATTTCACAATGTTAGGTCTTGATACACACTTCTAAAAAACACGGACACTTAGTGGGTGGTGTAATCGCTAGCAAGAAGAGATTTACTTGACTCCCCACTGAGTCAGGTTATGACACAAAGTCAGTTTTTAACGTGGGCACCCTAGTGTTTTCACTCGGGACGCGGATCCAAGCTACTCAGAACGGTCTAAGCTAATCATAGATGGGCTTGGCTTGTCATATCTGGTCCAAGCTGGTCAGAGCCGGTCGAAGCTAGTCGTAGCCGGGATACCACCAGCACAGGGACGGATCACTGTGCGAGGTAAGTATGTAATGGCTAGCAAGTATGGTTAGATCAAATACGACTGAGTATTGAGTTCGATGCTCATTGGTTGCTCCATTGTCCGATTTGTGCCGATATCTAAGATACGCTTAGAAGAATTCCACAGTGCTGAAAAACGGCAAGTCGGTAGAAACAGTAAAAAACCTTGAATACAGCCTTTAGTCATAGACGTCAAAACTTTGCTAGAACATATATTTTAATGGATTTTGTTTGTCAAATGATGCATTGATCAGTTCTATTAAGCAAAATAAAAAAATGTCTAGGGGAGATTATTGGATTAATTCGAAAGGGATTCGCATTACACTAATTATATTATTCAGACTATTGTCCTCATCATTGTCGCCATATTTATTACAACATTTCGGTCGTTGTACACTCCGGCCTTCTTCAGGTAGTTGGAATGTCGAACTAAACAATTTATTTGCCTCACTGGGTTAGATTCTTCTAGTTCTACTTTCCAACCTCAAGGACACATGACACAGTGGATAAAGGCGTTAGTTAGATCCAATGACAGGACCCAAAGAGTCTGAGTTCAATACCCGATTAAGACAGTAGAGAATGTGCAGAGAGAAATTTAACAGGAGCTACCTGATAACTGACATCCATTAAAACATGGAACGTGAAACTAGTGTACATAATACCTCATCTCAGAAATATAGACAGATACTGAAGGGCCGAAACGTTGTAATAAATATGGTGACAAAGATGAGGATAATAGTCCGAATAACGTAGTGTAGATAATATATCATCTCAGAAATATAGACAGATACTGAAGGGTCGAAACGTTGTAATAAATATGGCGACAAAGATGAGGATAATAGTCCAAATAATGTAAATAGTGTACATAATAACTCATCTCAGAAATATAGACATGTACTGAATGGCTGAAAGGTTGTAATAAATATGGCTACAAAGATGAGGACAATTGTCCGAATAAAATAAATAGTGTCGATAATACCTCATCTCAGAAATATAGACAGATACTGAAGGGCTGAAAGGTTGTAATAAATATGGCTACAAAGATGAGGACAATTGTCCAAATAATGTAGTGTAGATAATACCTCATCTCAGAAATATAGACAGATACGGATTCGCATTAGTTGATTATCAAAAAAGAAATAGAGAAAAAAAATTTTTTTCTATCGTGGAAAGCGACAAATCTTTCGTAGATTTCTGATCATATAAAAGGGGAGAGATTGACAGACTTGTTCACGCACCCTGTGAAACTAGCTAGAGTTTTCCCCAGGGGCAGCGTCCATCGGCCTACGAGAACATGGCATACTGAGTTTTATCCGGATCTTGTGTCAGACAAAGATAAGCTTTATAAATGTGAAGAGAAAACAACAAAGGAAAAAGTTGTAGGATGAATAGGAACGGGTGTTCGATAAACTGGAAAGGCTAGAAAGAAAGAACATCGATATAATTCACTTGAGTGATCCCATTGTTTTAGTTAATGTCTTTACAGATAAATTTGATGCAGTAAAAGCGTTTTAACGGTTGTTTACAATTGAATTATTCTCTTGTTACCAGAATAAACGGAAAAGAAGCAAATATTATTGGACAGATGCAAAACTTTTGAATTTACACAAAGAATAAAGAAAACTTATCACCATCCATGCAAAAGGTGTTCGGAAGGTTACTGAAAGTCACTATGCATGGTTGGCAGTAAAAAGGAACAGTTTAATATGCGAATTAAATCAAGCAAGGACAAAAATCAAAATTTTTTAAATGACACGGAAAATCCGACAACGAAATACTAAAATCACAATACGAATGCGAAAATTGCCTTCCAGAAGCTAAGCAAAATATTAGGAAATATAAAAATTTTGCTAGAAACAAAGTCAATAGTCATGGACTGTTATATACTATCGATATTTCGGGAGAATCCCATCAAAAGATACTTGCGACAACACAATATAGCTCTACAGAAGGATATTAAGAATAACATGGAATGAACATTTAAGGAACGGTGATGTTTTACGGAATTTTACAGAAGTGAAAAGAAAGACATTTTACTTAGCACCAGAAAGAAATATTTACACTTTTAGAGTAGAATCAAGAAAAGGGTATTAGAAAATTTGATACACGATATATTGAAGGATAAAACCTAGGTAGCGTGGTAGCTTGAGTTTTAGTGTTCCTGGTGTTATATATATATATATATATATATATATATATATATATATATATATATATATATATATATATATGTATAGATAGATAGATAGATAGATAGATAGATAGATAGATAGATATATCCCTCATCGCACGCATGACTGAATTTCATGCACGACGCAATCTTCAGGTGCTGAGTATGAACTGACCGTTACGCAATTTGAATTATAATATATTTGATTATCACAATGTTGGCGTGGTATTGGGATTACATGTTTTGATTTTAAAATTTTATAATTGTAGTTGTCAATTAAAATAAGCGGGGTCTATACGTGTATGTAAAACAGAAAATTAAAGATATATTTTTGAGTGGTAAATATTCACATTTTTTAATTAAAGGAACATTGCTTGTTCTTATTTAGACAAAAACAAATTTATATTCAAAATAATTTTGTGAGGTCTCCTTTATGCTCATAAATGCGTTTATTTTAAAAATTTCTACTTATTTCTCCAAAAAACAACTTAGCTATTGCACTAGTCATACATAGAAATAAATTCAACCACAATTTTGATTTAAAAAATGCTAAACTCCTAAAAAAGAAAATAACTCCCTCAGAAGGGAAATCCTCGAGAGTGCCGCCATTGAATATTATCCAAATATTAATCTACGCCCAGGCCTTTTCCTTATTTCACCTTTCTTAACATAATTACTACTCTCCCAAACACGCGTAAAGAACAGTATCAAAAAATCAAAAGAAAATGGTTGAATCCAGTCAACACATCAATAAAAAAAAATATCTCCCCACGTGACAGTAAATGACGTAATTTCAGTTAACAGCATGAAAATGGCGTTCTCTAAATTCTTCCAGTTGCTAAGGCCATTTTGTTTTTTGTTATTGTTAGATATTTCGTTTAATAAATTCATTTCGTTTTGCCTTGACAATGTCCACATCGGACGTAAAGCGTCGGTAACTATTACAGTTTGCCCATTGTCTTTTACATATATATATATATATATATATATATATATATATATATATATATAGGGACGGTTGATAGCCACGTGCAGAACGGCTTGAAATTATCTATCTCTTATGTTGAGGTAACTTTTGTTTTTTACTGTGACATATATATATATATATATATATATATATATATATATATATATATATATATATATATATAATAACCTGTTAGGTAATCATTTGCCTATATCGATTGAGGATACGAAAAATTGACACCAAGGTAGTTTGATTGGCTTATTTCCTATTTTTCTTAAATTTAAATATTCTGCATGTTAACTATTTATTTATTTTAATATGTGCATTGAACACTCTTTAATAAATCTGTTTCTTGATTTAATTATAATCTGACCAATAACATTTTTATAATTATATATATTAAAATTGTACGAATCGCTTACAAATCCGCTACCATGGATTCAACCATAAAGGTTTCGTCAGGCAGTATGTGCCTGACGAGGCCTTAATGATTGAAGTGAATGCGGGACAATGTATGACAAAATGGAAATATATATATATATATATATATATATATATATATATATATATATATATATATATATATATATTAATAACATTATCATTAAAGGAAGAAAGAAAATCACAATATTGATACATATCGGCTTACATAAACCATTATATCAACATGTAAGCCGAAAGCTTAGATTGGATTAAAAATATGTATCAATATTGTTATTTTCTTTCTTCGTTTAATGATAATGTTATTAAGCTTATCAGACGTTATGAAAAGAATTTACATAAATAGACAACACTTGTCTATATTTTTTAATTAAACATGTATGAATGAAAAAAATGCTGCCTAAATACACCCAACCTATCTATCTATCTATCTATCTATCTATCTATAATGTACAGTGTAATCTGGATATAATAGAGTTGTCGGGATTGGATGAGAAGTCTCTTATATCCGAGTTTCTTTTATATGCGGGTTTGGTCTAATTTATATACATTAACACAGGCTCTAATTTGGGACCAGAGAAAATCTTTCTTATATCAGGGTTTCTCTTATATACGCTTTTGTCTTATATCCGGGTCACTTATATCCGGGTTACACTGTATTAGAAATCCGAGAACATTCATATTTCTCTCACTTTAACCGTCCTTAACTCCCCTCTTTAAAACTTCTCTCTGTTAAATTTTAATCCCCACTTCATCTTTTGACCTTGTTCTTCTCTCGTCTGTTTCCCCTCTCTATAGCTTTCATTTACTCGTCCCACATTCTCATACTTACACTCTCACTAAATCTTATTTTTTATTCTCGGAGTTGTTTTTTTCTGTTTTCTTTTTGAATTTGTAGGTCTGATGAATTAGATCGTATTTACGATTCCAATGGAATAAATTATGACCATGGAATATTAGTGTTTAAGCCTTTTTATTATATCCTTACTCTGTCCTGGACATTGAGTTCTACCTGGATTCTATCCTCTTGGAATTTTTTTTATTCAAAAAATATATATGTATGTGTATGCATGTATGTATATATATTTATATTTTTTAGATATACGATTGCATATGTATGTTCGGTTTGAGTGGAGATAAGTAAGGAAGTTGTCTCTTTTAAATCATTTTGTTAAATGTATGGTTAACAGATATCGCATAACTTTTCTAGTTATTTTAATAATCACTAAATATTTTTATGTGATAAGCTCGTGCCAGTGATAACGGAACTCAATTCAGTGGTTCTTCCTCATCTGCCAGTGGAGTTTCACCCTCAGCCACAGTAATGGTCCCTATCTTGAGCATAAACTAGAAGAAGACGTAATGCATGGTCATCAGTAAAAGGATAAGCGCGAAACGCGATTTTCAGGTCGAGAACACTAGAATTAAGCAGACATGGAAGTTTAAGTATCTGGGAAGCGTTTTGACAGAGGACGGTAAGTGAGCCATTGAGATTCGTAGACGTATTGGGATGGCCATGGACGCATTCAAAAAGCTGGTCAGAGTATTGCGAGACAGGAGGGTTTCTTTGGCAACAAAGAAAAGAATACTGAGCTGTTACGTGACATCTGTCATTCTTTACGGCAGCGAATGCTGAATGATTTCCTCAATGATGAAGAAGAGGCTCGAGGCGACGAAGATGCGGTTATACACTAGAATGTTGAGTATTTCGAGCGTGTGAGCAACGATGAGATCTTAGAGATGGTGCAGACTCGGAGGAGGCTGATGCTTAGTGTCAGGAAGAGAGAGCTGAAGTTTCTGGGACAGCTAATGAGGAAGAAGGGCCTTAAAAATTTAATACTCACGGGTCGAATAAAGGGAAAAAGTGACAAGGGAAAACAACGCATGACATACCTAGCGGCCTTAAACAAGTGGATGACAACGTGGTCTGAGGAAGTTGGCAGAGGGAAGGAACTTGTTGAGAGCTGCGACAGATAGAAGGAGGTGGAGAGCCATGATCGTCTACGTCCTGAAAAGACATGGCACACAAAAAAGAAGAATGGTCCATAAGCTAAACAATATTGATGCTGGCAATACAGACATGCCAAAGAAAGATCCCAGTCGTAGAAGGACTGTGGTTGAATTATTTTAATCTATGACTCATGAAGTAATTTCTATTGGTTGACTCGCTATATGGACCTAAAGGTTATGTCGAGTAGATATCTACTTATTATCGATCTAAGGATAATGTTTTACTTTTTTTTTTTACTTTCAATTTTTGGTTTATTTTTCTGCATTTTTCTTACCTTTTTAATTTTTTTCTTTTCTGATTTTAATTTTCTTTATACACGCCCTTCCTTGTTTCTGTCCTTTTCTTTTTACAATTCATTTGTTTTCTCTTTTTTTTCTTTTCTCTTAGTTTATGGCTTATTTCATGTCAGTATTTACGATTTTATTTCTTTCTTTTTTCATTGTTTTTTTTTCTTGTTTACATTCTTTCTTTTTTTCATTCTTTCTTTTTTCTTTTTTTCATTCTTTCTTTTTTCTTTCGTTCATTTCTTTCTTTCTTTTTTCTTTCTTTCATTCTTTCCTTTTTCTTTTTTCATTCTTTCTTTTTCTTGCTTTCATTTCTTTCTTTCTTTCTTTTTTTCTTTCTTTCATTCTTTCTTTTTTCTTTCTTTCATTCTTTCTTTTTTCTTTCTTTCATTTCTGTCTTTTTTCTTTCTTTCATTCTTTCTTTTTTCTTTTTTCATTCTTTCTTTTTTTCATTCTTTCTTTTTTCCTTCTTTCATTCTTTCTTTTTACTTTCTTTCATTCTTTCTTTTTTCTTTCTTTCATTCTTTTTTTTTTCTTTTTTTCATTCTTTGCTCCGGTAACACATTGTCGAAATTTTCTTTACAGCTTCGCACACATCGGTAGCGAGAAATAAATCCATTACCTCGTTCTCTCCTCCGTAGGTCTTTGGATTTTTTTTTTCAGTCATGCAAATGCAGCAAAAGTTCTTATCCATTTTTCTATGTGTTCTGGGTTGTCCAGCGAATTTAAAGATCCTATCGGCGACGCTATTGTTATGTTTGGTATATCTCTCTGTGTAGCAGCAATCGTTGCACAGTTCTACGCGTTATGTTTAGCAAATAGGTTTGCTAGGGAATGAACTTATGTTCACCAGTTGTTCTCGATTTATACCTTGTCTATCTCATTTGCATACGTTACTACATTTTTATTTTTCTTCTTTCTTTTTCTCGTTTGTTTGCTCTTTTAATTTTTTTCTTTATTCTCATTTTTCTTTCTTTTTTTTCGTATTCCTGACATTTCATATCACATTCTAAATATTTCATTTCTTTTATTTTCTTTTTCATTTTTCTTTTTTCTGCTTTTTTTTTACTACATCCTTTACCGTGTGGATTTTTTTTTTCTTGAAACTTTTCCATTTTTTCTTATTTATTTTCTTTTCTCTATTCCATATTTTCTGTCTTTACATCATTTCTTTGTTCTTTTTTCTTTTTCTTTCCTAATTCACTTCTTCAAATGTACACTAAGTTCAGAACTCACCTCTTTTGACATTTCCTCAATAAGCTTAATTGTTAAATATTTTCTTCATCTCTACCCCTATATTTTTCGATTCTTTTATTTTTCCATTAAGTTTTTCTTTCTCTTCTCCCGATAACTTTCTTTTTGATTTTTGTTTTACTTCTTTACCCCAAAAACATTATTATTCCAATTTTGTATTCGTACTCTGGCTTTATCGATCAAGGCGTATCAAATTACTTAACGACTAGGTTGTCAATTGATATTCGAGCTAATTTTATCACAACCAAACAGCAACTTACTTATGCGCTAAATCCTCATTGTTGATGAATACTTACATGCAATTGCTTTTATTATATACATATATATATATACTATTCAATAATGTTTTGTACTAAATATCTTCTTTTGAGTAAAGATAATGTGATGATGTAAGGGACTACGAGCAAGATTACATAATATAATTCCATCGACTTAGATGTAAATGCGAACGAAAGGAAAGTCTCTTTTTATTCATATTTGCACTAATTGATCTAAGGTAAAGTCAGAAGGTTTCTATAACTATTTCTGTTAACTTCTCCTATCTGCCGTGTCCCTTCAAGTTGTTGGCGTTCATAGCTCTCCCTAATTTCTTTTTAGTTCTTAGTAAAGTCTGTTTTTTTCTTACCTCTCATAAACCCTGTTGTACAATCCATTCACACAAGCCATTTACGTAGATTATACGCTGTTTTTTCTTGCCTTTAATATGTCCTTTAAGTATCGGATTTTCCAAGCCCTCTTTCCTCATTATGACCCCTGGAATGTTCAACTCTCTCTTTCTGATATAAGCCATAAGTATTCTTTTTTATTCCCATTTTCCTTAAAATTTTCAATTCAATTCTTCTGTAGAAACACATTTCTATTGACTCAAGTTTCCTCTTCATCCATGAAGAAATACTCCAGAATTTACTGCCATATAGGAGGACTGATATTGTATAACAATTTCGTACTCATTTCTGTGTTTCTAACGAAACTTTCCTGTTTCTTAATACTCAGCTTAGCTTTTGGAAGGCACCTTTCTTTATCACAATGCGTCTTCGGATTTAAGTGTCGCACTTTCCGCCCTCTGCTAAAACACTTCACAGATATTTAAATTTGTGTACTTTTTAATTTTATTAACACCGATTTGTTTAGTTTGGTTTGGTTTCTTTTACGGCATATCAACACTTGAATGGGTTATTTAATGTCGATGAGATTTTTTATTGCTATTTTTAAATATATTGCTTGTAATATTTTTTCCCTCAAAAATCTATTGATGGTAATATTTTTTCCCTCAAAAATGTACTGCTAGTAAGGATTTTTTTCTTCAAAAATGTATTTCTGGTAATAATATATTGCGGGTATTAAAACCTATTTTTAAACTTTCACAGTGTTTTCACCTCTAGTTTGGAGGTTAACTATTTGCCCTATCCTAACAGGTGCTACCCCACTGGTCAGGCTGGACCTGGGAACACAGCTTATTCCCAAGTATTGAGACTTCGTGGAACAGATTCAAAGAAAGGATGCTTCCTCGATCACTATGGTTTGGTTTGGTTTGCGTTGTTTTACAGCATATTAACCTCAATGGGTTATTTAATGCCGACAAGAATTTTATTGCTGGTTTGGTTTGGTTTGTTTAGTTTTACACCATATCAACCTCAATGGGTTATTTAATACCGACGAGATTTTACTGCTGGTAATATTTTTTTTTTACTAAAATGTATTGCTGGTAATATGTTTTATACAAAAATGTATTGCTGGAAATATTGTTTCTTCAAAAATTTTATGACTGGTAATTTCTTTTTTCCAAAAATATATTGATGGTAATATTTTTTCTTAAAAAATGTATTGCTGGTAATAATTTTTTTTCAAATATACATTGCCAGTAATATTTAAAAAAAATATATATATATATTGCTGGTATTAAACCCATTTTTACACTTTCATTTTGTTTTGACTCCAGTTTGCGTTTTAATCATTTGCTCATAGGTGGGACCCTAACAGATGCTACCACCCCGGTTCAAGATTGACCTGGAATCATCAGCATTTAAGAGGTGGTTTCACACTGCTCAAAATCTCCTGATCAGAGGCGTTGCTGTTGGATATAGTTTATCGTCTTATTCAGGACGGGGATGTAGATTATCGTCTTACGGAGGACGCGCATCTTGTTTACCGTCTTACCCAAGACGCGGATATAGTTAATCGTCTTACCCAGGACGCGGATGTAGTTTATCGTCTTACTCAGGACGAGGATCTTGTTTACCGTCTTACCCAGGACGCGGATATAGTTTATCGTCTTAACCAGGACGCGGATCTTGTTTACCGTCTTACCCAGGATGTGGATGTAGTTTATCATCTTATCCAGGACGCGGATGTAGTTTACCGTCTTATCCAGGACGCGGATGTAGTTTATCGTCTTACTCAGGACGCGGATCTTGTTTACCGTCTTACCAGGCGGCTGATGTAGTTTATCGTCTAACCCAGCACGCGGATCTTGTTTACCGTCTTACTCAGGATGCGGATGTAGTTTATCGTCTTATCCAGGACGCGGATGTAGTTTACCGTCTTACCCAGGACGCGGATGTAGTTTATCGTCTTACCAAGGAGGCGAATCTTGTTTACCGTCTTACCAGGACGCGGATATAGTTTATCGTCTAACCCAGCACGCGGATCTTGTTTACCGTCTTACCCAGGATGCGGATGTAGTTTATCGTCTTACCCAGGACGCGCATGTAGTTTATCGTCTTACCCAGGACGCGGATCTTGTTTACCGTCTTACCCAGGATGCGGATGTAGTTTATCGTCTTATCCAGGACGCGGATGTAGTTTACCGTCTTACCCAGGACGCGGATGTAGTTTATCGTCTTACCCAGGACGCGGATCTTGTTTACCGTCTTACCAGGACGCGGATATAGTTTATCCTCTAACCCAGTACGCGGATCTTGTTTACCGTCTTACCCAGGATGCGGATGTAGGGTATCGTCTTATCCAGGACGCGGATGTAGTTTATCGTCTTACCCAGAACACGGATCTTGTTTACCGTCTTAACAGGACGCGGATATAGTTTATCGTCTTAACCAGAATGCCAGATGTAGTTTATCGTCATACCCAGAACGCCGCTCAATTTGTAATTTTGCATGTTGGAATATTTCTTTTGACAACAGCTATTCATTCCGTTTCCGCGCAATTTTTGTCTTGTCATTTCTTGTCACTTATTTTCACTGCTTTCTGTAAGAGTCTTTGTAGTTTCCTTTATGTGCTTGCCTTCAACACCGTGCCATCTGCATATCTTATGCAGTTAAGATTGTGGCGACCAATAAGGAATCCTGAAATTACAAGAATCCATCAAAATCCATAGACGCGGTTTGCTCTGGAAACAATGTGTAGATCTTGCAAGGTAATTCTCCTGTACACATCCTCTCAGACGCAGAAATAGTAACAAGCTCCTGTAAGCACGAAACTCTTGCTCATCCTAGCAATCTTTTCATGTAGTACCTTCTGATTTTTACTTCTTTACACCTATGAAGTAATATTTCAAAAGTAGACACTTCCGGGATAAGGATTAATGAGGTTGGGTCTTCGAAATCCTTTCAACCTGCGAGGTTCTACAAGAGAAGCCTCCGTAAGATGAAAGATGTGAGTAAATCTGGGTGTAAGATATGTACAAAGAAAGATTGATCAATGTGGCTGTTTTCAATCTCTTCAAGCATTATAAAATCGATCAAGACAAAGCTTTAATGGACAGCCTTTGTACGTACTAAATCGTACTTGGTATTTCCGCGTGTTTGAAAAGAAAAGGGAATAAATGAAGTGATTGGAATGGGAAGGATGAATTGAAAGGGAAAAGATCGGAAAGAAATGGCTGGAAGAACGAACAAAAGAGAACGGCACTGCAAAATGGTGGATGGAAAAGAAAGAAAGAAAGAACTCGACAGAACAGGGAAAAGAATTAAAGATGATGAAAGAAAAGAAAGAGAGAAAAAAAGGACAATGAAAACAAGAAAGATAGAAGACAAAGAAACAGAAAAGAGAAGTCAATGGAACAGAAGATATAAACAAAAAGAGCGTAGACGAAATAAAGAAAGAAAGAGAAAAAGAAATTGCCAGAACAGAAAAAATGAAAATTAATCAACAGAACAGAAGAAAGAAAGAAAGAAAGAAAGAAAGAAAGTAAGAAAGAAAGAAAGAAAGAAAGAAAGAAAGAAAATACACGGGAAACAAGAAAGAAAGGGAAAAAAAGAAAAGAAACGAGGAAGAAAGAAAGAAAGAAAGAAAGAGAAAAGGAAAATACACGAGAAAGAAAGAAAATAAACAGAAGAAAGAAAAATAAAGAAAGAAATAAAGAAAGAAGCTGACAGAACAGAAAGAAAGGAAAAGACAAACAGAAGGATGTGATAAGTCGATTGAACAGAAAGAAAGAAAGAAAGAAAGAAAGAAAGAAATGTTGCCTGAAAAGAGGAAAGAAGCAAGGAGGACGGTAGAAAAAAAAAAGGAAGAAATCGACAGACGAGAAGTAGAAGAGGACTGAGACAAAGAAAGACACAATGGAAGCAAGAAAGAAAGAAGTCGATGAAAAAAGAATATAGAAAAAGGAAATGAGACGACAGAAAGAAAGAAAATCGTTGACAGCAGAAAGAGAAAAAAATCAATAGAACAGAAGAAAGAAGAAGACAAAGAAAGAAAGAAAGAAAGAAAGAAAATACACGAGAAAGAAAGAAAATAAACAGAAGTAAGAAAAAAGAAAGAAAGAAGGAAAGAAAAAGAAAGAAAGGAAGAGAAAAGGAAAATACACGAGAAAGAAAGAAAGAAAATAAACAGAAGAAAGAAAAAATAAAGAAAGAAAAGAAAAAAAGAAACGACAAAGAAAGAAAGAAAGAAAGAAAGAGAAAAGTTAAATACACGAGAAAGAAAGAAAATAAACAGAAGAAAGAAAAAATAAAGAAAGAAAGAAAGAAAGAAAGAAGGGAATAACAAAGTTGGCAGAAGATAAAAAAAAGAATTTGTTAGGAAAGGAAGAAAAGTTGAGACAACAGAAAGAAAAAAAAAGAACAACAAATCAAATGAAAAGCAGCAAAGACGACAAAAAAGAACAAAAGAAAGAAAGAAAATAAATAAATCAACAAAACACAAGAAAGACAGAATGAATGAAAGTAAGAAAGAAAAACAAAACAAACTAACAAAAGTGTAATGCATAAATAAAGAGAATCAAGAATAAAATATATGAAAGCGAAAGAGTGACAATGATATTTAAAAAATCAAAAGAACAAAAGAATAAAGCAAATTCGAAGAAAGGACGAAGAGAAACTGAGCTAGAGAATGCATGTGTGCGCATGCGCATGTCTTTTTAATCTTTTAGTAGCAACAAATGCTTCACTGCTTAATCTAAAAAAACAAAAAAACTTTCCAGCTATTGGTTCCTTTTGAGTAAACAAACAACAATTGGGCGTTCAATGGTGAGTTTTAATTAATGTCTTCGAAATGTGTTTTCTGATCAAACCAATCAAATGTACTCTGATCGACGATAATAAGAAGTTTTTACAAAATCCAACATAGCAATTACTCTATAACTGGATCTAAAATTTTAAACAAGTGAGAATTCATTTTTGGGTTTAGATTAATAACCTTCGACAAAAGTGAAAATAGCTTCATTGAGGTATTTCAGAAATCAGAGGTTTGAGACTGCAAAACAGATGAATATAGCTCCAAAACAGATGAATATAGCTCCATGTCAGTATCGTTTGGCTGTATTCAAAGATCAGACAGGATCCAGCTTAGGTTAAATAATTCGACAAAAAAATCTGATCCGCTTATTAAACATTTACCAAGATAGAAAATCAAACAAGAAAATGTAATTAAAACGTTTTGATCTTACGCCGGCCGGATTAAAATTCTAGACAACAAAAGCGCGACCGGTCATGGTCATTTGGAAAAAAAAAAGTCACATGTTCAACTCTCTACTTCTAAGCAGATCCTGATTCTTGTGAGATCAAGATAGTGGGGTACTTACAGTTGTACTGATCAAAGTACCTTCACAGAAAAGCCTGAAATTAATATAACTCATTACCGTTAAATATAGATGAGCATTTTGAGATAAATTCTATTTTGACATGTTTCGCCTATGACGCGCCATCATCAGAAAAAAAATTATTATTTCAACAAATATATATCAAAGTGATGTCAAACGATTCAATTATACTTTAACTGGAAGACGACAGAAAGAAAGAAGGAATCGATAAAGCGGAAAAAAAACTGACATTAAAAAAGAAAGATTATAAATGAAAGAAAGAAGTTCATAAAAAAGTAAACAGAATGAGAAAAACAAATTAACAAAAAAAAATAAATAAATAAAAAAGTAAATAAATAAATAAATAAATAAAGAAAGAAAGAAAGAAAGAAAGAAAGAAATGTGATAAGTCGATGGAATAAAAGAAAGATAGAAATCGAGAGAACAGAGGAAAGAAGGAAAGATTATATTGGCCGAATTCAAAGAATTTGAGACTCATCACCATTGCTCACTTGAGAAGACTGGAGCTGACACAACACGATTTTAACCTGTTCTCTCTCTAGCCACTTGGAGCAAAGGGTTTTTCAATGATTCTTACGCCAAATGGCATCATGATGTCCCAAGGTCTTAGCTGAAAACTTGGGAAAAAGTAACTCAATGTGTTTAGTGTATTTTTTAGATATCAAGTATTTTGTGGGATGGAGAATTATACTATAACAGGATTTAGACAATTTTGCTGTTACAGTCGCTAATTAATGCAAATAATTTCATCAAATTTTGTCCAGATTGAAAGAAATATTGACTAGAACGCCCTTGTTTCATTTCTTCAGAGTAAAGTGATTTATATAATTCGAATAAACAGACGTTTCATTTAAAAAGCATTGCATATGTTAACACTATTATCAGCATGTGCCTTGGGATAAGATAATAGAATTCATAAAATCTGTCTATTTGGCAATTTTGGTGAGAGGGGTCGGCGTTCGAATTTAGCTTAAAGCTAAGACTTCGAAAACTGATTTTCAAGGCTAGCAGGTCTTTCCTATTTGGGGAGACTGACACATCATGAGGTTCCGCACATGTTTCAAAAAGTATGATCCTCTCTAAGACATACAGGATAGATTCGCTCGATGCTATTTTTAATAATAGATATGATAAAGTGACTGACAGTTTTGACATTTCTGTGCTGTTTAGGCGCCATGAATGACCTCCATATGAAAGTCTCAATCTGCCGAGGCTGTTTAAGTACATGATTCTTATTCATAGTTTAAAGTTTGGCATTTGTCAACATCTTGTGGTGTGGGGCAAAACAACCCGTAGTGCAGTTCCAATCCCCTTATCTCTTCTACTAGATTTGTTATAACTAATCCGAGGTAACTGAAGTTTAGTATTTCACCTCAAACAAGGTGATAATGCCCCTAAGAGGCAAGGAGCTACTGCGAGCGAAGTAGAATGAGAAGACTTTAGAATAAACTGGAAACACAATCCTAAACATGAAATAAGGGATAGACCTCTATACCTTTTTAAAAGACCGGAGAGGAGTGTGAACCGGACGATAGGGAACCTATCTACTCCTATTGGGGAACAATAAGTAATAATCTTTCAAAGTTTTAAGCGAAGATGTTATAAGTATGGTGTCAAAGTAGCTTTTACAAGGAACCGGAAACCCAATCCGAAACAAGAAACAAAGATTAAACCTCTACTCAGGTTAAAAAAACTGGAGAGGAGAGTGAACCGGGCGATAATATAAGTATACTATGCATACTAATTTTTTTTTATGATGGATTCAGCATAGGTACCATTCATTCCAATTCCAGATTACCGTTTCTGTTTTTGGAAGGTTCATTTTTAACAGTCTTGAACAGTCGGTATAGGATTATTTTTTTCAAGATCATGATCTTTCCACTATGATTGCGAATATTGAGCTGTGATTTCCGACGTGGCTCAAATACCTTATTGTACAAGCATATGGCTGATGTCGGGCTTGAAATACAATAGAATACATGCTTGTTACTGGTGTAGAAAACTTGAAAAGTGAGTTTTCGTAAAGGTTCTGCTTATCGTTTAAGGAGCTTAGATCATCTTGCAATTCCGCCTAAACCTAAAAATTCTTTTTTTTTTTTTTTCAAAATTAATGTTCTGGTTTTATGCAATCATGTTTGTATTTTCAATAACAGGGAAAACCCCAAGAAAGATTATTTTTGGAACGTTCAGAAATGATTCCTTTAAAATTTCATGCATGCTAAGGGTTTCTTCGTTTTATTTTAAAGGAAATAATTCATAGAAACGGTAATGTTGTACAGAAAATGACAAGTATAAAACCATGTTATGGACTGTGGAATTTGGAATGAAATACGGAATTTGGAAGGAATTTCTGGGATTCAGAAAACGTTCCCGAAGAATATATGTCAATTGTTTAAATATGAGGGTGAATAAAAAAGTAATACAATTTGTTTTATTACATAAGAAATAAGGGACACAATCAATCATACCGTACAGCAAGATATAGCTATAAATCACTGGTTCACATCACTATTTCTCAGAATAATGACCCCCTCTTTCAATGGCAGTGTTCCACATACGAATGTGGGGGGTATATTCCACCTGATGTAGACAATTATTTAAACCATCATAATGCTTTCCACTCGGTGCCACTTGGATCAAAGTGCTGTGACAAAGTAAATGGTTAAAGAAATAACAAAACAAGTGTTGCAGATATATATTAAACAGTGAGTACAACAGAACAGAATTACACGACTAGTCGGTTGACCCAGCGTTCATTCTAAGGCCTTCTCTCCTACTAATGTTATAGTAGGCGGAAGAGTCCTACGTAGACTCTTTAGAGGGAGGACACCACAACACAAAGAGATGGCAGTTTTATGAACGTTTACAGGAGTTTCTCTTTCGACAACAAATAACTCGATTACTCCTTTAATACTGCAACAAATAACGCCATTACAGCAAGTTTCACCTTGTATAAGGCACGAGAGCCATACAAAGTACAGTGTTATGTCGTAGTTTATATGGGTAGGAGAGGGAGATGACTTGAACAGGTTAAGAGAGTCTGATCCACCGGGTAGTGCTTTGCAGGAAGAAACGGTTTCAGTGGAACTTACTTCTCGTCGATGGAATATGAAGGGTTCTGATTGGATTGCTGCTATGTGGGTGTCATGACGGGTCCTAGCCTTGAAGGTTTAACCTGACGGAAGCAAGGAAGGTACTTCCTTTGAGTTCTTTCACATTCTGCCTGTGAGAGAGAAATTGGAGGGTGGAAAATAATTCTTCTCCATCAAAGACTCGGAGACACTTTTACCAGACTGGAAATGAGGACTGGGAAGATCTCGTCCAATTATAGCTGCAGTACTCCATTTTCAGC
>OZ010610.1:23905104-24025104 GCA_963932145.1 Acanthosepion lycidas
TTGTCTTTTACATTTATAAATATTGTCTTTTTCTACAGGTTAACTGAGAAATTTTTCATATATATCCATCTATATATATATATATATATATATATATATATGCAGAAGAAACATACGACCTCGTATAGGACGATCTACTGGCGGCCGCTCACTGGAACCAATACTTTGAAATGTCTACATTAATCTACCACGTTTCTGGTATCAGATGCTTTCGAATAACCCTCGCACTAATAGTACTTACTCGATAATACTCGCTCGAAAAGTAATCCCCGAATAATGATCCGAATAGTAATCCTTATAGTGATCAATATAGAGAAATAGTACAGTGAATAGAATAGAGATAGAGAATTGTGTAGAAAGAATGATCAGTATAGAAATAGAGGATAGAATAGAAATAGTGATAATATTTTTTGTAATAAAATACAAAATGTGGCGCAAGGCCAAAAAGAGGGGCCAGGGAAAATGACGGTCTTCTGCCCTAACGTTAAACTTAGCTAACCACAAACACTGACCCAAACATTCAATATTCCTTACACCAAAACAACGTATTCTTACTTACCTTTCTTACTACGGTCTTCATGATACATCAGTGTCTTTGTGAAAGTACTAACTAGTCCCCTTGTGTACAATTCATTGTCTGTGGTGGTACCAGTCGGAGGAAATATAAAATAATTTAAAAATCTGAACCCCAATGAATATTTAGAAATTGTACATAAACTATTTGCAAGAAACTAAACAAAATAATGTTAGTACTAAAACACGCCCCTCATCAGTGTGGCTAAACCTCGGATTGCTTATTCGTATTTGTGTCAGAGTTGTCTGTCAATTTGGTATGTGTCTATGCGAGTTCGTGTGTGTGTATGTATGTGTGATTGTGTTTGAGTCGTGTATTGATTGTGTATCCATGTGTTGGTATGTAAAACCTACATAATTAATAAACTACAAACATAAAGATAGACAAAAATATAGTAAGTCTTTATACTGCACAGGTTTTTACGACGTCTAAAATGTTCATTTACGGTATAGAATATCTGATTTACAATGATGTTCTTGAAATGGCTATATATATATATATATATATATATATATATAT
Source organism: Acanthosepion lycidas (assembly GCA_963932145.1). Taxonomy (NCBI): domain Eukaryota; kingdom Metazoa; phylum Mollusca; class Cephalopoda; order Sepiida; family Sepiidae; genus Acanthosepion; species Acanthosepion lycidas. Next base: position 23,906,198 of record OZ010610.1, read on the forward strand.
ATATATATATATATATATATATGTATATATATATATATATATATATTCATGTAGCTTGTGGCAATTTTATACTGGTCAGAATGAGAGCCTATAGATGGCTGCCACGAATAGGCAGGAAGATTCTATTGGCCAGCGTGAGAGCCAACAGCTGACTGACATAAATGTTAACTAGCATGCTCGCATGCAAAAAAAAAAAATCGATAGCTGCATTCGTCACAAGTGGGAAAATTTAAATCTACATGGCACTTTACTCCAATTGGTTCATTCGCTTGCCTAAACTCAACGTTGATTCTGATTCCACAGAACTGGGTTGGGTGTGAAAAAGTATTTGTTGTTAACATTCTTTTTTCATTCCGTTTTTCCAGTTACGAGTCCTTTTTTTAAAGCTGATCGTTTTGTGTTGATTTTGTTTAGTTCTTTTTTCGTAACAGATTTAATGTTTAGTATAGAGCTTAGAAAAAGTTCGCAGTGTGAGATAGGCAAGAAGTAAGGCATGTAGCAACATCAGCACGGCAAGGGCACTCCTTTAAAGGCAAGAAATGGCAAAAAGTCAAGTGATAGTGACTGCTGTATGAGTCGTACGATTTTTGAATCAAGCACGGGCAACGCCAGGCCATGATGCTAGTATATATATATATATATATATATATATATATATATATATATATATATATATATAATTACGAGATTCGGCACATCAGGTACTCGTGTTAATAAAATAGTGCTCGATGTAATATAACAAAATTATTAAATATGTATTAAGAAATATAAATATTATCCCTCACCGGTGGCCCGACTCGGAGTTTCATGCACAAAGCAATCTTCAGGTGCTGGGTGTCGACTGACCGTTACATAATTTAAATTTTAATAAAATATCTGGTTAACGCAGCGCTTGCGCAGTCCATGTATTATATGAGACTTACGGTTTTTTATATTTAATATATTTACATATATGATGATGACGATCATCCATCGCATCTTTATAGATGATGTCCGTCTAATTATGTCCGGTCCCCCACCTGCCACCTGTGTCATGCATGACCCCAAAAATTACTTGCCAGACCTGCATGACTTGTTACACGAGTGACAGACGAACAATATGCTTGCCACAACCTTGAAGGATTCACACCGCTGTGTCTGATTCCTGTGCACCACAGTCCGGAGCTGGTTGAGCATACCCTGTCACACAGCGTGCAGGCTCTAACACCCTGTGTCTGGGGAATTTCAGGGGTAATTTTTTTCTTTATCTGAATTCACATGATTCAACCAGCCAGCCTTTCCGTCCTGGATGTGATGATAAACTAAATCCGCATCCAGGGTAAGACGATGAACTACGTTCAACAACAAGGGCTCTGATCAGGAGGTTTTGAGCAGCGAGCGTGGAACCACCTCTTAATTGCTGGTGTTCTCAGATCCACCCTGACCTGGGGTAGTAGCACCTGTTAGCGTCCCAGCTATAGGCAAAAAGTTAATCCCGAAACTGAGGAAAAAAGCATTATAAATGTGTAAAAATAGTTTTTAATATCAGAAATATTTTGTAAAAAATTATTATCAGAAATAAATTTTTGAAGAAAAAAATAATATTAACAGCGGTGTATTTTTGAAAAAAAAATTACCAGCAATATATTTTTGAAAAAAATATTACCAACAATATATTTAAAAAAAAAAAAAACATGTTACCAGCAATACGTTTTTGAAAAAAAAATATTACCAGCAATACATGTTTTGAAATAATATTACCAGCTATATATTTTTGAGGAAAAAATATTACCAGAAATAGATTTTTGGAAAAATAAAATATTATCAGGAAAAAAAAAAGCAGTTTTCGGCATTAAATAACCTGTTGAGGCTGATATACCGTAAAACACAACAAAGCAAAGCAAACCAGCCAGCTTTTGAAAGATGTATGCGCCGACAAAAATCACATGACCAGTCCCTGATACCTTCTTCGAGTCCATAGTCATCACACAATCGATGTCGCCGTTTCAACCATTTGTGTTTCAGACATTCTTCGAAGACTTGATACCCGTCTCTTATTTGATCTCTCCAACCAGTTCTATCAAGGGCCATCTCTTCTTAATTATTGAAGTCACATTCCCCCACTTAAACTTTCTTTCTCCAATATGCGTCTTATTCACACCAATGTGTAGTGTAGAATCTTTTATATTGAAATGTTCTCCCGATATTTTAGGGCTTTGCAAAATTACTTGTATCTCTTACATCTCTAAAAATAAATTATTTTGCCCAGGTTATCCTACGTTTTTATGATTCTAGGATGAATGGGTATGGCCTTGAGGTATACAACTATGAAAATCTTCAAATGAAAAAGAAATCGCCACTTGAGGATTTGGATGAGCTTTTCATGTGCTTTCGACGTTTTTATTGCACTTTTTACCAATCTCTTTTCTTTATTATCCACCGCTTTTTCTCAAGGTTGTATCCTATTAGACAAAATATTTTGCACTATATGCGAGCATCTTTGCAATTGTTGAGTTTAATGCACATCACGTCAAGTGACTTAAGTATTCTAATATAAAAGAGGTTGTCGGTATTCAGATTCAATATTCAAGTGACTTAAGTATTCTAATATAAAGTATTCTAATATAATATATCTTAAGTATTCTAATATAAAAGATGTTGTCGGTATTCAGATTCAGTATTCCTTTCTTCAATCTCTCAGTCAAACAGTGGGTTTCCCTATTCATTTTCCTAATAATTCTGACCAACACGCTTCATTGCTTGCTATTTTCCTTAACCTTCTCTTTTAGCTCTTGTCTAGCATCGCAAGTTTGTCCTTGACATTTTGGATAACATTTTAATATCTGGTGATATTTCTTTTGAGTCGTCTATTAAACATGAACCTCCTATTCACAAGACTTCTTTTTATTGCTACCATAGCGTTTGGCATTCAGTTGTGTTTTTTCTTTCGAAGTTTTGTATTGTCACCATCATATTAAGAATTGTGCCACTGTTGTTTCTTCTTCAGTAAAAACACCTATCGGTGCTTTTAAGACTTCTCCGGAAATACATTGTGACGTCACTTCCTTTCATATCTGTCTCCTCATCCGCTAATTGCTCACAGGAATAACATTTTTACAGCAGTAACAAAGTGAAGGTCATGACCAAAGAAGACGCTCTTTGTGTCTGTTCGCAATAATTGTAAACGTGTCGCCAAAGAGGCTTTATTTGTTCGCCATATTGGTTCTCGTGACAATTCGCGGCTCTGTAATAATGTCATAAATAAGAGTAACTTAACCCTTCTATACCTCCTCTCATTATAATTTGAGGTTTTATCGTTTTCTGCTGAGACAACATGATGTTTTACTCGTAAATTTTCTTCAAATTCTACGCTTGACACATCGGGCGTATCTATGAAAAATTTTTCATTTATAAGAAAAACTCTTCTATGTGATATCCGTAGAATTCAGCACACTAATTATTTAAAAAAAAACAGTGCTCACTACAATTCTGCAGAGAAAAGCATTATTATAAATGTGAAAAAATCGGTACTAATACATAATGGTGAGCAATGGATAAAAAAAACTCTAATGACCACTTCAACATCTTAATGGGATCACTAGACTCTTCAGATATTTCGAAATTAATATAACTGACGATGGACTTATGGTTATAAAGAATTTTACAAACTTTAAAAATGATAAAGTTAGAAAACTGTTATACAGAGAATTGCCTGAACTTAAAAATTACTAAGTACTAAATTGAAAAAGTGAACTTCGTTGATATAACAATAGATTTAATGAATAATGTATACATACCTTATAAAAAACCAATACTAATCCTTTGTATATACACCCTAAATCTAATCATTCTCCATCTGTAATTAAGCATATACTTTTATCTATCGAAAAGAGAATAACTAGAAATTCAACAAATGAGAAAATTTTCTATGAACATAGTAATTTCCCCCCCTCACCAGAAAAAAAAAATTTAGAACAAAAATTTGTTGCTTTAATCGTTAAACATTTTCCTAAAGACAGTAACCTTAGTACAATTTTTAATAAAAGTACCCTGAAATTAAGTTATTGTTGTACTGATTGTTTGTTTGTTTGAGTTTTATGGCAAATCAACCACTGTGGGTTATTTAATGCCAAATCCAGTTTATATGAATTTTAAATGCCTATTTTGTATAGAATAAAAAAACGTATAGCTGGCAACATTATTGTTTAAAAAAAACAAAAAAACATTACTTCTTTACAAAAAAACGTATAGCTGTCAACATTACTTCTTTACAAAAAAACTTATAGCTGGCAACATTATTTTTCTGAAAACATTATCTGAGACGTTGCTGTTGGATGCAGTTTATCGCCGTACCCAGGACGCGGATGTAGTTTATCATCATACCCAGGACGCGGATGTAGTTTAACGTCACACCCAGGACGGTAGTTGTACTGAGAAATGATTATTAAGAAACATAATGCTAATATCTTGAGTAAACATTTAGACTAAAATCAATGAAATTTAAACAGTATAATAAAAAGAAATGTGGATAAACAAAAATTATGTAACTAGAAATCCTCAAAACTGTCCTCTTAATAACAAATGTCGCACTGAATTATTAGTGTACCAATGCAATATCTGATCTATTGAGGATCCAAACAAGGTAAAAGTTTACATTGGATCCACAAGACATGAATTCAAAAAGCGTTTCAACCAACATTATAGTTCTTTGAGAATAAATAAATACCGAAACCAGACGTCCCTATCTAAGTATTTCTAACACTTAAAAGAAACCTACTGTGAAATGGAAATTAATAAGAAAAGCTAGAATATGTAGGTCATTAAATGACCCATGTCTTTTGTGCATACATGAGAAATTATACATTATTAGGTTTATAAAAAATAAAAATTTACTTAATAAAAGAAATGAAATAACTATAATTTGCCGAGATTTTCAAAGATTTTCCTTAAATAATGTTAAAAAAGCTGAAAAATATCATATATATTTATATTTGATATTTTAATAACGATTTTTTAAATAATAAAGTAAATCTAACACATTTATTTGTAATAATTTATTTTAGACAAACAACTGCCTCATCAGACTATTTTGATTATAATTAGCTCTTACGGATTTAATATTATGATCTATCTATATATCTGTTTGTCTTTCTACCTGTCTGTCTGTCTGTCTGTCTGTCTGTCTCTCTCTCTCTATATATATATGTATATATATATATATATATATATATATATATATATATATATATATATATGAAATGGACAAAGTCTGAGTATTATATTAAGACATTTTTATGTTTATACATTCTTTTTATACACACAATTATTTAAGTAAATGCTGTTTTATAATAAACAGTATTAATAAAATTTACCAGCCTGAATGTCCGAGAAATTTTCTTATTCAGGCCGTTAAATGTTATTAATACTGTTTAATATAAAACAGAGCATTTACTTAAATATTTGCAGCTATAAAAAGAACATAAAAATGCCTTAAAATAATTGTCGGATTTTGTCCATTTCATAATGAATGACGTCATTTGTTTACATTTGGATGCGCTTTGAGCAGATATGAATGTACATGAGAGATTCATGAAAGATTGAAGTTTAAAAACAGTAAAATCGACCTTGCTAACCGAACGCTTCTCTGTGACCAAATCGGTTAAAGGCACGTCAAGCTAAATGACGGTTCAGTATAGGATACAGGTTCGAATCCTGTCAAAGAACGAATATTTGCTATGAAAATTTCTCGGAAATTCAGGCCGGTAAATATTGTTAATACTGTGTATTATAAAACAGAACATTTACTTAAATATTTATATCTATAAAAAGAAGGTGTAAATATATATAATGTGTTAGAAAACTTCTCGTACCTCACTATTTCCGAAATATTACCAAATTTCCAAACCTTGGAATTCTATCTAAAAGAATTGTAAAATCGGTTGGAAAAGATTTCAGCAACTACTTGAGTTCATATATATACACTTGAACGAATATAGAAACATATTCTGAAAAGTTAAATATATATATATATATATATATATATATATATGTCACACTTTCAAATATGCTCAGAGGCACACCTATACAGACGCATATATATATATATATATATATATATATATATATATATATATATATATATGAGTCGAATAAATACTACATATTGGTGAATTGTACGTATTGCCAAGCTATTAAATAAAAAGCTACTATAATTTAATCTTTAATTCAAACTTATTCGACATTCATTGGCGACGTGTTTTGTCTGGCAAAGGAATTTCGGTACACTTTTCAACACGTCAACTTTCTAATAAATCTTGGCAAATTGAGATTGATATTCTGTTCTACGAGCAAACAAAGAAAACAAAAATAAAGTTTTTCCCAGCGGGCAAATTAAATTGGAGAAGGAAAGTGAGAAAGTGCCGATGTCAATGTTATAAGTTGAAGAAAACTAAAATGGGAAGGAAAGAAAAGTAGAACGAAAGTATGTGTGGGGTCGGTAGACCGGGGTCTACATCTTTCTTTGGAATACTTTCTTCTCGTTAGTGTCAGAGATCAGTGCTTGAGCTTTAATGAAAAGACAGGATTTTGAATATTGATTTTCTAGTGAGACATGTGCTCTATAGTTGCTAGGCTATTATCATGTGCTCTTCTTTGTCCTCGTCCTGTCGGCTGGGGCTTAAGAATACGCCGACTGCACCTCTTCAGCGGAGTAAGACCTCCTCTTCCCCAAATGCGATGTCCTGGGAAGACGATACATCCGACAGCCAGGCCTCTGATCAGGATGTTTTGAGAAGCATAGAACCACCTCTTAATTGCTGATGTTCATCAGCTCCACCCTGATCCAGGATGGTACCACTTGTTAGGGTCCAGTCTGTGGGCAAATAGTTAACCCCCAAAATGGGGTCAAAACACTATGAAAGTGTAAAAATAGATTTTAATATCGTCAATACATTTTTTTAAAAAATATTACCAGCAATATGTTTTTGAAAAAAATATTACCAGCAATAAAAATATTATCAGCATAAAATAACCCATTGAGGTTGATATGCCGTAAAACAAAATAAACCATACCAATGGTCTTTTTTCGGGCAATCTTCATTTGAAAGAAACTACGTTCCTAACGTTTTATACTATTGTTCCCCCAATGTAAGGCGTAAGAGCCACTTAATATAGAGCCCTACTGTTGAGGGGTCCTCCTTTTTTACACAAATGGACTCAACCAGAGTATACATATACTACTGCTGGGAGAACGAATGTGGGTAGCGAGCAAGAGTCACGGTAAGGAAGTAATACAGAAATACGTCGAGACCGGGTGTTCAACCAGAGTTATAGTCGAGTCCAGACATAGAGATATCTACGGCCTCAATTACAAAGACTATATATATATTTTGCTACTAACCCGCATTTCTGGAACTACTAGCCTGCATTACCAGTTTGTATTATTACGTTAATACATTTATTTTCCAATATTCCTTCTTGGCGTTTGTTATTTATTGGTACCGGATTTCATCCCGGAATCCACAACAGCTACTAAATGAGGTTGTTGTTAATGCACAGTAGGAGGAAACAAATGCAAATTATAAAGCGTTGTAGGTTGACCCTAGAAGATGTTAAGATTTTCGTGATTGTGTAAGCATCCTTTAGAGGGTCTATTCGCAAACATTGGTTCTAGAAAAAAAGCAATCTGAATGGACATTCCTCTTTACTAATGGAATACAAAGGAGATGAAGAAGAGTCGACTCTGTGTAGGAGTTAGGGGGGTTTCTCTCTGTAAGGGACTGCATTGGCGGATCTAATGAACAAAGTTCTGAATATCTTATATGGAAACAGCAACGTTTCCTCTGTGGGCAAAAGGGACTGTAAAATGGAAAATAAATTTAACGCTGGTAAGGCCGCCTAAAAGGTTCTGAACACTGTCAAGTATATAAAGTAAGGACTAGGAAGATCCTGTTCAAGTATGGCAGCAACGCTGTTTTTTGTTTTGCTCCACCTCTAAATTGATAGCATATAGAGTAAGTTAGGCACTCTCTGGAGCGATACAATGAACCGGTCATTTTCCAGCATCTTTGAGCAATGCATCGCATATAGGTTCGACTTAAGGTCTGGAATAAAAGCGAGTCTCAATAGACGTTCCATGGAAAGTTTCATTAAGATGACAACTGTTCTTCATGACTGTAAGACAATTAGGGTCTGCACTGTGATGATGAAACGTTAAGCGCTTGAAGGCTTACAGCCATATCACATTGAAACACAGGTTCTCGTGCGAACAACAAAGTTAAGGAACGTCGAGTCTGGCTAGTACCTAGATGGGTGACCGTTGGGGAATACGAAGTATTGTAAACTTGGATGCGAGTGCGATGAAATGGATAACGTCTCGGAATTGTTAATCAGAGAACGGAGTTCCAATTCCAGTCGGTTTCATTATATTCACATATGCGCAAATATCCTTGGGTAAGATATGAATACATCTCTTCTCAGTTATTAGTTATTAGGTTGGTGTATAAATAATGACGTAATAATGTCGTTTTTGACGTTAAAAAATACGTCAAAAAACGACATTATTACGTCATTATTTTTGCACCAACCTAATAATTCGTAGAACTTGCATAAGTAAAAATTATTATTAACTCCAAAGAATTCGTCCACTATTAAAATATTTTCTGACTTTAAAACTGCAAAAAAGTTTTGAATGCCTTATGCTAAAATTAATGAAACGTATATAGAATTAGAAAAATTTCAATGCCTAATTGGGTCTGAAATATACATTCACCTGTCTCCATTGTATCTGTACTAATCGCATATTTTAAGTTTCAGCTGATTTTTCCGCTGGGGGTCGTGGAAAATCGACTCCATCCATCGGAGGCCGTGTCCTGTTCTTTCCACTCCTTTCTGTTCTCTTCTTGATGTAAACGATGGCTTGATTGATAAGCCCCGTGAAACTAGTTTTAGATCTCTATAGATGTAGAGACCTGAAGTTAGAGATCTGTATGGGTATCCGAGCCAATTTTTGACGGAGTTTTTTTTCCGACTGCTTCCATTAATGTATCACATCGAGTCCGTAGCGTTTCGATATTTTCTGTCTGAATTTATGGCATGGGGAGTTATCATTATTTACACTATTTATATTCGGACAATTGCCCTCATCTCATGAGGACAATAATCCGAATTTAAATAGTGTAAATAATGATAACTCCCCGTGCCATAAATTCAGACACAATAACACACTATTCTAAAATCTTTACGAAGCGGAAGGGTTAAGCGACCACTTCTATCTGAAGAGAAAACGAAAAGAATATGTATTGGAAAAAAGATATATATATATATATATGACATTATTTTTCTTTGTGTAGCAAATAGATCATGAAATGAGTTGAATAAATGGATACAAACATTAAAAGAATAATGATATGGAATGAGGGACGCAGTTATGTGCCATGCGTGATATACGCTTAGGCGATCATGTATCTTTCGATACATGACTGACGAGACAGATTTTTTTCCCGCAGTAGGTTGCCATTTCTTCCTGCGGTAGACCAGTTGCCATCTAAGGCTATTGACCCAGTCTATCCTGCTATTTACCCATAGCAGGGGTGGGGAGAAGAGGATCCATATTTTTTCAAAGGTAAGTGAATCTAATGGATTCGATTGGAATTCGAAATCGGATCTACCGATTCCTCAATCCGAGCCGTTATCCATTGCTCCACCGTGCCTCTGCAGTTAGGGTCTACGGTACTTATTTTGACCGAAATGGTAATCAAAGATTAATTGTGTAAAGGTTCTTATTTTCCATTTGTAATACACCTGACTTTGAAATTCCTTTTTTGGTTCTTGGTTTAGCATTTTAAAATTTCTCGTTTCGATTTTTTCTTTATTGTCATTTTTAATTAAAAGAACTGCTTCTCAATGTATTCAGTGTTTATTCAAAATAATATCTCTTTTGTGGCATTTGTAATATTACTCTTTTTAATTGCCCATCCTTTCTGCTAATGCTCTTTTCTCGTGATTGAAGCCTCCACTTCCCGCGTTTTATTGTTTACCAACCACCTCTATTCATCAGTTCTCTCGGAACCATAATTTTCGCGTTGGTTCCCTGTTTCCTGTTTGATTTTTCAATAATTGCTCTCTTACAAGCAAGGATTGTTCGTTTAGAGAAGTTATTGTCTTGATTTCTTATTTTCAACGAGTACATACCGTGTCGTGTTTTCGGCACAGCTTTTCCGTTTATTATGCATATTGAGTAATCTAATGTCTGGCAAACACAGTCTAGATATAAAATCCCTTTACACCAAATAAAAAGGAAGGCAGATATTGATGAATCCTTGTAGGACTTCTAATTCACTCAGGATCTCCTCACTCTAATGGTCGAATAAATTCGGTGAGAAGACATCTTTGTCTACACCTATTTTTATTTTTGTGTATTTGCTGAATTTATTTTCTATCTGTATACAGGCGATTTGCACACCGTATAAATTCCAGTTTATTCTCTCATCTATTCCAAATAAATTAAACTTACCAAACCGTTCTAAGACTTCTCTTTACTTCATCAAACGCTTTTGCATTATCTATAAAACATAGGATTATTCCCGACTGCATTCGTATTGTTCTTTTTGTTATCATTTCAAGCATAAATTTCGTATTGTTCCTGTGTTCTTATCCTATTTTTGGTTTTATTCAGTAACCTGCTTTATTCATCAGAATTCGGATGATGTATTTTGTTATCTGCCTCATTAGGCTGAGTATCTAATGGGGTTTGCATTTGTTTGCACTTGGCCTCTTAGGTAACGCTACAAAAATAGATTAACTTAAGTCTACTGGTATATCACCACAGTCGAATATTTTATTTATTACGCCTGTAATTTTATCGATGTCGGGATCATCAAACGCTTCCAGCATCTCCATTACATTTCCTTCTGGTCCGTCTGAATTGTTCCTGTTTAATTTGTCCAATGCTGATTTCACTTCAACATACTTATATTGATGAGGCACTATTTATATATCCTCGTGATATTGACTTACGTTACCTGGTAGATAAACTTAGAGTTGAACTTACATTAGATTTTACATACAAAAACGGACGAACACAATTCCTTACCTTCCCCATACCGCGTTGACAACAATTTAAAACTTGGTGCCCACTGGAAATCAACCATCGAAAACTATCTAATAAACCCCTATTCTCATCATAACAACAAAATAAAATCATCTGTAAACATCGGAATCTTTTTAAGAACATTCAGAATTTGCAGCCCTCAATATTTACATGAGGACGGTAAATACATTGAAAATACTTTCAAGTTTCTTCAGTACTCTAAGTACTTTATATTCAATGCGAATCAAAAGGCTCATAAGATATCACAAAATAGAAAAACGGTCACTCCTGAAAAACGCAATGAATGAAAAAAAATATTGTCCTCCCACCTAATTTTGTTTGCTCATGGTTTCTTCGCTTCTCATTTCTTCCTGTTTCTCTTGGTCAATGCTAATTTCACTTCAGGCAATAATATTTCGAGTTCTTCCATATTAAATTCTATAGTGTTTTGTTGGATTCCGCTTTCGTCGCCGAAGAGTTTTCCAATGTATCCGTTCCATCTTTGAACTATTTGACATTATTTTTATTATCACTTGTCACTGTTCCCTTCTTAAATTTTATGCATGCTGGTGATGTCCTATGGGTTCTTTTATTTTTTTTACACATATCTGCTTTACCATTTTTTACTCTTTTTGCATCCTTTTCATTGAGTCGTCCCTCTTTTCCTGCGTGCATTTTTTTCATTCTTATATTCCAGATGCCACCGATTTTTGTCCTTCTACTCGGTCCCAAGTCGTCATGATGGCGTGTAGAGTGACTGATCTTGTTCAACAAATGATCGCACAAGATGACGATGTCACCCCCAGAAACTGTAACTAAGTTCCGATGAGCATAGTTGGCGTGTGCTTTGTGTGTGTTGAACAAGCACAAATGAGCAGGTATATGCAAAAAAGATTTTCTAACCGCCCTAGCAAAGCGGGGCCCTGTGAAATGAGTAACCGGCCACTATATGTGTATGTGTGTGTGCGTGTAGTGATACTACCTTTGCTGCGAAGCGGTCAACCCTGCTTTCCTCAGGTGAATTCTGGTCCACAGCCTATATCCAGCCCTCAGACATGGCTCCAAGTAGTCGCATGGGCACTGCGACGACGAACTGTATGCGTGTAGAGAATTTCCCGACGCGATCGCTGAATAGTAACTCCTTTCCCAACCCGCCAACACTTCCGTAAGCATGTCTGTCTTGCGGGGATGAGAAATCTGGGTAGGATTTGATTTCTAGGGTTATATATTAATACTATCGATATTGTTAAATCTATGTTTTAGCCTGGCTGGATAGTGGGTTTTTAAACGTTGTATCCACTTATTTTCATGGAACTCTAATTATTAAATCTTTCTAATGTTATCTGCTCTGAACTTTTTTATTCTCTCAATTATAGGGAATTTGGCAAGGGTTTTGAAATCATGTTTTTCCAGGCGGAAATGTTGTTCTACAGGTAATAATTTTTCATGGGGAGTCGACTTAATTTGATTACGATAATTATTAATTCTGTAGTGAAAGGGCCATTCAGATTTTCCTACATATTGTTTCTGGCATAGTGTGCATTCTAGGAGGTAAATTATGTTATGACTTCTACAGTTAGAGTCGTGGTAGATTTTGAAAGCAGATTTAGTGATGAATTCGTGTGTCTAATGTGGTTGCAGTATAAGGTTCATTTGTTGTTACATGGTTGGGAAAATCCTGTTGTTTTTGTTGCTAGTTTATTACGGATTACCTTGTCCCCATATATATATATATATATATATATATATATATATATATATATATATTTATATTGACCACTAATATTATCTATCTATCTATCTGTCTATCTATATATAATATATATATATATATATATATATATATATATATATATATATATATATATATATATATAATTTGTATACCTACTTATGGGTGAAGCGTTCGGGGATCGAAATATCACCGTAAGGGAACATCAAATCAACTGCAATGTAATTGAGAACGATATGAATCATCATTCCCAGAACTCTTAGCCGGCGGTTCTTATTAAAGGTACGTCAATTCGGTTAACGGAGAAGCGGATGGATAATGAAACACATGGGCTCATATTCCACCAATAACTACCTTACTGGCACAACTAGAATATTCAAAAACTAGCGGCAAATATGATTAGCTTTCACCTCTTTCGGACAAGTTTTTATATCTGTGTGCGGACGATGGAGTAATTTTAGGGGGACTTCATAAGAGATTTAGCAGATAGATTAAAGAGTCCACAAGCATGAGCCTACGCACTTCAGTGTGGTGACTTTCATCTCTTAAAATGACCGGATATCATTGTAAGAAAACATCTCGCAGGCAGTTATCAAAATCTTATCTCTCATCAGTTGAAGGATTCTTGTATGGCATTCGTCTGCTGTTGTTAAAGAACGCAGATAATGGCATGACATATCACCGGCAATCATTTTTATAGCGCTCCGGCATAGCGGGGTAATCCCAGTTAATCTGATCTTTCTACATTAACGCGTTCCGATATGTAATGATCAATGTATTGTTTGTTGGTTTTTGCATTCATTCCTGTAAGGATAAGAAAGTAATTATTTATATCGTCGAATGCCGGATTTCAGTTGCTACTGTGAAGGAATGACGTTATAAAAAAAAAAAAAAAAAAAAAAAATTATACAGATACTGAGTAAAATTAAATGTTCTTATCGAAATATGCCTTCTAAAAGAAAAGAAAAATATTAAGAAACAAGAAAAATTCGACAACATATTATGTAAAACCTATTCTCCTATATGTCAGAGAATCTTCTCACATTATTTACATTCAGACAATTATCCTTATCTTTGTTGTTTTTGTCACTAAGTTCCTGTCGTTGTGCCATCCGGCCTTCATCAGGTGTTCATAGATCCTACAGTAAGTTTCGAAATGAGCGGGTGTAGACTGTTTTCACGCTAAATTAAACGTTCTGATAACAACAAAAACGCTGGGGACATTGTCCGAATATAAATAATGTAAATAATGATTTCTCCCCATCTAATATATCCTGGTAGGAATCTTACAGATGAAGAGGAGACGTTAAACAAGCGAAATGTGGTTCTACAGTAGGATGCTGAGAAAATTCTGAATATGTGAATAGCAGGGATGTTTTAAGGAAAATGGAGATAAATAGGAACATGTGTAATCAGAATAATTCGCAGAAAAGGAAGCTGAAGAGATGGAGAAAAGTACAAAGTTACTAATAATAAAGTTACTAGAAGGTACAAAGTTCAGAAAGTTGTAGTGAATCATAATTGCTAATGTCCTGGTGAGTGTAGGAAAAGGAAACTTCTTCCAAACTTAACTAATATTGTTTTTAGTTTCAAATTGTAGGAATGACTGCAAAACACTTGACTCTTCCATTTTTATGAGCAAAAGCACACTAATGCATACCGGGATATGCCAGTTCGCAGTTTCATATGACTCAGTCCCGATCTGTCTTACCTTGAAAACAAAACGCTACGTTTGCTTTTGTGTGTCAACGCCAATTCTTAGTTTTTGCTTTATTACAATTGATTTCTTTTCCGTATATTGTTTGCTTGCTTTAGATTATTTTTGCCCTGTTGTTTCTTTTCTGTCTCTTGTTATTACAAATTTTAGCAATTCTTTTTGTTGGACAGTTCAGCTATTTATTTTACATTTAACTATGGCTAATCTCTTCACAATTGTTATTATTTGTACGAAAATGTATCTAATATTTTTCTGTTGTTTTATCCTAAACGTCAGGCTGTTTCTAAATCTAATTCACGAAAACTGAATAAGTTTTCAAATTTTGGCTTCAGTATCTCCGTAGAATAAAGGAAAGAGATTAACAACGACTTTCAATATAAGGAGAAAACCGTCAATAATTCCTAGTAAATTTGACTCGTTTTAACGATTTAAAGAATGTCTTCTAAAGAAATTGCTTTGGCCTATTTTTTCCAAGCAAGCAACAAATCGTATTAATATCAATATTTCTTATTGATTTCTCAAGCCTTGCTAAAATTCAATATGAAGGATGTCCTTGAATAAAATCAATTGTTTTTCAAGCCAAATCCAATCAAACACTTTGTCATATATTTGATTGTCTCCTGACCAGGATTCTTGAATAAATACATTCTAAAGGATGCTTCCCCATAAAGAACAAATCAAATCATTAGCTGTATATTTGATTTATTTGCAACGAGAATCGTTCGTAGGACTAAGTCATAGTTTTGACTGATTTCCCGCCAAATACCTTCACAAAATTCAATCTTAATTATATCGTCAAATAAAACGGTCGATATTTACAAGATGAACAAAATCAAAACACTAATATCATTTATTGTTTTCTCATCAGAATCTTTCATGAAAACCGATCCTTTCGATCCATCCTCATAAAATCGATATTTTTGTAAGCATAACCAAATTAAAATGCTACCGGTTTTTTAAAAGACATTTTCCAACAGAAGCCTACCTGAAATCCAACCAAGATATGAACGAATGAAGACTATTTCAACACGAAGAGGATTTCATTTGAAGAATCTTGGATATCATACTGCTTATGGAGATGTTTTCTTTTGTTGGGCCGTAAGGTTAAGGTGAAGGTGCTCTTGACTCTATTTAAGTTGCTTTACTTTTTCTTTTCTTTTTGTTTTTTTAATCAACATCACCCCATACAAGGCAGAAAAGCAACTAAGACACAAGGGGTTACTGGATGTGGAGGAATTAGGAACAGAAATATTAATAATTAGCAGGAAGAGCAATCAAGAGTTCAGCAGATAGCGATTGGAATTGCATTTAAATTTTTGATGTTGGCTAAAAGCATGGATCGAGAAGGGAGTTCCACAAACAAGAAGTGCGAGAAATGAAACTGTTAGCATAGAATTTACAGTTACATCTAGCGAGCTCATCTGTAAACTGATGCGATCTCGATGCCATTCTTGTAAATTTGAGAATAAAGGTATGTGAAACTTGATAGGAACAACTAAAATTTTATTAGGGCAGGACAGTTAGTACACATAACAGTATAGAATAAAATATATAAAACAAATTTACATCGTAATTATATTTGTAGGTGTAAAATTACAGAAGTTGTATCTTAAAAAACAAACATATGAATACTATCCAAAATAATCATTATTTAGTTTTCGTGTTTCTAAGGACAAATTGTATTAAATATTATTTGACTGGGGACTATGATTTGTAGCTACTAAAATCAAGCAAATACGAAAACTCTAAATATCTGGAACGTGTTTTAACGGAGGACAAAAAATGTGGCCCCGAAATCCATAGTTTGCATTGAAATACCGGAAAATGTCTTCCAAAAGCTCAACGAAATATTAAGAAACACGAAAATGTCATTGGGATCGTAGACAAGCTCGCTGATCTTTTATGTAATATCAGCTTTCTTATATGGCAAGAAACGTTGGTCAATATCTTCATAGATGAGGAACAAACAGGGCAGTTGAAAGGTTTTGAGTAATTCGTTTTCTACGGTTTATCAACCCGTTGGAGGTTATTTAAAGCCAGAAAATATTTTTAGATTCTATGAATATTTAGTTGTAGATAATAATTTGTAGATAATGTTTTTAGCGATTAAATTATTATTAATTAACCTCTAGCTGTGGGTGGGGAAGGTGGATTCATACCTAATCAAAATTTGATAAACAATAAATATGTCTATAAAGTGGGAATCAATTCTATATTGCAATCAATATATAAACTGATCCCTCACTTTATGGCTACTGTAGTTTCTATACATTTATATTCCAGAGAATGTAAATAAATCTAAAAAGACATACCTGTGTAGTTAATCATTATTTCATTCATTGATTGATTTGTTTTCTACGGCTTCTCAACAAACAATTATAATGGGAAAATAAAATGGGGGATCAATTATACATTACAATCAATATACAAACTGATCCCTCACTTTATGGCTACTGCAGTTTCTATACATTTATATTCCAGAGAATGTAAATAAATCAAAAAGGCATACCTGTGTAGTTAATCATTATTTCATTGATTGATTGATTTGTTTTCTACAGCTTATCAGTAACACGAAATTGTAGTGTGAAAATAAAGAGGGGGATCAATTATACATTACACTCAATATATAAACAGATCCCTTACTTTATGGCCACAGTAGTTTCTATACATTTATATTCCAGAGAATGTAAATAAATCAAAAAGGCATACCTGTGTAGTTAATCATTATTTCATTGATTTGTTTTCTACGGTTTATAAACCCTTTACAGATTGTTTAAATACAGAAAATATTTTTTGCTTGTGAGACCTTTTGATGGCAGATAACAATGGTTTAATGATACAAGTCTTTATAATTAACCCATAGCTGGGGGAAGAGGCTGATTCATACTTTTCCCAAGAATATTTGAGCATCAGTGAATATAACGAACCCAACGAGAATTGGAACTTGATTAACAATTCCGAGCCCTTATACCACTCGCATACCAGCTTACAGCAGCTGATATTCCTAAGCGGTCACCCATCTAGGTACTGTCCAGGCTCTACATAGCTTAACGTCGGTGCTCGTACGAGAACCTTTCAATGTGATTTTATCATTAGTCTATTCTAGCGACCGCAAATCCAAGCTTACGGCAGCTGGTATTCCAAACCAGTCACTCATCTAGGTACTGTTCAGGCTCAACGTAGCTTAACTTCGGTGATCGTGCGAGAACCTGTATTTCAATGTGATATTATAATTAGTCTATTCTAGCGACCGCAAATTCAAACTTACGGCAGCTGGTATTCCAAAGCGGTCACCCATCTAGGTATTGTCCATGCTCGACGTAGCTTAACTTCGGTGATCGTATGAGAACAGGTATTTCAATGTGATTTTATCATTTGTCTATTCTAGCTACCGCAAATCCAAACTTACGGCAGCTGGTATTCCAAAGCGGTCACCCATCTTGGTTCTGTCAAATTCGGTAACAACAGATTCTAAGGAAGGATTCTCAGAAGGTGAGTAACAATGAGTATTTAAGGAAAATTGAAACAAAAGGAATAATCTAAAAAAATATTGCCACATTCTCTGCGGTTTAGACCAATATATGACTTCGAAAATAACCACGGAGTAACTCCCAAAGAAAAGCAGGAGGAACACAAGAACAGTACACCAATCAAAATATTATCACACGTTTTAAATTAAGGAACAATGCCAATTTTGCTCTGACTAAAAAGTGCGATGCATTTTTAGTTATATTTTTCTAAAGCAGGAAATAATTCATATTTTTTTTTACTAAAATTACATAAAACTATCTTGAAATATTAAAAAGTAAATTTGTTCAATAAATTCACGATAGGCTTCAACCTCGGCCCCAGACAACTTTAGAATCTCTTTCATCTCTTCTGGACGGTCTCCTTGTTTAACACTAGGATGGTCAACTCCTTTGATATATATAAAATGGCCAAGGAGTCGTTTTCGACACCTTATGATTGTTTTTTAATGTTTGGCCTGAAAAATAATCATATATGGTTAATGAAATTACTCATATGTTTGCAATACATAGTTTATTAAAGAATATTACTATTACACAACATTAGACATCATTTTGAAGTAGGCTATAAAATTCTTTCTACAATCCTGTAGGACCAACTATTTATCAATATCTTAGATTCCACAATCTTTACATGTTACTAACAGTACCCTAGTTTCATCCTTTGCACATTTGCCACAAGTAGGTTTTTTGCATACTTGGCAAACAGTAATCGTAGCATTTGGACATTTTCTACCATGACATTTGCGACGTTTCTTAGGTAATGAAGAGCTTGTGGAGGGCACCTCTGCAGGATTCGGTAAGCTTCACTTCTGAATATAAGCGTGTCTAATACTCTCAATGAGCTCCAAAATGAAATCCTTCCAACTAACTGATCTCCCTGATGCAAGTTTGTATATAATCCATGCATTTATAACAGCCATATCCAGTATATTACAAAAGATTCCAAGGGCCAACGTCTTGTAGCACAACGTCTACTGTACTTTCGGAGCATTTAGTCGACAATGTCTACTCCTCTTTTATTAACATTATAGAAATCAATGACTGCTGATTTCTTCTTCTCACCTTCCGAAATTGTTGGAGAACTATGCATTGTTGATAAGAGGCACGCATTTTTATTAGCCTTGCATTAATAATTCACAAACATGCATTCACTTTCATCTTGAAAATAAAATTTGGATTCATACTTTTTCCCCTTTTCTTGTAAAGTCATTTCTTTCGACAGATGTTTGCTGTTTCCTCTCACAGTACCGACAATTGAAATGGCTCTATCTCGCAGTTTCCTTGCAACTTCATAAGATGTAAAAAGTTATCTGTTGTTACATTATAGCCATTGTTCTTCACTACTTCAGTAAGGCTGAGCAAATGTTCCGCTAAGGGAACCTCTAATCTTGATTCCTTTTCCATGGACCCTAAGTACAGGATCACATTTACAATGTATTTGTTTTCTACCGCTGTAAAATTTCATTCCAAACTTATCAGGTTTATTTGGTATAAATACAATGAATGGGCACCTGTTTTTCATGGGCAATAGGTGTTCGTCAGTTGTCAAACTATATGTCGGTATATAGGCACCTTTGCAATTTTCAACAAATAGATCAAAAATTTTCTCTGATATGACTAAATCTGTCACTTTTGATCCTCTCTGACCTTGTGCTTCTGTTGTCAAGCCTAATAGCAACCCTCTTGACCTAGGGCAACACTAACTCCTCAAGGCACTTAATGTAGACCTCCGTGTTGAGTCTGAGGCCCTCACCAACAAATTCGGGAGTTCTTTTCTCATCGGAGTAAGTTTTCCTGTATCTTCGTAATCACCATTAGACTCATCCAACTCTTTTCGAATCCTCTGCACTGTCAATAGATAGACACCTAAACACACTAAAATGTTCTTATTCGAGCTTCCGGCTGTAATGTCAATGAGTAGAGCATGCCGTTTGCAAATTTCTGGCGCAGGGAATTGCGTCAAGGTTCTCTTTTTTTCTC
The DNA here is from genome assembly GCA_963932145.1 of Acanthosepion lycidas. Classification (NCBI taxonomy): domain Eukaryota; kingdom Metazoa; phylum Mollusca; class Cephalopoda; order Sepiida; family Sepiidae; genus Acanthosepion; species Acanthosepion lycidas. The sequence continues at coordinate 23,926,225 of OZ010610.1, forward strand.
GCAGACGTTGCCCAACTGACCCTACTATACTGCGCAGTCGAATAAAAAACATAAAAAAGCAACACACATGTGCGAAATTAAAAATAAACATTACGTCAATTTAACCATCGCACCTGTATTTGGTTCACATAATTGATTTCTCTTTATTGTTTATCAAATTTAATCTTTGAAAAATAAAATACAATAAACTTTTATTCAATTATACATTGACAATGACTTGATACCACTTATCAGGCAAATTTTTGCATTTTAGTAACATCCGCCATCGAAAAAAGTTTTACTGAGCAATAAAACGGTAAGAATATTTGGGGGCAAGTTTAGGTAAATATTTCAGGTGGTGTAGAAGAGACCGACTGTGTTTCAAATTTGTTCCTGTGTTATTCTGTCTTCAGCGATATGTTGTTTTGGGTTTATTTTGGTTGACAGCATATCAACCTCAGTGAGTTATTTAATGTTTACAAGATTTTTAGAATAGATTCATATAAATAGATTATGTATTCTTTGTAAGAAATTGGTTTGTAAGAGATCAGTTTTTATTAATGTATTTTTGCGAACAGGGATTTAATGTCTTATTATTAGGTTGTCCCAAAAGTTCGTAAACACTTGCGAAAAATTGAATTTTTATGCAACACAATCCAGCACAATCGAGACAAGCGATGGGTTCAGAAAGGGCAAGAGACACCGTCGGTTCCAAAACAGGATCGATTCGGCAAGAAAGTCATGTTGTGCGTTTGGTGGAACTTTGAAGGAATCGTGCATTTTTAGTTGGTTCCGAATGGTCGTGCCATCAGTGCCGAACTTTACTGTCAGCAACTGGAGCGGGTTTACGAAAAGTTGAAGCAAAAGTACCCGGCTCTGATCAACCGAAAGCGCGTTTTGATGCAGCAAGACAATGCCAAGCCACACACAGCCAGGAAGACCAAAGACAAGTTTGAAGAGTTGGACGGCGTTGAGGTTCTGCCACATCCAACCTACAGTCCTGACTGTGCTTCATCAGATTGCAGCCTTTTCCGCTCAATGCAACACTTTCTGAAGGGCCGTCGATTCGACTCGTTTGATGAAGAGGAGGAAACATGTCAAGAATTCTTTGAATCGAAGCCGGCTGAATGGTACTTTCACTAGATCCGAAAGGTTGCAGATCGATGGCAGAAAGTCTTGGAAAATGATGGTCTTTATTTTGAGGAATAATTTTTGTTGTTTTTGTTATTACTTGGCGAATAAAATTTCAATTTTTTGCAAGTGTTTACGAACTTTTGGGAAAACCTAATATTACAAGTTTTACGAATTAACCCATAGCTGAAGAGAAATAGGTGGATCCATACCTATGCAAGTAAGCGAATATAACGAACTCGTCTCCCTGATTAAAAATTCCAAGACAGTATCCATTACACCACCCACACATCCAAGCTTACAGCAGCTGGTATTCCCAGTTGGTCACCCATTTAAGTACTGACCAGGCTCGACGTTGCTTAACTTCAATTATTGTACGTGAACATGAGTCTCCAATTTACAATTCCGAGCCATTATTCCTTACACCGCCCGCACATTCAAGGTTACAGCACCTGATATTCCCAGGTGGTCATCCATTTAAGTACTGACCAGGCTCGACGTTGCTTAACTTCAATTATTGTACGTGAACATGAGTCTCCAATTTACAATTCCGAGCCATTATTCCTTACACCGCCCGCGCATTCAAGGTTACAGCACCTGGTATTCCCAGTTGGTCACCCATTTAAATACTGAACAGGCTCGACGTTGCTTAACTTCAATTATTGTACGTGAACATGAGTCTCCAATTAACAATTCCGAGCCATTATTCCTTACACCGCCCGCACATTCAAGGTTACAGCACCTGGTATTCCCAGGTGGTCACCCATTTAAGTACTGACCAGTCTCGACGTTGCTTAACTTCAATTATAGTACGTGAACTCAAATCTCCGATTAAGAATTCCGAGCCATTATCCATTACACCGCCGCACATCCAAGCTTACAGCACCTGGTATTCCCAAGCGGTCACCAATCCAGTTACTGACCAGGTTCGACGTTACTTTACTTCGGTGATCAAACGGGAACCGATGTTTTATCGGCATATGGCCGTAAGCCTTCAGTATTGCGGTGTCACGGATGAAAATAACAGTTTTTCTTTAATCTATTGTGTACAACTCGACTGACGCTCAAAAACTAACAACATGAGGTAATATACTTTCAATTTGTTTTTAACTATCACATGTATGATAAAAATAGTTATATGGAATTATTTGTCATTAGTATTGTTTCATCTAATCAGAAGTTACTTATGACTCCAGCTAATATTTATGGCAGACAGTCCGGCAGAATTTTAAGATAAAGAACAAAAGGGACAATGAGGGTCAACATTTATATATGTACATACGCAAATATCTTAGATATTGAGCGCTTTTACTCATGAATATGGTATACTTTAAAGCTATATCTGTATGAAAACCATTACATTACACCAACAAAATTTATTAAATCTATTCTTAAAAAAAAAGCTAACGTATGTGTATCACCCCAGAACCGCAATAGACTAGTACCAAAAGCCCCAAAGAAACGAAACGAATGTTTACTCCGCTGTCACTAACACTCTGAATGAGACATCAAAGCATTTCGACACTTTGATGATGTTAAACATTAAAAAATGACAGTTTCGCGATTTTCTTCTCATTCTCCCGAAAGGATTGAAGAAATTAAATAATAATAATAATAATAATAATAATAATAATAATAATAATAATAAGCAAGATAAACCGCTTCATGGCCAATACTCTGCCCGTATCAACCAAGCTGATGTAGACAAAACCCGTACCCATCAGTGGCTACGCAGTGCAGGGTTGAAAGCGGAAACTGAAGGTTTTATCCTTGCTGCGCAGGACCAATGCTTGCTAACTAGGAATTATCAAGCACATATACTAAAATATTGTGTCAGCCCAAAATGCAGATTCTGTAATAAATATCCAGAAACGATTGATCATCTTGTATCAGGTTGCACGATGTTGGCACCCACTGAATATAAAACCCGACATGACAGAGTGGGCCAATATCTGCACTGGAAAATCTGCAACTTCTACGGGAAGGAAACTGAAAGAAACTGGTACCAACACCACCCAGACCCAGTTACGGAGATAGGACCTGTTACAATTCTATGGGACTACACAATTCACACTGACAGAACAATCAAGGCCAACCGACCAGATATTGTTATTAAAGACCACAAACAAAAACGGTGCCTCCTTATTGATATGGCAGTCCCTGCTGACTGCAATGTATCTTTGAAGATATTCAAAAAGCTGTCAAAATACAAGGACCTTGAAATAGAGGTCTCGAAAATGTGGCATATGGGAACATCAACAATCCCTGTTGTAGTTGGAGCCCTAGGACTAGTTGGAAAAGATTGCAGCAGACTAATTGCAGGGATCCCTGGAAGCCCATGCCTCAAGGAGATACAAAAAATTGTTCTGACAAGTACAGCCCACACTTTACGAAGGGCTCTATCTATGTAATTTTATTTTTTTTTTTTTTTTTTTTGTCAGTGAAAAGGGTCATGATGCCATTTCTAACCTTAGGTCCCTGGGTGGGACCCGGAAAGAAATGTGTAAACGCCAGAAAGCAAAGAAAATAAAAATAATAATAATAATACTGAAATTACTCCTTATTCCGATTTAGACTTTCGTAGTTTTTGAAATTGTATAATTCTTATCATCTTTTTATCTCTTACCTTATTATTATTTCTCTTCTATATTTGCAGTGTCACCTCAAAGCTCAGGCGATCATGTCTCTCCACAATTTCCTGTCGTTCGTAGCTCTTAATAAATATTGTCTTTTTGTTATTTCTCTTGAAACTTGTTCCACCATCAAATTTACTCAAGCTTACTAAATATATTATGCATTTTTTGCCTGTCCCTCTTACCCGTAATCTGTCCTGTGACTATCAGATTTTCCAAGCCCTCTTTTCTCATTATGTGTCGCAATATTTTATTTGAACTCTCTCTTCCTGATGCTATGTTTCGTTTTTGCTTTCATTTTCTCTAAAACCTCGTTCACAGCATCCTTCTGTAGAACCATATTTCTGTTGCTTCAACTCACTTCTTAGTCTGTGAGGTGGTTTCCAGCATTCACTGCCATATTGGAGTACTTGATATTACGTAATATTTCAGTACTTTTTTCTTTGTTTCTAAAGAAAATTTTCCTGTCTCTTAATACTCTTCTTAGCTTTTGGATTGCATCTTTAGTTATTCCTAATGTGTCTTCGGATTTCAATGTTTTATAATTCTACCTGTTCTTTAGTTCGTATAAATGGCATAGGCAGCCTGTCCCTTGACCATCGATGTAGCTTGCCTCTCTCATTCCCTGCCCAAAAATTCTGGGTATAGCAGTAGGATCATTCTAGGCTCCGTCAAAGCCGTATACAAAGAAAGAAAGAAAGAAAGAAAGAAAAAAAGGGCAAATGGAGGAAACGATAAGGCTCTCGTGCATTTACTGTCAGCTGTCTTAAAGACAAACAGAGCAGCAGAGTAGATCCTCTTTAAAAGATTGAACAGTTTATATTACTTTCTCCAGAATTCAAAGTTTTGCTGTCCGTCTTTAGAAGTAATGTTGTTTTCGGTAGCTTCATAACGTGAGATATGACATTTCTGATTATTGGTTAAATTTGAAATGTCTCCAAGAATTCTCCTATCAACCTATGAATAAGTTTTGTCAAAAGTCTTTTGGTAATCTATGCGGGCTATTGCCAAGTTTGCATTTTTTTCTGTCAGCAATGACAAACTTTAAAAATAATTTTGTTAATTAAGAGTTATGACTTTACATACCCACAGTCCTCAATTATAAACATTTTGTTACTCTGGTTATTTACCACTGATTATGAGCAAAGCATACCTGCTTTCAGTTACGATACAAATTAGAATTTTCTATATTACGGTATGGCAAGTTATAGGTCTGTAGTTCGCAGTAATTTCAGTTTCATCATTTTGTTGAGATACTATTTACGAGGCGCTATTTGTTTACTTGTGTTTCCATCATTTTTATATTGTAAATACCTATAGTTTTTCTATGAACATCCAAAAGTTTGGAATATTGTCCTTTCCGGACGTTTTCCATTAACTGGAATTTTTCAATCCATTTTCTATATTATCGTATGACATGTTGTTGGTCTGTAGTTGTCAGTGATATTACTTTCATCATTTTGAAATGATTAACTATTTATCAGTGATTTTGTGTTTCCTTCCTTATTAGATTGTAAAAAATCATCGTTCTCTTGTACGAACAATTGAAGACATTAAACGAAAAATTTGGAATCTTCACCTTTCTGTGGTTTCCATTTATCTGTGACGTCCTCTAGACTAATTTCTTCGCATTTAAGCTGTTTTATGTTTAAGGTCTTTCTTTTTCGTACTTATCCATAGAGCATTACAATTATGTTTATTATCGGCTGCACAGAATTTATTTCAAAAATTATTTCTTCTTCAGTCTTGTGTTCTTTCCGATTTGTTTATAGAATTTCATTAGATTATTTTGAATATGGAATTACCTTTTAAATATCTGGATCGCTTTTCGAAGAGGCATATACGGGCTGCTTTGACCTCTAGCTTTTTGTTTGATTTTCTCTATAACTACAGAAATCCGTTGTTCGGAAATTCTTTCATATTTTTCAAGATCTTTCACTTCTCAATTTTATGTTCTGATCTTAGTTTATGGGTTTTACCATTTCTATACCAAACCGGAAAATACTGATTTCTTTCTTTCTTTATTTTTCCCGCCACTCTGTTTTTATTTTTGCAAAGTTTTCCTATTCTATTTTTCATTTTTCTCGCACACTTTTGGCAGAAACCTGCAATAGCGGCAACACAGTGTAACTCATTCAATGAAGTGATGTCCAGATATTATTATTATTTTTACTACTACTAGTATTATTATTATTATTATTATTATTATTATTATTACTAGTACTATTATTATCCTTATTATTGCTACTACTATTATGATTATTATTACTACTATTATTATTACTACTACTACTATTATTATTATTATTACTACTGCTATTATCATTATTACTAATATTATTATTATTACTACTACTATTATTATTGTTATTGCTACTATTATTATTATTATTACTATTATTATTATTACTAGTACTATTATTATTGTTACTACTATTATTATTATTACTATTATTATTAATATTACCATTATTATTACTATTATTATTATTAATACTACTACTATTATTATTATTAACATTTAGAGAAGAAAGCCATTTAAGAAAAAGTATTTTTATTACTACTACTATTATTATTATTATTTCTATTATTATTATTATTACTATTATTATTTTTACTACTACTATTATTATTACTACTATTGTTATTATTATTACTTTTATTATTACTATTACTATTATTATTACTATTATTATTAATTCCACTACTATTATTATTATTACTGTTATTATTATTACTATTATTATTATTATTATTATTATTATTATTATTAACATTTAGAGAAGAAAGCGATTTAAGAAAAAGAACAGGCACAATGTTTAATAATGTTCATTAATATTTCGACTCTATGTCGGTCTCCTTTAAGTTATGTTTGAAAATTGCATCAATTAGTTAATTGCCATACGTGATATACGCTTGGACGATCATGTCTCTTTCGATCCCTGACTAACTAGGTCGATGATTTTTCCGTGGTAGGTTATCATTTCTTTCAGCTGTTGACTGCTTGCTAACAAAGGCAACAGAACCCAATCTCTCCAGTTATTCAACCCATAGCTAGAGGGAGAAGAGATGAATTCATACCTTTCCTAAGGTGATTTGCGCGTAAGAGAATGTAACGATCTCGACTGAAATTCGAACTCGGCTCTCCAATTTCACATTCAGAAATGATATCCATGACAGTACAACGCACATCGAAAATTGCATGTAATCATAAATATATTTGAAAATATTACAAGTCTTTATGTAAACACTGCTTGTCTTGATTAAAACGACCGTAGTGATAATCAACGCGTCAAAACGAATGAAGCACAACTAGCGTGAAGGAAATGCTACTGAAACGTAAGTAACATGATGTTGATCGTGCTCACCTTGAACTTTTACGTTAGTTGAATTGTTACTAAGAGGAATTTAATCAGAGAGTTTAGTATTAAGCATATTAAGTTACTATGAGGAATTAATTAAGCAGTTTTTATTAAACTCTTTGATTAATAATGCTTAGTAATCAACTAAAAGAAAAGCTCAAGATGAGCAAGTTCCCCATCATATTGAATTGAAGTTGTATTTCATTCACGTTGGTCGCGTTTCATTTATTTTGACGCGTTGATTACTAGTACGTCCGTTTTACTCAAGACAATCGACGTTTGTACAAAAAGTTGTAAAGTCTGAATGGTTTTTATATTTTTTTTTAATTATATGCATTTTTTAAGTCTAACTTGAAATATTGCTGAACATTGTGAAACATTGTGTTTTTTCATTATTTTCACCCCCCCCTTTCCGAAGCGATGAAAGATAATGGAAGAATTACGTCAGACATTTTGTTTATTATTATTATTATTATTATTATTATTATTATTATTATTATTATTATTATTATTTGTGCATGTTATGTTTCCTGCTTTGTAACCTGTAGAACCGGGTTCAAACTATGGTCCATATACCCTATAGGAGAATTGTCATTTAATTGATAGAATTTTTATTAGTATATGGGATGTTCCTAGTAGGACGATCTTCTGGGCAACGTATATGTTGATGTTACTTGGGATACTATTAGTAAAATTGTCCATTCTTTTTCTCAAGAGGCTCAGTCTTCTGATTACTATTGGTACAGTTTTCATTCCCCACATCCTATTAATCTCGATCTCCAGCCGCTTGTATTATTATTATTATTATTATTATTATTATTATTATTATTATTTTATTTTCTTTGAATTCTGGTGTGTACACATTACTTTTCGGATTCTGCCCAGACACATAAGGTCAGAAATAGCATGACATTTTCCACTGAGCATTATAAAAACACACACATATTCTACATACATAAAGCCCTACGTAAGGTGTGGCCTGTACTCGAGAGAACATTTTTTGTGTTTCTTTAAGGTATGGACTTCTAGGAATACTTTCAATGAGTCTATTGGATTCTTTTCCAAACAATCCGCGGGCTCCAACTACAACATGGATTGTTGATGTTCCCATGTGCCACATTTCTGCGATTTCGATTCCAAGGTACTTGTATTTTGATATCTTTTGAAGATACATTGCAGTCTCCAGGGACTGCCATGTCAATAATGATGCAATTTTTTGTTTGCGGTTTCTAATAACATTATTATTATTATTATTATTATTATTATTATTATTATTATTATTTCATTTCTTGTGTGTACACATTTCTTTCCGCGTCCCGCCCAGAGACCTTAGGTCAGAAATGGCATCATGACATTTTCCACTGACCAGTTAAAAAAAAAGACACACACATACACACACACATTTTACATAGATAAAGCCCTTCCTAAGGCGTGGGCTGTACTCGTGAGAACAATTTGTTTTGTATTTCTTCATAATTGAATTTATTATTATTATTATTATTATTATTTTATTTTTTGGCAATAACATTAATACTATTACTACTACTACTTATTATTATTATTTTATTATTATTAATGTTCCATCCTTAGATATCGAGATTTATAATTCCATAGAGTGATTGCCAACATATATATATATATATATATATATATATATATAGATAGATAGATAGATAGATAGATAGATATTGGATACTCTCCCTGGTTGACACTTTTTATCATAGCAAATTCTTTGTAAATGAAGCAAGAAAATATTTCTTTATTTCCGTGGTATTTCTTTGTTTTGATATTTTATTCTTTACTAGGGTAATAACCTGGTAAGATGTTGAAATTACCGTAGCCTAACTAATATTCATAAAACTTGTGTGGGACCATTATATTAGGAGCCTAAGAGGCGGTTAAAATCACGCACACTGTGTAAGAGCAAAAAGGAATTAATTTATATAATCACAATGATTTTTTAAAACATCAAACAACAAATCTGATATGTGATCATGACGAAATCAACAATTGTTTTACAAAACTAATATATGAAAATAACAATAAAATAATACAATAGTATCATGTCTTAGTTATTGCAATTTTTCTTTGTTGGTTTTACAAAAATGTTGCATTAAAAATTACAAAGACTTTAATAGAAAAACGCATTCAAATATCTGTAACTTATGCTGGAATGGTAGAAAGTTATTGTTTAAAAGCAAATCTTTAATAAGTCTATTGCCTTTAATCCTTTCAGCCCTGCGTTCCTGGACAATTGTAACTCTTCTGCCTGAACTCCTGAGTAAAACTTCGCAAATGATTGGTATGTAATGTTTCACGGTATATATAAAAATATTTACAAGTGTTTACCCAACGTTCAACCGGCAACTGGGCATTAAGTCATTTTTCTCTGCCACCGGTAAATCGGTGGTCAGGGCTCAAAGCAAGAGAAATTTCTTCACTCTTGTAACCTATAAAATGTTGAATAAATTTAACATAATATCCTAATTGTGCGTATTTCATGATTAACCCATTTACACGGCCAACCAAAGGTCGTGAGTTCGTTCCTTGTTCAATACCCAATAATTATACTCTTTCATAATATTGAACTTCAGATTTTGCACTTTGAATAAATGGGTAAATAATTAGTCAAAACAAAATTAGTTCATTCAATATAATAACAATATTAAAAGTACTGTTATTAAGTTGGTGTAAAAATAATGACGTAATAATGTCGTTTTTTGACGTATTTTTTAACGTCAAAAACGGCATTATTACGTCATTATTTTTGCACCAAGCTAATATAATAATTGACATCCTCTCAAACTGTTAGGTGTTTCGGGAGATCATATCTCAGCTCCAACTCGCAGCCTAGAAACACTTTCTTGTGTATATGACCTGTTCCAAGCAGTGTTGTCACCTTTTCATTTCCAATGATGCCAGGTATCCGCAAGGAATCTTGCAAATCAAAAGGATTCTTGCGAATAATACAGAGGGAGCTAATCAGAAAAGGGGCAACATCAGTTGTCACTGGGTACATTTCTCTGACTTTTTCCTGTCAATTATTACTAGTATCATCATTGGAAGGGTAACGTGTATTTTAGTAGTTCTAATAATAACATTTTGAAACCTCTTCATGTCATATGAACTCATTCCGATACAATAAACATACAGGTAAATAATCAATTTTAAATAAATATCAGGCCTTACACATTAGCAATTTTAGTACGTTATCATGAAACCTAAAGATTCCGTATGTATGTCAAAATTTCAAACACCTTTTAGTGTCACTATTTACATTATTCGGACTATTGTCCACATCTTTGTCGCCATATTCATTACAACATTTCGGTCGTTGTACGCTCCGGTCTTCTTCAGGTGGTTGGAATGTCGAACTGAACCCTTTATTTCGCTCACTGGGGTAGACTGTTCAAGATCCACGTAGCATTTTTTTTTTTAATGGATGTCAGTTATCAGTTATCTCCTGTTAATTACCCTCTGAAAGTTCTCCACTGCCAGGTATTGAACTCACACTCTTTGGGTCCTGTCACTGGATCTAACCAATGCCTTTATCCACTGTGCCATGTGTCCTTGACAGCCTCTGTGTATGAATTTCTGAGTATTATAAACCTAATGACTTCAGCAACCATTTTTATCAGTGCTCATATTGCAATTTTTGCTGTTATCCACATTTTTTTACCAGAGCTCATATTGCAATTTTTTTGGTATTATGGCTTTTCTCTCGCACTCCTTATTACTGGTTCCCATATTGGATTCACTTCTATGCTTGGTCGGCTCATGAAATTTTTGTGGCATAGCATATGTGCTGATTCATTAAGTTTACGAATTTCTCATTGATGTTCTCTGTCTATGATCTTAGCCTGATCCCACATAGAGAGGTGACCTCCATTTTCTCTCCATATGTGGTGAGCCACGCCTCATTATTTTTCAACTTCCCCTCGTGTTACAACATTCTGATACCTTTTAGTGTCAGCTATATGAAATGTGCTATATCCTATGATATTTTCTTAATTTCCGTAAAAGAAATCATTAAATTAAACGGAATAATATAAATTAATGGGTTCTCAGAAACGAAGGGGGTCGACAAATAGTTGTGCTTGTTGATCAATATTAATAGGATTTGACATTGCAGTAATGGATAGCGGTTTGAGTTGAGGAATCGGAGAGCCGAGTTTGAATTCCAGCCGAGTTCTTTGAACCCGAGGCAAAGAAAAGAATTCTCTCTCTTCTCTTCAACCCAGCTATGTGCAAATACCAGAACAGACTGGGTTTTATAAACTTGCAGGGAAATCGCACGAGGAATTCAAAACCTGATGGGTATTTAGCTCGTCAGGTTGTTTACCCAGGAAGTGGGGTGTCCCAACCACCCTCATGTGTTTCAGTACTGACTTTGATATTATTGATACGAAACTAATGTATCTCAGTACTGATTTGATATTATTGATACGAAACTAATGTATCTCAGTACCGACTTTGATATTATTGATACGACCCTAATGTATCTCAGTACTGACTTTGATATTATTGATACGACCCTAGTGTATCTCAGTACTGACTTTGATATTATTGATACGACCCTAATGTGTCGCAGGACTCGTAATGATATTATGAATACTCGGTGTAAGTGCAGATTTATTCAGTACTGACTTTGATATAATTGATACGATCTTAATTTGACGCAGAACTCGTGATGACGTCATGATTCTTGATGTAAGGGAAGATCACTTAAGTAGTCAACTTGACAAAATATACCTGCTCAAGAACGAGTACGATATATACGCGTTAACAGCCTGATTCGAGGTTTGTATTTTTTATTTTTTATTTTTTTGCTTGCATAGTCTTAATAATTAAACATTACCCACCTGTACTGGAGATCGGGGATTGAACCGAGATAAAATGTGACATTTAAGGTGTTGCCTTTTTTTTAATGGGCTGCCAATAAAAAAATTGGCGTCACACAATCTTACGTCATATATTTGCCACACCTTTTTTATTTTATTGAGAGGTGAGAAGGTTACAATGTTTGAGAAATGTAACATCTTTTCTTGTAAATTTGGCATCGCTCGCTCGGTGCTTTAAGCTGCATCCGAGATAAGAGAAGTGGCGTGTAATCATTTTCGGTTACAGGAAGTTAGTTTGAAGATTAGGCGAGACATTTTGGAAGCAAACACATATTTATGGAACTAAACACATTCAATGAGAATTAAAATACATTAACGCAAAATATTATGACATATATTATTAGACTCACAGACAGGCATTTAAGTAATTATTTATTTCTATCTACCGCCTGAATATTCGAAAAATATTATTAGTAAAATATGCGCCCTCCGGTGGATTATTCAGTACGGTAGATGGGGAAAATAAATATAGTATTTAATAAATAAATAAAAACAGAACATCTACACAAATATATATATATATATATATATATATATATATATATATATATATATATATATATATATATATATATATATAAAGAGAGAACATTGAAATCAACAGTCAGAGGTGACAGGCTGTTTCTTGTTTGACGCAATCGTCAGGCCGCGAGTGTTGGATTTTTCCTCGAGGGATTTGTAATTTGTTCATTTATTTATTTATCTTGAATTTCGCTCCCGCTAAAATAACAGAACTAATAAAAATAAATATAAATAGGTATAATAAGCGGCCTAAGCAAATCCCCAAAATTCTTTTACTACTTTAATAAAACATAGAAAACCGAAAAGAATACATAAATATATATAATAAAAAATGAAAATAAAAACAAGTAAAAAAACAAATAAATAAGCCACACCCGCCATAATAACAGCCAGAATCGACTACCCACAAAGCACCACTGACCCATATGTATAAATAGTTGAGTAGAAATCCAACACTTGCGGCCTAACGATTGCGTCTAGCATAAAACAGCCCATGTCGCCTCTGAGTGTTGACTTAAATGTTCACTTTTATATTTATATTTATATTTACATACACTCTGTCTCTGATATTGAGCACTTTATCCCGTAAATATAGATCACCTTAAAATTATATTTCTTCACACACACACACACACACACACACACACACACACACAAATATATATATATATATATATATATATATATATATATATATATATATATATATATATATATATATATATGTGATCCAATAACTTGAACCTATTTTAATTTTGAATTAAGTTTAAGTGTTTAATGATTTTTCTTTTTCTTTCCGATTTAATAATTTAATCTTTGGTAATTTCAACCATGGAAAGATTAAGCTATAAACTGTCTTGCTTTTTACCCGTGGGTAACGATCTGACCGAACGGTAAGTTTTTAAGCCAAAAGAGTCTGACTTGGAAGAAACAGCCCCCAGTTAACTAACCTGTTGTGAAGTCTGAGATGAGCTAAGGAAAATGTAAGCAAAATTTTACTTTAAGGTAGAAAAAGACATTAGAAAATTTCTCGAGCCCATAATGAGGAAAGAGGACTTGAAGAATATGATACTCCCAGGAGATATTGAAGGCAAAACAGAACGAGAAAAGCTGCGCAGAATCTAACTTACGACCGTCTGTAAATCAGAACAAGAATTAAGAGGGATAGAAGAAAAAGACAAGTTTTACTTAGAGCTACAAAGGATGGGACACTGTGGAAAGCTATGATCACAAGCATAATGAAAAGGCACAGCACATAGCTATGTTCCGTGGCAACTCATACTTGACAAAAGTTTAGTTGACAGAGTGCCGTTTCTTCCAGTCAAATCCTTGTGGCGTAAACATTATCCTTTGGCCAGATCGTTAACTACGTGTGAAAAGTAAGACAATTTCTAGCAGTAAAATGAATTTTATTCTTGGGTTGTAACCTACTTTTAGACCGAAGTAGATATTAGGCGTGGGTAAGGTGCACAGTTTAACAGCCATCTTTCATGTCTGTTCTGCAAGCCTCGTTTCGTAGGTTAGTGTGCCTTTTCACGGGATGGTCAGTTTCTTTGTCTTGACATCTTTGTCTAAGAAAGTAATTTATCTTCCGTGACTTTCTCCCAGTCTGAGCCTCTTGCTCTTCCCTTTGAAGTTGACTCCACTTACTGATAAACATCGATCGAACGTAAATGTTCCCTATCACATTTTTGTGACAGGTTCCTCTGTTTTCAATTTAACAAGAACTCAGATGACTCATATTGCGACAAGAAAAAAACTGAGAGAGTGTTTAATTGCATCTAACCAATGAGAAATAAATAAATCAATACGCTTTTGTGAAGGGAACGGGATGCTTAGCCACAAAATTACTGTATAACCACATCCGGTCATAGGATAAATGATGTTTAATTCCACTCAGATATTTATTTTTTTGTATTCAACGCCCCTGAGGAGGTCAGGTTGAGACTGTCGGTTGAGCACCGATCCCACTTTCTAGTGCAATAACAGGGTGCAGCCTCGGAAAGCTGTTGACCAAGGCCGGGCACCTCAAAGTATAATTTTCCTCAGTTGCGATTCTGTCTTTTAACGGAGCCGCCTTTGAGAGCACATTTCCCAAAGACAGAGACGCAACTGATAGGTGATAAATAAACGTGTTACAATCCACTCGAGAGAATAATTTAAACACCAAATTTGTTGAGTATTATTGCTCTGGTTCAATGTTCATCGAAATCACTCATTTGGACAAGGATACAGCTGGCAACAAAGGAATATGGACAAAATTGTTGCACACTAGATTTGAATATTTTTCTTTATTCAGGCTCGATTCAAAATGAGAAAACGACGTAATAAAAATATTTTATTCTTGATTAGCAGCATGGCGCGGTGTTGCCCGTGCTTGATTCAAAAATCGTACGACTCATACAGCAATCGCTATCACTTCACTTAAAATATTTTTGCCCTTACTTGCCTTTAAAGGAGTGTCCTTTGCCGTGCTGATGGTGCTATATACCTTACTTCTTGCCTGTTTCAAACTGCGATTTTTTTCTAAGCTCTATACTAAACATTAAATCTGTTACGAAAAAAGTCCTAAACAAAATGAACACAAAACGATCAGCTTTAAAAATGGACTCATAACTGGAAAAACCGAATGAAAAAAGAATGTTAACAACAAATACTTTTTCACACCCAAGCCCAGTTCTGCGGAATCAGAATCAACGTTGAATTTAAGCAAGCGGATGAGTCAATTGGAGTAAAGTGCCATGCAGATTTAAATTTTTCCCACTTGTGACGAATGCAGCTATCGATTTTTTTAGCATGCTAGTTAACATTCGTGTCAGTCAGCTGTTGGCTCTCACGCTGGCCAATAGAATCTTCCTGCCTATTCGTGGCAGCCAGCTATAGGCTCTCACTCTGGCCAGTAGAAAATGGCCGCAAACTACATGAAAACTGCCGTAGAAGCATGAAAAAAATCGATTATTTCCACTATCGATGGGGGTTGGGAAATGCAAAGTCAGTCTTGGCCTTCCCGCTAACTTGGAGCATGTACATGTAAATTTTGGTGCGTCGAAAATTTCGGCCGTGCATTCGTTACACACACACACACACACACACACACACACACACACACACACACACACACACACACACACGCACGCACACATCCTGCCTTTTATAGATAAAAATATTTTTGATAAATGCAGTTTTTTTGGAAGAAAATTACAATTGTTTGCTTTAGCGGTTTTGCTGCGTAGCTTTCCAAAAGTTTGATAATTTATAAATGTTTATCAGGTAACCACGTGTGTTCTTATACATTTAAGAAAAAAAGCAAGAAACAAGGGTTTTATCTCTGTTTTGAGGAACGTAAATCTTGTTTGTCCAGCAAGTTAAATCTTGGTTTAATTTTACTGATGGGAGATTTGTCATTGTTAATACATTTTTACTCAGTAGAGTTATAGACGCATCGGTAAAATGGTAAGATATCGAAGTCTGGCATGTTTTATCTTTAGCATTCCTCTATATTCTAGCTAAGAAGGATTTTTCTAGAGTTGGCCGATACATAATTTCTTGCTATGCACTGTTACCTTTCGGGGTAGAGTCCAGACAGTTTTTGTGGCAAACTTTGCAAGTTACAATATACAGAGTATTCATAAAGTTCGTGTGCACTTTAAAAAATTTATAACTTTATTTGTATTTGCGATAGATATAATTTGTAAAAAGGATCAGAAAGAAGTAAATCTGTTTTTAAGGTTTTATTCAATTTTTATTTAAGTTTCCACATGTCCTCCAGCATTAGCAATACAAAGAGTAATACGAATTTTCAGTTCACGGAAAACATTTGCCAACTGATTTGCAGCAATGCCTGAAATCACATTAGTTATTTTAGCTTTACTTAAAACTAGATATATTAAACTTTATAACACTTTTTACAAATTATTTCTATCGCAAATACAAAAACAGTGATAATTTTTTTAAAGCACACACGAACTTTATGGACACTTGTATATTAAGTTCTCTAAGTTCTACGAGAAGTTATTTTGAATTTGGAATTTGGGTCTGATTTTGAAGTGAAATTCGTGACTTTCTAATAGTTTGTTACATACTCCACAGTAGGGTCGGTTGCATCTTTTCACTTGAGGCTTTTTAATTGTGGTTTGCAGTTTTGCCCTCGTCAGTATCTTTAATAATGATTTTTGTTGTTGCTTTACTCCTTATAGTTGGGTATTTTGGTAAGTGCTTTTTTATTTTGCTTTCATTTACTAGGATTGGTAGGTTTAGTTGTATGTGTGTGTAGATTTCTGTGTTCTTTAGGTTGAAATTTAAGATATTTGATATGACGTCGTTTTATTTTTGTTGCTCGGAGTACGGAGATATTGATTTGTTTTGCATTCTTAATGCTATTGTCAATTAAATTCTAATAGTAGTTTCTTTTGTTGAGTTTTTTTCCATTTCTTCTAGTATGTGGTGTCTCTTGTTGCTGGTTTTTGAGACAATTGTGTAGATTCACTTAGGTAGGTTAAGTGGAACGCTGGAACGAGTGTGTTTTTGATGAGAAATTGCAAAATGAATGTACTGTCGAGAGTCGGTATATTTGAAATATATGCTGATTTTTTAGAAATGTTTTTGTATAATATATACAAAAATATACACAAAATATATATTAAAAAATAAAATTAACAATGGAACTCTCCGTGTCTCCTCTGTCTTTGCTAGTGGCGAGGGTGGGGAAGTCTCCAAACAAGTTTGATTAAAATGTACTGACAAGATCTGTATGTTTAAAGTTATTTTATCCTCCAATTTTCGAATAATATGTGTATTGGGATCAAAATTCTGTATAAACTGTCCAAAATTCATGTTTTTATTGTATTCAAATATTTCGACTGTGTCAGTTAATTTTAAGAATCAATGTGAGGTCTGAATGGGAGAAAGATTCCGATGTTTACAATCTGGCATTCTTTGGAAAGCTAAACGTTTGAAATAATATTAGTGACGCACACACCAAAGAGAATGCCTTTCCTCCCCAGTAAGAATTAGCGGTGATAGCTGTAGTCGAACGGGTGTATGCCGGGTTATTTGGATAACATAATATAAATGCTCTGCCATTTTCGGCATTGAGGTCTTTTTCTTCCTCTGCCATTTAATAGACTTCTTGAGAAGTTATTTACATTAATCTGTCAATATATATATATATATATATATATATATATATATATATATATATATATATAAACAATGTTGACATGTACATCAGTACTGAAAGATACCTGGCAGTTTGACGCCTTGAGTTGCCATCAGTCGCAATGTAGTATTGATTTGAGTATCTACAAAGTTTATGTTGTCGTACCCTGTATCTCGGAAATTGTGTACTCTCTCACCACACATATTGCAGAGCATTGTTATTGTAGTTTCGATTTTCTCAGTTATATTTAAGAATCAGTATCTCGTCAGAATCATAGGTAAGATTCCGATGTCTACATTCTGAAAAGCTGAAAGTTTAAAATAATGTTAGTGACTACTTAGAATATTTACATTATTCAGACTGTTATCCTCATCTTCATTGCCATATTCACAACGTTTCAGCCGTTGTACGCTCCGGCCTTTATATCTATGTCTCTCTATATCTATGTCTATATCTCTGAGATGAGGCATTATGATTACTTGCATTATTTACATTATTCAGACTGTTATCCTCATCTTCATTGCCATATTCACAACGTTTCTGCCGTTGTACGCTCCGGCCTTTATGTCTATATCCCTGTCTATATCTCTGAGATGAGGTATTATGATTACTTGCATTATTTACATTATTCGGACTGTTATCCTCATCTTCATTGCTATATTCACAACGTTTCCGTCGGTTTAAGCTACGGCCTTCTTCAGGTGACTGGAATTTCGAACCCAGGCCTTTATTTCGTCCACCGGGTAAATTGTTCTAGTTCCACGTGCCATGCCTCTTCCGGATGTCTCATTTATTTTCATTTAACTCAACTCTCAAAGTTTTTGGTTCACCACTGCTGTAGCCTCGCATTGAACTCACAACTCTTTGGGTCTGGTCACTGGATCTAACCAACGCCTTTACGCACTTGGACATGAGTGATCCGGAAGAAGCATGGCATATGGAACTAGAACAATTTACCCCGCTGGACGAAATAAAGGGTTCGGTTCGAAATTCCAATCACCTGAAGAAGGTCAGTGCGTACAACGGCCGAAATAGCTATATTCTTTCTCTCTCGATAAACTGGCATCTGTCTGTTCAAAGAATACGTCAGAAGTAACTAGCAACAGATTCTCTTAAAAATGGAGAACATCTAGCTTCATGGTATCAAGTACCTGAAGAAAATGGGCTTAGCTCCCTCCGCCCAACCCAAGGACACTCCTGCTGGCATAGTTGCTGCCGGATGAGGCCCCAAATTTAAGAACAGTGCAAATGTGTGCAGCTGAATTCAAGAGAAGGCAGGGTCTTGAAGATGAACAAAATCTAGACATGCTACAATTGCTTACCACCGAGGAAAATATTGATGTCGAGGTGCACCCATGCATCGTTGTATCATCATCAGAGGTAGTCATAAATGATCGGAGTATTATTATTTAAGTAAATAGAAAAAAAAATTTGGACCGAGAAGTAAACCTTGTGGAATGTCTGCGTTGATCGCTTGGAGGATTGGCCGTTAACAACTACGTTCCCGAAGAAGTTTTTGTAATTAAGAAGAATCTTCCAGCGACTTCATATCTAGAGAGCTTCAGCAGTAAGGATTTATGCAACATCATTTGAAAGACCTTAAAAATAGCCAAAGAAATCGTACTTGAGATGTATTTCATTTCTAATGCTTCAATGATTCTGTGAAAATTGACAGGATGTCGGCAGTGGGCTGAGTCGATCGAAAACTGTACTGTTTGTCGCACAATATATATATATATATATATATATATATATATATATATATATATATATATATATATATATATATATATCGTTTTGTATGTATATATATATATATATATCGTTTTGTATATATATATATATATATATATATATATATATATATACACACATATATATATGATCCTTTTGTGTGTGTATATATATATATATATATATATATATATATATATATACATATATATATATATATATTACATATATATATATATATATATTACATTCTTCAGATCTACTTAAACATTGAAGTCAATACCTATCGGTGACAGTTTAATGCTTAAACGAAGTTGCCTGGCCTAACTATTACATTTAAATATGAAAGAGACTGTCGCCGCTGGATGTTGACTTCAATATCCACTTTTAGAATTACTGCGCTCTATCCATGATATTAAGCACTTTAACACATAAATATACTACAACTTAAAACTATATATATATATATATATATATATATATATATATATATATATATATATATATATATATATATGTCAGTATTGTCAATTCTTCCAATCTGATAGGAATAAAAATAATATTAATTATAAAACATTTACTACCAAACAAATATTAATTAAAAATTAAATTTAAAAAAAGTAATGATGATAATATGCGTGAGTATGGAATAATAATAATAATAATAATAATAATAATAATAATAATAATAGACAAATAATTTTGAATCTGCATTTTTATTGATATAACCGATTCTGCAGACCGTACTGAAGTTTAGATGTCTATAACAATCAAAGTGCCAGAATCTTGAATCGGAAATTTTCATAAATGTTGCGCATGAAGACATCATTATGATGCCCTTTCGGACCTTATGTCGCTATTTGGGACCCGAAAGGTTCTCAATATACAATAGAGGTCAATTTAAATAATAATAATAATAATAATAAATAATAAAAATAAAATAATAACTATGAGTATTAAAGAATGTAATATATCAGTAATAAAATATACAAAAATACATTTTTGTTATCTAATTTTATATATATATATATATATATATATATATATATATATATATATATATATATATACGTATTGCTAATACCCCGTGACGAGTAAACGAGTAATTCCCGAAGGGTGCGTTTACGAAACTCTGGGATGCTGAAGGTAACATTTATCAACTAAATGACAAAACTTGTACTTGTAATAATTCCAGATAGATAGATAGATATAGGATATTAGCAAATCAAATTAATCAACATTGCATATCTCTATCTATAAAATGCAGGGTGTGTAGTGTGTGTGTGTGTGTGATTAACGAATGCACGGCTGCAATTTTCGACGGATTTGCACAAAAATTTACATGTACATGCTGCACGTTAGCGGAAACGCCAAGACCGATTTTGCATTTCCCAACACCCATCGATAGTGGAAATAATCAATTTTTCATGCTACTACGGCAGTTTTCATGTAGTTTGTGGCCATTTTCTACTGGCCAGAGTGAGAGCATATAGCTGGCTTCAACGAATAGGCAAGAAGATTCTATATGGCACTTTACTCCAATTGGCTCATTCGCTTGCTTAAATTCAACGTTGATTCTGATTCCGCAGAACTGGGTTGGGTGTGAAAAAGTATTTGTTGTTAACATACTTTTTTCATTCGGTTTTTCCAGTTACGAATCCTTTTTTAAAGCTGATCGTTTTGTGCTCATTTTGTTTAGTTCTTTTTTTCGTAACAGATTTAATGTTTAGTATAGAGCTTAGAAAAAATTCGCAGTGTGACATAGGCAAGAAGTAAGGCATGTAGCAACATCAGCATCGCGAAGGGCTCTCCTTTAAAGGCAAGTAAGGGCAAAAATATTTTAAGTGAAGTGATAGCGATTGCTGTATGAGTCGTATCATTTTTGTATCAAGCACGGGCAACACCGGGCCATGCTGCTAGTATATATATATATATATATATATATATATATATATATGAACCTAAAGAACCTGTACGGATCGTTAGGTTCATATTTAGGTTTGCTCTACTTAATGTATTGAGCACTTTACTTAGTTACTTTTGCTTAACTCGTTTTGTTGTTTTTTTTTCTTTGGACTTGTATTCTGGTCGATTCTTTGCTTGGATTCTGGACGATTGTTTCCGCCTCAATTTCATGTTCTAAGTTCTTACTTTTTTATCCCTTATTTTCCTTTGGGCGTTGGTTCGTTCAATTACAAGCCAAAATACCTAAGGTTTTTCTAAACGAGTATAACTATTTATATATATATATATCCTTCAGGAGTAGGCTGGGCGTTCATATCTATCTCCAACAATCTCCTCAAGAGGGAGAAAGGAAATAAGAATAGAGGATGTATATCCCAATGCGTCAATTCGAGCGGGTGCCGAAGAATATATGTTTTGCTTAAAATTTGCTGTAATTATAGAAGAATGCACTGTAGTGTGTCATGAAATGGAACATTTACCATCAATGGCAATGGTGTCTTCATCTTAGCATTATGTGGGTGGTATTTACGGGAGGTATATGTGGGAGGTATTTCTGCCACATACTCTGAGCGTGTGTTTGTAAGCATCGATACATACCTGCAATATTCGTTAGTGTTTTGCCAAGTGCAGTAATTGTTCATGTGCAAATGTCAAATGAAATCAAATGCAGTTCAAGAATTCAAAGAATCATTAAGTTGATTGGATGTATTGAAGCCAAAAATGTCATTAGCTGCATTCATCAAGCGTATATTTCAAATATAGGTCAAACAATCGTATATCTCGTCAATTAGCCATAATTTTAACGCATATATATATATATATATATATATATATATATATATATATATATATATATATTATTTAATTATATTATAATAAATTATGAAATTATTATAATTTTAACGCATTTATATATATATATATTCTATATATATATATATATATATATATATATGCGTTAAATGTGTGGCTAATATATATATATACATATATATATATATATATATATATATATATATACACCCACACAGAGGGTGAGATGGATAAATTGTCGTCTGAATTACATAAGAATAAAAATAAAATTGACATCTCATTTTTACAGATATATTTACCAAAATTATACAAAAAATATCTTGGAACGGTAAAGAGTAAATGCATTGAATAAAATCGCCATTGGCTTCAACAACGGCATCCAGATTACTTCGGAATCTCCTGCCATTATTCCGGATAGTTTCCTTGCTTTCGTTGATGAATGCTGGCATAACCGTTGTCTTCAGTTCCTTTTTAATGTTATAAAGAGTTTTGGGGGGTGGGTTTCATGCTCAACTGTGCCCCACATATAATAATCAAAACAGTTGCAGTCTGGGGAGTTAGGTGAGCAGTTGTAAGCGGTGATGTGGTCACAGAAATTGTCTAACGGCCATGACTGGGTTCTCTAAATTGTGTGGCATGTTGCAGTGTTCTGTTGCCAAATATAGGGTGTTCCAGCAGCCACCCTCTTCACCCAGTGCAGCACTACATCCTCAATGCACTTGATGTAGCCCTCCGTGTTGAGTCTTATCCACTGTGGGGAGATGAAGGAAGGCATAACTTCGCCATACCGAGTGATCACTCCAAACACCTTCATAATCACCGTTAGAGTCAGGCAACTCATTCCAAATCCTCTGCACTTGATATCCACATCTGAAATGCTCGTATTTGAAATACCAGCGTGAGTGCCAAACATACATTTTCCAAATTTCTAGCGGATGGAACTGCATCATGGTGTTCTTTTTCTAACAGACGGTGACTACCTAACACTACGCTGCTGTCCAGTCGACAAAATCAAAATCAAATAACGCGCATGAGTGAAATTAAAAATATTAAATTTATCTATCGCACGCTATATATATATATATATATATATATATATATATATGTGTGTGTGTGTGTATATATAAAGAAATATAGTCTTAAGGTGTGCTATATTTATGGAATAAAGTGCTCAATATCAGAGATAGAGCGTGTGTAAATATAAAAGTGAACATAGAAGTCAACACTTCGAGGCGACAGTCTGTTTCATGCTATATGCAATCGTCAGGCCACATATACTGTTATTTTTCTCGGCTATTTATATATATACGAGTTAGTGGTATTCTATTATGGCGGCTATTTTACCGGAAGTCGTTTGTTTATTTATTTGGGTCAAATTATATTGCTTGTTTTTATTTTTTTTTGTTTCTTATTTTATTTATTTATTAAGGTAGTAAAAATTTGTTTATATCACTTATTTAACAGTTAACAAAACTGTTAAATAAGTGATATAAACAAACTAGCCCGTATATATATAAATAGCAGAGAAAAATAACAGCATATGTCGCCTGACGATTGCATATAGCATGGAACAGACTGTCGCCTCTAAGTGTTTACTTCTATGTTCACTTTTATATTTATATATATATATATATATATATATATATATATATATATATATATATATATATATATATATATGTGTGTGTGTGTGTGTGTGTGTGAAAATATTGTAGAAAATAGGAAAGAAACTGGTTTGGTAAATGATCCAAAGTTCCTTAGTATTTTTGTAATTATTTTTAAAAAATAGTGCTCGATACGAAAGTAGAGCATAAATATAATTATTTATTTAAAAATATGATTCCAACTCGCTACATAAGAGGTCTCATGTTTCAAAACAAGAGCCGAAAACTTCAAAATAATATTTGAATTAACTTGGGTTAAAGTAGGCTCGTAAGTTCGGTTGTGTCGGCAGAAAACCGTTAATCATTAACAGGACTAGAACTTGCAAAACTTGTGATGACCCATGCCCTTTGTGCCTCCATGAGAAACTACACATTATTAAGCTTCTAAACAATAAAAACCTATTAAACAACCGGCAAAAATTAACGGTTTTCTGCCGACACAACCGAACTTACGCTCTGAATAACTAGCTAAAAACATGCATACAAAAAAATAAATTTTAAAATCCATAGCCCATATACATAGTTTTAAAATTGATAACCCTTTATGAAGTCGTCAAATAACAAACGTTACGGCCTTTTCATATACACAAATCCCTTTCACAAAGAGATATAATAAAAGAATAAAATAAAAATAAATAAATCTCCGTAGACGCTCAAGCCAGACTATGCGAAAACTTCCTCCGTCGTAAATTTAGCCACCCCCACCTTACCGTGACCCGGCATCTATGAAAGTAACTCTATACTGATACAAATTATTAACACCCCACCCCTGCCGATTCTAAACAATCCGCCCTTGATGTTACCATGGAAATTCTTGACTTCAATTCTGACCATACTATTAAAACTCGTAAATTTCAGAAATAAGTCCATTCCCAAAAAATTTCGCTTGAAGATGGAACAGAGCCTACTTTAACCCAAGTTAATTCAAATATTATTTTGAAGTTTTCGGCTCTTGTTTTGAAACATGAGACCTCTTATGTAGCGAGTTGGAATCATATTTTTAAATAAATAACTATATATATATATATATATATATATATATATATATAAATTTCCAAGGAGATAGAATCCAGGTAGAGCTCAATGTTTCGGGCAGAGCAAGGATATAATATAAAAGGGTCAAGCACTAATATTCCAAGGTTATAATTTATTACATTGAAATCGTAATCATGATCCAATTCCTCAGACCTACAAATTCAAAAAGAAATGGGAAAATATTTATGAATTGGATTCTGATTGCGATTCCAATGTAATAAATTATAACCACGGAATATTAGTGCTTGACCCTTTTATATTATATCCTTGCTCTGCCCTAAATATTGAGCTCTACCTGGATTCTATCCCCTTGGAAATTTATATATATATATATATATATATATATATATATATATATATATATATATATATATATATATATATATTAAGAAATGGACAAAGTCCGACAATTTATTTATTAAAGACATTTTTTTATGTTTAACGTTCTTTTTATAGATACAAGTATTTAAGTAAATGCTCTGTTTATAATAAACAGTATTAAATAACATTTACCGGCTTGAATGTCCGAGAAATTTTCATAGAAAATATTCGTCCTATGACAGGATTTAAACCTGCATCCTATACGGAACCGCCATTTAGCCGGGCGTGGTTAAATATATATATATTTTTTATTTTCAGATTGTTAATTATTCATCCGGGAAAGTTAAAATCCTCATGAAATACTATTACCTATTTCTTGTGAAGATTGCGAGTGATATATTAAGTGTTTCTAGAATATCAGGATAGTCTTGTAATAACAATATTTATTCTATAAACTAAAATAACCCGATTGTATATTAATCTAGAAAACTATTTTGTCAATATTTTAACAATGTATCCCCTGTCCATACACGTTTAGTACGGAAACCATATGTGACAAATAAATCCGCAGTATTTCTCTAAATTTTATACATTTACTCTTCCATTGGATACTTAGCAAAACTTTACTCAAAGGTATATTCGTCTTAGAATCTGAACAAAAGTGGAAAAAATCATATGAAGTGGAAAATATTTTATTGAGAACACACTTCACCTTTGTTTGCTAGGAGTCAACAGGTAAGCTACGTAACGAAGATGAAACATCCCAATAAAAAGCTTTCCGTTTTTTATGATTTTTCTACACGCGTATATAAATATATATATATCCCTCTCGACTCACTTAGGTGAAACCTTGGTTTGTTTTTCTGGCTCTCTAGGTTTAACTAGGTCTGCTCTACTTACTGTATCGAGCACTTTATTTAGTTATTTTGCTTACTCGTTTGTTTTTTTTTTTTCTTTGGGCTTTGGACTTGGATGCTAGACGATTATTTTCGGCTAACGTACATGTCCTTGGTTCTTTCTTTTCTATACTTTTTTTTCTTTTGGTATTGGTTTGATTATTTGCAAATCTTAACACTGAAGGTTTTTCCGAACGAGTATAGTTTCTTATACTTATAAGAATTCTATTAATATATATATATATATATATATATATATATATATATATATATATATATATATATATATATATATATATATATATATATATCGGGTCATCCCATGTGATCGATCCGAACTATTATATATGTAATTTCAATCAAATTAATTTTACAGTAATCTAAACTGTCAAATGATACTGATTGACAATCATATGAATTTAGAAACCTTTCATTTAATACGCTATTTACATTATTCAGACTATTGTCCTTATCTTTGTTGGGCTAATCATTATTATTATAATAGTATTATGTACACTATTTACATTATTTGGACTATTGTCCTCATATTTGTTACCATATTTATCACAACAATTCGTTGTACGCTCCAGCCTTCTACAGGTGGTTGGAATATTGAACTGAACCAACCACCTGAAGAAGTCCGGAGCGTACAACTGCCGAAACGTTGTGATAAATATGCCGACAAAGATGAAGACAATAGTTCAAATAATGTAAATAGTGTACATAATACTTCATCTCAGAAATATAGACAGATGCTTTAACTTAATATAATTTCTTTTTACAGAATAATTTGAATGAATTAATTACCCCTCAAAAATGGAGGTTTTAAAGGAGTATTTAAGAAGCATAATGCTTTAAGAGTTTAAAAAAGGAACTCTGCAGTTGAAGAGACTGAAAATATTCACTCGGCTTATGGAGAAGATTTCCTGAATGAAAGAACTTGGAGATGTTTTGCCAAATTCAGAAGTGGAAATTTCAGGCTTGAAATTGAAGACCGTACAGAACGCCCAGTCGAGTTTGATGATGAACTCTTCGTGATATCATTTGACGAAAATCCTGCAGTATTAGTTGAAGAATTAATGTGGGTTGGAAAAGTGGATCAATACTATTGTATATAGTAAGGTAGTTATTAATAGATAATAATAATAAACATAAAAGCTATGAGTTTGGATCGAAACCCAACCATTGCAGTGATAGCCAGAATCGTTACTACTCGCGCTATCCAGACAGCATTACTAGGCTACGGTAAGTCCATTTTTTTAGCGTATGTAAACAGACCTTTTAATTTTCAGTTTTATCCTAATTCCTGTGTTACTTGTATTACCGTTTATAAGGTGACTATTCGAAGGGTACACGTAGTCTCATTTGGACCAGTTAATGGATAAATCATAGCGGTAGGTTTCGAGAAACTAAAAAGAATAAAGACTAAAGGTAGGTTCAGTGAAACTACGATTATTATATTATTACATTTACAGAAGTAGGAATAAAGTATCATTAGTTAGGTCCACATTATTATTCACAATGAATTTGACTAAAAAGAATCTTGTATTAGGAGTAGAACTAGGGTATAATAGGCGATGGATTCGGTACCATGTTTACAGAGATAAGAGGATTCATTCATAGATTCAAAATTTCTTTAGCAAGATTGTAATGTTGATTATTTTTTATGTTTGCAATTTATTGCTGTCTCATACCTTTGATTTAATAGTTTTTTTCTTTATCAGGTTATTTACTTACTTGTATTTTCTCATGTAGATAGAGAAAACAGTTCGTTTAATGACTTTGAGATTTTAGCCTGTTTTAGTATTTTCCATCTAAGTTTGGGTGTTTCACCCTTGTCCTTTAAATCCCAAAAATACTTGGAAAGTGATGTCATGTTTTAATTTATCTGCGTTGTTGAAGGACGAGATATGGTTATAATAGCGTTTTATGAAAATATTCGTCCTGTTACCGACGTAAAATCTTATCGTAGTTGGAGGATTATCAACAGAGCTAATAGTACCACCCGTATACTACTGATTTTGTTGAACATCTGTTGGATAGCAGGCACTAGTGTGAATCCCTACAACTACACAGATTATTTGTAGGGGACTCAGTAGGGTCCGACTTAGTATACTCATTATTTTTGTTATATGTTTTTAATACCTTAGTGTTTTCCGATGTAATTATATTTTCTAAATTGTTTGTGCAACTATAGCTAAGCTTTAGAATGTTGCGGTTAAAAAATTGCCTCAGGGAGCTTTTTATGGGAGATGTTTTTCAATTAATTCTAAGAACTTATATCCCAATTTAGTACGTACTCATAGATTATATGAGAGAGTATACCATATGATCTTTCTTTTCCTGTTTATTCTCCTGGAAAGAATATAATTTACCATGAACTCAATTTTTGAAGAGCTATAACCAATATCCTTAAGAATTTTCTCTTAAGTTGTCTTATGTTTGTCAAATATTTCTTTGCTAAAGGAGTGCTGGTTTATACTTCTTTCTACCGATGATGTGATATAATTGTATTAGAGATGTTGGGTGCTTGGAGGTAGGATGAATATACACCGGGCTAGCATTATTCTTCATGTATGGTTGGAAATTGTTTATTGATAAATTCAATGTAACATCTAGGAAATCGACTTCTTAAACTGAGCTCTATTTTGAAATTACTGTTTTGAACGTTGTAATCCTACTTTTCCTTCTCCTACTCTTTGATATATATATATATATATATATATATATATATATATATATGATGCCATTACATGCGTTTCAAATAACCTCTGAAAAATCCACATCCAAGCCGGAAAAAAAAGGTGTTTTGAGTAGCTGAAACTCGTCATCTTGGGAAGGAAGTCCTTCTCGGGGGAAAAAAAAATCTGATTTTAGACTTTTGTTTTGTTGTGTCCATATCCAAACAAGGAAATAAGCTAGAGAAGACGCTTGGCCCTCACTGCTTACAAAAAAGTGTAACACCTGCAACTATAATATCCAATATTTATTTTTTTCCTCTGTAATTCAGACAGTGCAGGGTCTTTGGTCTGGGCAACGCACGGACAAAGTATATCATCGCTCACGTCTACATCCTGGAAAGGTCACTCATATCTCACCACTAAGAGATTGAATTTTGACTTAATAGGGCAGAGCTACTTTTATTTCATGAGATAAATTCATGCCTATTAAATATTTAAATATATATATATATATATATATATATATATATATATATATATATATATATGAAAGGTGTGTGTAGATAAATATAAATAAATATATATATATATATATATGTGTGTATAATTATTTATATATTATATGCGCGGTACAACTATATATATATATATATATATATATATATACGCAACATATATATATATATATATATATATATATATATATATATATATATACAACCATATTTACATATATATATATATATATATATATATATATATACGCACACACACACACACATATATATATATATATATGTATATATATTGTCATTCACAGACAGACTGTTTCGCTGTATCACAGCTATCAGTGTGACTAGCTAGGATCAAAACCTGACTAAATTGGCGTCAGACGGGCATTCTACCACTAAGCCGACGAAGGTGAATTTAAGCGTATTGCTTTTTAAATAAACGCACAGTGACTGAGAGAACTCGATTCGATTTGCCGAAGACTCTTTCATTATTAACCGTAATAGTCACTGCTTACAAACCCACACTTTCTCCCCAGTGAGCTCAACTGAAAGAAATTTTTCAGGAGCACATATATTTTCATCCACAGACAGACTGTTTAGGTGTATCACAACTCTTCATTGTGGCTAAACGTGCTGTTTCCTCTAGCTACGATCAAATTGGCGTCAGTCGGGGGTTCTACCACTAAGCCGTTGGCTCACGGCACGCCAGGAATGAAGGTGAATTTAAGCGCATATATATATATATATATATATATATATATATATATATATATATATATATATATATATATATGTATATATATATAAATTATTTAAAAACGTATTCATTGAGACACAGAAATTACCATGTTTCGGAACTAAAGAGTAAACTTTAAATTAAACTTAAAGATTTTGTTCCATTCTCAAGCGATGTTGATAACTTACGAATTTTTTTTTATTTTTTTTAAGCTAAATAGTATTATATAGTTTAAGCTGAAGGGGAAAGGGATTACAAAATTTTAAAAGGCTGTTGCCTTTTTTGACGAATCAGGTCAGAACTTTGATTTAAGATGGCAAAGTTAAATATAGGTTAAGGGTTAGGTGTGGGTTTTTAATTTCTGTCTGTCAATCCTAGCTTACTTATATGAGATCGTGTCATTCTGTCTGTTTTTAAAGGCAGACATAAGATACATTAGAATACACTGGGATTTTTATTTATTATTTATTTATTTTATTTTTTATAAAATACATTGGGATTGTTTTAAAGGGGCTTCACATATGATTAAGTCATTTTTTTATATTTATAATTTCTTTTTATTTAGATTTAAAATGCTATATTTATTAGAATATTAGACATGACATTATTAAAATTTAGATTTAAACTTTAGGAATTTAATTTTACTTTCTTATTTGGAGTCAAATAACGCTATATAATTATGCTTTTTTAAAATAATTATATCTTAAAGTAAGCATACAGCAGTGTCTACAAAAAACAGTTATTTCTTTTCTTTGATTTAATAAATCTTTAATTTTTAGAAACTTAATAATATATAACTTTTCGTGTAGGCAAAAAGGTCATGGGTCATTTAATGACCTACAAGTTCTCGTTTTTTAAAAAAACGATTTCCATTTTATTGTGGGGGTTTTATTTATTTATTTTACAAGCCAACACATGGTAATTTCTGTGTCGCGATGAATACATATCTTTATGTAATAATATTATAATATTATATATATATAATACATACATGTGTGTGTGTGAATGTATATAATTCATTGCTGTTATTATGTTTACTTGTTTTATGTGTGTATTCGTAGTTTGCTAATTTGTTTATTATTCACTTAATTTTTTTACTTATTTATTGATTTCAACTTTTAACTGATGTCGTAAAAATATGTTTTTTTTATATGCATTTATAGATCAGTTTTGATCGTTTGTTTAGTAATTTCTGCTGGCCTAGGAAAGTAATTATAGTTATTTTCTCCTCCAGGAAGAGTTTAAATTTGGGGATTTGTAGGCTGATTCTGTTTTCCGTATTTTCCATCATATTTTTCGTGTGATTTGGTTTTTACTTCCCCATAGATGTTTTGAAATCATTGTGCTGTTCGCATAGTTATTATTTTAAAAGATCATTTGTGTGCGTGTTTTTTTGTTCCCACGTCCTTCAGTTACTCCTATGTATATGTATTATTCCTCATCTGCTGGTTTTACAGTAGCTTCGTATATTACATTGTGCTGAAAGCAATTGCTATTTAAGGGACATTCGTTCTTTGCTCTGTAGTTACATGTCAGTTTGATTTGTGCGGGTGGTTTGGTGGTTATTTTCCTGTTGTGACTTTTATTATTTGTGTCATGTTCACCGTTCAACTATAGCTGAATATATATATATATATATATATATATATATATATATATATATATATATATTAGCAAATATATTTTCTTCGAATGTTTCTCAGAAGAACATGGTATTGGTTCATAATAGATTTGTTTTCGTCACTGACTGTTCCGGGAATTTAGCAAAAATCAAAACTAATAATGATTATGTCCTTGACTTAAAGTGAAAAACCTTGGATCATCACTCACAAAATACATGCTTACATATGGTTAAGTTTATCTCTCTAGAGTAATATCAAGTTCCTTCTTTATCGTGATTTACTTTTCTGTTTTCGACCTAAGAAATAAACAGTGACCTTTATTTATTAATGGTCCAAAAGGACAAAATTAATAACATTGGAAATTCGAATATGCCAAAAAGTGTTCAATCCTCTTTTATGGCAAAGAATTCTGGACAGGCATGAGGTAACAAAAATGTAGCTCTACAGTTTGGTGTTAAGAATGGATTTGACAGATGAGCCTCATAGCAACGTTAATAAAATGGTAGCAAAATGTAAACTTGTAATTAGAATCATAATGAGGAAAGAGGGCTGAGTGAATTTGACATGCACAAGAAATATAAAAGCAAGAAAATCAGTATGAAATAACGCCAGCTACAAAGGATAGGATATTGTGGAGAGCTATTTTCACCGAGGTTTTCTACGGATACATTACCTAAAGGAAGGAATTTTTTTTTAATGGGAACATTTTTTTAATAGAAAGAAAATATTTCTTTTCATGAAATATTTTATTAAACCTTGAGCTTAGCACACCTTAACAATGTCAGCCTTTCCATCTGAGCTCCTGAGTCAAAATTCGCAAATAATTGGTATGTAATGTTTCACGGTAGACATAACATTAGTGACAAGTTTTTACCCACCGTTCAACTGGTAGTCATATCTGAAAGGTTTAAAACATTTTTCAATTATTCTGTTATTAAAAATTGTTTTTATTCTTTCACACTATATGCAGGCCGTCTGAGGTTATTATGCAAATCACATGAACTTGTATTTGAACTTGAGTTTTCTTTAACCAATTTTATTTTTTGTTAAAATATAGGCGAAGAATTGAGATGGCACAAAAAGCTTGTGTTAATTTTTTAGGTAGTTTAAACCTGTTTTATTAAACTTATTGCATTTATTATAAAGGTTGCAATATGAAGTTATCATGCAGATTAAACTAATATTTGTTTAAGACCTGTGAAATCTAATAAAGAAGTTTTTTCCATAATATTTTTTGAAACATTGTTAATAAAATGATCTATCCGTAAAACAGAAAATAGCAAAGTTATTGACCAAGGGAATGCCCATATTAAAGATATCAAAGAATATCTACAGAGATCATCGAGCGATGAAGAGGACTGTTGAAATATAAGTTGAGAACTAGCAGCAAAGAAAAAAGCATTAATATCTTGTCTCCTCGAATGGGACTTAAATTAAATCGAGTTATAACGAAAACAATCACTTTTGAACAGGGATCAAATCCTTGAACAGACTTGAATTGAGGGAGTCAAGAAGGACAAAAGGTGTAAAGTACTTTGCAAATTTCGTAACTGAGAAATCTAGGCAAATGTCTACAGTCAAGCGAATATTTAAAACGACAAAATTGGGTAAAGTAATCATGAAAACAGATAATTTTCTCCGGTGACACAAGATGGACCTGATCAGTGGGCTCAAAGATGGATTTTATCCGATGTAGATATGCGTGTGGCTAAAAGAATGCACAAAGGAGGCGGCAGTGTGATGGTATGTGCTGGAATTGTCGACGAAACAATTATTGAACCATTCAGAGTTGGTGTAAACAATTTAAAGAGGTTGACTTTCTTTCAATGACAAATGTCCGAGTCTTTCAGTTTCGAAGGGAAGGGTGTTTTTATGCACGATGAGTCTACTTTTCCTGTCCCTATGGTTACCCATTAATGTTTTGAGCATAACAGATTTATAGCTTAGAAGATTCAAGAATGGCCATTGTCAAGTCCCAATGTGAATAACTCAAATTTACTTTGAAAAGTTATAGTCGAATTTAAAACGATTCATTTAAACCAAGTTCGAGTCATATTTTAAGTAGTTTCAGTATGTTTTATTAATTTTATTGGATTTATTATAAAAATTGATGTTTGCAAATATTATGAAGATTAAAATAATATTAGTTTAAAGTCTCTGAATTCTAATAAGCAATTTTTTTCCATAATATTTTTTGAAACATGGTTAATGAAAAGATCCAATAAATGCTGAAAAACAGAAAATAGCAAAGTTATTGACCAAGGGAATGTTCATGATAATGTTGTATGCTAACAGTTAATTGACCAAGATATTGAGCAAGGGAATGTCCATGATAATGTTGTATGCTAACAGTTAATTAACCAAGATATTGAGCAAGGGAATGTCCATGATAATGTTGTATGCTAACAGTTAATTGACCAAGATATTGACCAAGGGAATGTCCATGATAATGTTGTATGCTAACAGTTAATTGACCAAGATATTGACCAAGGGAATGTCCATGATAATGTTGTATGCTAACAGTTAATTGACCAAGATATTGACCAAGGGAATGTCCATGATAATGTTGGATGCTAACAGTTAATTGACCAGGATATTGACCTGGAACTCCCCACCCGCCTGCATGATTCAAAGTCAACTTTAATCTGCAAGTTATTAAATGCAATGTCACCTAGTAACCAAGTAGTGACCACATAGTAACCTCCTAGTAACACCTAGTAACTACTTGCATCTTTGTTGCTTTATTGCTTTGCATGTGTTGAAACCGAATAAAAAAATAAAGACAAAAATTAGTGTAGATATTGGTCCGGTTGGGATTACAACCAATATGAAGTTAATATAGAAATCACATCAGCCTCAATAACTCCAATTTGCCGAGTTTTTGTCAAATTCAAAACTATTATTTTGGACGCTAATCCAAAGTTTGAGTAAAATCATTAGGTCGTTTCAATTTTATTGCATTTATTCTAAAAATTGCAATTTGAAGCTAGTTTTCAGATTAAACTAATGTTAGACTGCGCCTCTGAAATTTACTAAAAAACTACTTTTTTTCTTTTGGCCCATAATATATGCTGAAAATGAGTAATGCAAAGTATTTAACAAATGCTGCAAAAAAGAAAGTAATAAAGTTATTTGCGTGAAAGAATGTCGATCACTGGAGATATCCAAGGAGCTTCGCAGAGATCATCAAACGATAAAGAGAGTTGTTAAAAAAATATAACAAAATTGAAATGTAGAAGCAAAGGAAAAGGGCTTTGCGAACTTGCTCTCTCAATTGGAACTTAAACGAAAGCGAATTATAGTGAAAACAACCACTTTTGAAAAGGGCACAGATCTTTGAACAGGCTCGAATTGAAGGGGGTCAAGAAGGAGAAAGGGTGTAGAATACTCCGCAAATCTCTTCGGCAAACAGCTCTCAGTAAATCAAATATTTTAAAGCCTCAAAATTGGGTCAAGAAATACATGAACCTTAGGTTTTCTAAATTTTCACGGATGAATCTCGAGTGACACAGTATGGATCTGATGGATGGACCAAAAGTGTGCGTGTGGCTAAAAGAATGCACCAAGGAGGCCGCAGTGTGACGGTATGGGCCGGAATTGTCGTCGAAACCATTATTAAACCATTCAGATTTGATGAAAACGATTTAAAGAGGTTAAAAAATGATGTTGACTTCCTTTGAATGACGAAAGTCCCAGTCTCGTAGTTTCAAAGGGAAGGGTGTATTTATGCACGATGATGCTACTTTTCGTGTA
Source organism: Acanthosepion lycidas (assembly GCA_963932145.1). NCBI lineage: Eukaryota > Metazoa > Mollusca > Cephalopoda > Sepiida > Sepiidae > Acanthosepion > Acanthosepion lycidas. The sequence continues at coordinate 23,961,643 of OZ010610.1, forward strand.
GCTATGGTTGCCATTACTGTTTTGAGCATAAAAGGTGAGAAAATAATAGGATGCCTACCATCAAGACCCGATGTGAATCCGATGGAAAATCGATATGTCAGTTCTGAAGATGAAATTATATAAATAAGAAAACAATATGACAATTAAGCAGTCCTATAGGAAGTAATTAAAACAGCCATATCGGAAACTGAACCTCCTGAAGTAAACGATTTTATAAAACCTATGGATAATAGATTGCTGCTTGTTATTGAGAAGAAGGCTCACTATGTTAAGATGTATATGTTTCAAACACTTGTCATATATGTTTGTTATTTCTCCTGCCAATTTTTGATGATTTTATTAGTTGTTTTGGAGTAAAAAGTGATTTTTTGCTTTTGCATAATAATTTCAGACTGTAAGTTTTATAATAAATCCAATAACGTTAAAAACACGTCAAAACAACACAAAAAATGTGATTTAATGTTTATTTTGATGTCTGAATTAATCGTTTGCGATTTGACAAAATTGTTGAAGGCAAATTCGATTTATTGAGAGTTATGTGATTTACACAATGACTTCAAATGTACTTTAGTTTATACTTTACATTTTTTCATAGGTATTTATGTATATATCGAGGGATGGAAAATACATATATATATATATATATATATATATATATATATATATATATATATATATATATATATATATATATGTACGTATAGCATTTGGTTTTTATCTTTGGTTTCTGTATCGCTGTAATGTATACCATTTACATTATTCGGTCTATTGTCCTCATCTTTGTTTGCCATATTTATTACAACGTTTCGGCCGTGTTCTCTAGCTATAGTTAGCAATGCAGTCGGGGAAGAGCGATGAAATCAAAACCGTGTGTAGCCCTGGCGAAATGCATACTAAACGGCTCTGGAAAGGATTATAGAATTCATATGAACACTGTCATCTCGACTACGGTCGATGTAGTTGGTAAGGGTAGCCAGGTTATTTTATATTCAATGAAAATATAGATGTTGATAGAAACAAATGTAATAGATATAAAACACATACTTCTAATCCTTATATGTTCAGTCTTTGAAACAAACGCTCGTTCAAGGCTTCAGCAATTGTCAGCCATCTTGTCTCATTTGAACCGGACTTCATTATTCGATTCTATCTTATGTCGAATCTCCTCCTCTGCTTATCGCGGATGTGACACAAATCCTTTCGGATGATATTGACATGAAAATGCAAATCATCAGGCATCTTGTCTGTCTATATGTCTGAGGTGAGGTATTATGCACACTATTTACATTATTGTCCTCATATTTGCCGCCATATTTATTACAACGTTTCGGCTGTTGTACGCTCCGGCCTTCTTCAGGTGGTTGGAATGTCGAACTGAACCCTTTATTTCGCTCACTGGGGTAGACTATCATAGTTCCACGTGCCATGTTTAATGGATGTCAGTTATCAGTTATCTCCTTTTAATTCCCCTCCGAAAGTTCTCCACTGCCTTAACCTGGCATTGAACTCACACTCTTTGGGTCCTGTCACTGGATCTAACTAAATTCTTTATCCACTGTGCCATGGGTCCTTGAGAACATCTTTTTCTGGGTATTATAAACCTAATAGTTCCTGGATGTGCTAATATCTCGAACAGAGCATGGGTTCAAGACATCCGTATACCGTAAACCGACATTCACCGGGTAGTACTTCAGTTTCAACTCCCACCATCCATACAACGTAAAGAAAGGGATCGTCCGCTGCTTACAACACTGCGCAAAAGTCATAAGTGGTGACCCAGAGTCATTAGATAACAGGGATAGGCAGGTACAAGAGGAGGACAACAACACCCAGAAAACAGTCTGCTTGCCTTATGTGAAGGTATTATTAGAAGAAATACAATAGACCTGCGATCCATATAACATCAGGACAAAAGCTGGACGACACTTCGCAGATATCTCTCCCGACTAAGATCCTCCATATGGAGAAGATTGTGTGTACGCTATTCCGTGCAGCTGCGGAAAGAAATATAAAGGGGAGACAGGCCGCCCCCTTAAGGTAAGGCTTCAAAAACACCAGAAAGCTGTAACACGAGGGGAAGTGTAAAAATCAGGCGTGTCTGAGCACATATAGAGAGAAAAGGGAGATTGCCGCCCTCTGTGGAATCAGGCTGAAATCATAGACAAAGAGCATCAATGGAAAATTCGTAAACTTAAGGAATCAGCAAATATGCTCGGCCACAAAAATCTCCTGAGCCGACCAAGCATAGAAATGAATACAATATGGGAACCAGTAAAAAGGAGTGCCGGAGAAAATTAAAATATGAACTCTGGTTCAATAGCTGGTTAAGGCGATGGAGAACTCGGAGAGGGGAATTACCAGGAGATAACTGATAACAGATATCCATTAGTCATAGCACGTGGAACTTGAACATTCTACCCAGTGAGCGAATTAAAGGGTTCAGTCCGACATTCCAACCACCTGAAGAAGGCCGGAGCGTATAACGACCGAAACGTTGTAATAAATATGGCGTCAAAGATGAGGACAATAGTTCAAATAATGTAAATAGTGTACATAATACCTCATCAGAAATATAGGCAGTCACTGTAATGGTTAACAAGATGTTTTTACAGATCAATCTTTATTAACTACAGTGTGTAACACCACCAATCGGTTCCGTAAACTTGCACGTGGATTATATTTTGCAGAAAGTTGTCCAATGCTCAAAGGAATCATGATTCGATAAAAAGCACACAGATTTCTAAAAGGAACATGGGACTTTGTGTGTCCAACAAATCAGTCTATGGTAGTCTAGATTAGATGAGAAGAGCTTTACCAAACTTGCCTTTAACACATTAGTGTCTACCATAAAATACATAACTAATTATAGGCTACTGGATTAATTATAGATTACTGAAAATTCCAGCATAAATAATAGGTTTATAAACAACACTTTATTATACCTTTCTTAAAAAAAAGAAAATCCCGTATTAATTAAAAGTTTTGAAAATAATTTTTTTATTAATTAAATGTTTCTAGAAAACCAGGTGTTAATTATAAAAATGAAAATAATGCATTAATTATAGGTTTATTAAAACAAATCCATATTATAGGCTTATAAAATAATTCAACATCAATTATAGCTTTAGAAAAAAAAACTCGTTAGGCTATTATAGGTTTATTTATATTCGGTATTAATTCGATATTAACTATAGGTTTCTACGTAAATCCCCTTCCCAGTTTAGAGAAAGTAGCCATTAACGAGTTAAATAATTAAAAAAAAAATAATATCTTATATTTTAGTTGTAAAACTACAAAAGAGAAGACAGGCAAAATTATGTAACAAAGAACAAATCCTAAAAAATATTGACTATTTTAAACATTAATCTTTTAGCAAGTTGAGGCAGTTTCCTTTATCAAAAGGAATTAATTGAAAAGCTAAAAAGATGTATATTATTGTTGTGGTAGGATCCACCTAATTTGCATAGTGGAGTACCGACCATATAAATATGGTTGGTACCGGGAAGAGAGGGAAGGAATCGAGAGATTCTCTCGGCGACTGTCGAACTCTCTGCATTAGCAGAGGGGAACCCGGACGAGGCTTTGCTGAAGGGCAAGGTTTCGTCCGGGGAGGTTGACAGGGCCTGAACCCGTCTAGGCGGGTTCAGAAAGGCCATATTTTTGGCCGAGCCTACGGGCTCGGGGATACCCACATTAAAACGGCCTTGTGCCACATTCGATCCTCGTGGGTGGATTGATAAATACAGGAATCGAGAGATTCTCTCGGCGACTGTCGAACTCTCTGCATTAGCAGAGGAGAACCCGGACGAGGCTTTGCCGAATGGCAAGGTTTCGTCCGGGGAGGTTGACAGGGCCTGAACCCGTCTAGGCGGGTTCAGAAAGGCCATATTTTTGGCCGAGCCTACGGGCTCGGGGATACCCACATTAAAACGGCCTTGTGACACATTCGATCCTCGTGGGTGGATTGATAAATACAGGAATCAAGAGATTCAACCAGAGACTCTGCCCGACTGCGACTCAGTCAACACATTCTCCAGGAACGGTCTTCCCAGGAATATACAAAAGACTATATGTAAATATTGTATACACTTCCTTCCTTCACTATATTTTTTTCCAAGTACATTTTGTGTTGTATTATTATTCCATGCATTAGTCAAGTTTCAACAATTATCAAAATATGCATGTCAGTGTTTTCACAGTAAAGTGCCTATTAATCAAGCGATGTTTTCAAAATTTCCAAGATTTATACTTTTACGGTCATTATTTGAGATTATATTATTTTAGAAATGTCAAACTTTATTACGCTCACTGCATGAAATATTAAATTTCATTTATATAAATAAATGGAAAATAAAGACCAAAAAATATTGGGTTAACAAAACACAGACCTTAATTAAGTATTTTTATTAATGTTAATGTTTGCTTCTTAGCGATCTAAAATCTACATAAATTCTTTTTTAATGATACTTGAGATCTTTTATTCTTGCATATGGTTGCATTCTCACGTGGGGGATCATATGTTTTCTAATGGATCAATATCTGGATAGCCTGCGACCAGTTACATTAATTTAGTCGACTTTGAAATCTATTTTGGCAAGGTTTTCAAAATGTGAAGAAGCATTGTCTTTCCTGAATGAGCTATTCAATGTGACCTGTGCCAAGAAAAATGTATTTTCTAATATAATTCTTTATCTTTACTTCAATCTATAAAAAGACGTATTTTGTCTTGCTTTTTGAAAGAACGTATAATTTTTGTGTTGTCTTTCCGTCTGTAACGTAGTAGTCGTTGTCCAGTGTTGAATAATTAAACTAAATATACTGTATAATTTTAACTATCGCCCAATCTATCTATCTATCTATCTATCTATCTATCTATCTATCTATCTATCTATCTCTGTTCATTACTATCTATCTATCTATCTATCTATCTATCTATCTATCTCTGTCTGTTCATTACTATCTATCTTTCTATCTATCTATCTATCTATCTCTGTCTGTTCATTACTATCTATCTATCTATCTATCTCTGTCTGTTCATTACTATCTATCTATCTATCTATCTCTGTCTGTTCATTACTATCTATCTATCTATCTATCTATCTATCTCTGTCTGTTCATTACTATCTATCTATCTTTCTATCTATCTATCTATCTATCTATCTATCTATCTATCTATCTCTGTCTGTTCATTACTATCTATCTTTCTATCTATCTATCTATCTATCTATCTATCTATCTATCTCTGTCTGTTCATTACTATCTATCTTTCTATCTATCTATCTATCTATCTATCTATCTATCTATCTATCTCTGTCTGTTCATTACTATCTATCTATCTATCTATCTATCTATCTATCTCTGTCTGTCCATTACTATCTATCTATCTATCTATCTATCTCTGTCTGTTCATTACTATCTATCTATCTATCTATCTATCTATCTATCTATCTATCTATCTATATCTGTCTGTTCATTACTATCTATCTATCTATCTATCTATCTATCTATCTATCTATCTATCTATCTATCTATCCCTGTCTGTTCATTACTATCTATCTATCTATCTATCTATCTATCTATCTATCTATCTATCTATCTATCTATCTACTTTTAAAACGGGGACCATAATTTAATACCAATTATTCTAAATGTAATTTCGATTAAAATCGAATAAAATAAAGCTAAGTCGACCTTCGTCCGATAATTAATGAAGAAATGGTTTCTAAAAAAAGGTGATAAATAAAAGATGGGACGGGAGAATATATATATATATATATATATATATATATATATATATATATATATATATATATATATATGTGTGTGTGTGTGTGTGTGTGTGTGTGTGTGTGGTCTCGAAAATTCCATTGAGCTCTCTAGGGAAAGTGGGTTTTAAAACAGCGGATCTTACTGCTATAAAGAAATGACTTCTCCGCGCCCCTTGCACATTTCGTATAGTAGAAAACATTAAAATTCCCTTCCTTTCTTTTGTGTGACGTCAACGTAGAGATAAGCTATCTGACAACGAAGTGAGGAAGTGAGGGGGGGAGAGAAGATATGAGTGAGTTTGTTGTAATTTAATATTTCTATTCTTGCATACTTAAAATTACTTGAAGAGGTCCAGACATTGACACATTACACTTCGTTGATATAGATATGCTTAATACGGCCCGTCAAAAATGTGTAAATTTCTTTTCATTTTTCCTTTCAACCTTTGGAATTAAAGTCTGATCATCTGCAGTCCTTTGAAAGGGCTACGGTGAAATAATTTATTACATGGAACCTTAAAGTCGTCTGTTTTTATTTAAATTATTTGCTCTGGATTTACATTTAACTCTCTGGATTTTATCCTCCTTGGGTCTACCCATACGGATTACCTAATTTTCCATAAACTAACTAACTAACTATATATATATATATATATATATATATATATATATATATATATATATATATATATATATATAGTCTCGGAAATTCGATTGAGCTCTCTAGGGAAAGTGGGTTTTAAAACAGCGGCTCCTACTGACTTCTCCGAGTCGCTTGTGTATTTCGTATAGTGAAGAGGTAAGATATCTGACTGATGTCGAATGTATATATAAACATAAAGAATGTCATAAAAGCTCACACAGACCAAACAGTGAGGGAACTACAAAAAACAAAAACTGAAAAACAAAGAAAATTAAAACGGAATATTCCTCCAGACAGAAGAACAAAAGAGAAATCAAGCCAAACTCTGAAAAAAGTGAACGAATATACCCCAAAAGAAAACAACAAAACACCGCAACTACACTGACCACCACACAACCAATGCAAACACAAAACAGACCAAATAAATACACCCACGGACAACCACCAGCAGCACAACCAACAATAACACCGCCACCATCAACGATGGCTAGAACCTCAAAACAAACACACACACACACACACAAAACAAACCACTAACTTACGCGGACATCCTTAGGGTGCCGTACAAACATACACAAAGCAAAACACAGCAGCCCTTCTGCAGAACGCATAACCCCATTAGACATCCCAGAACACCCAGATTGAACCTTAGTAGACAAGCAACATCAAACACACTCAACCATAAAAAAAAACGGAATAAGCCCCCAACCAGGACACTTGGATGGGGGTATAGCATCCCTAATAAGAGATATGATGCAAGCTTTCGAGCTTTTACGAAAGAACTTCGTCATTCTTGCAAATTCAAACTTGACCCATACGGGCGAGTTATAAATTTAAGTAACAATAAATTTTCACTCAACACATTCAGGGTATTAAATAAAGGACTAAGCTTTTGCCCTCATCCCCCAAGGTTTGATAAAGACACCTTGGCAAAGGACCTGAAATCCTTCTTCAGAAGAATACTGTTAAAAGGCCACTACGGGGACAATGATCGCACACCTTCCATACTTGATACATTAAAAGAGAAGGGTACTACCTACACTCCACAAAACACAGACATTAATATATAGAGATTTTAAATAGCTGTAGCAAATGACATAAAGAAAATAATAGCACGTAAGCTGCCACGTAACAATATTACTGAAGGGGAACGTATAGCCCTCGATACGCTGACACATAGAGATGACCTAATCATAACACAGGCTGACAAAGGAGGTACCACAGTGATCTGGGGAATCAAAGAATACATTAAAGTGGCCAACAAACAGCTAGCCAACAAAGAAACCTATAAAAGCATACCTACAGACCCCCTTCCCGAATACCAAATAGAATTAACTAGCTCACTAAACATAATGCTTCGCAAAAGTCTAATCGACAAGGAAACATGCACAACACTTACACCCACAAACATTACACCAGCTTGCTTCTATCTCCTTCCCAAAATACACAAAAGCAACAACCCAGGAAGACCGGGCATTTTATCATTCAACTGCCACACGACCAAAATTTCAAAATACGTAGACCATTACATACAACCTCTAGCTAAGGAAGTAAAATCCTATATCAGAGACACAACAGATCTACTAAACAAAATTAATCACATACAAACAGTTCCAGAGAATGCTATTCCAGTGACTATGACGTAAGGTCACGCTATTCAAACATTAAGCACATCGAAGGGCTAACCGCCCTTCAGGAAGCACTTACTAAAAGAAGAAAACAAGACCCCCTCCACAGAAGTTATCATAAAACACATGGAGAATATTCGTACATTGAATATTTTCAACTTCAATGGAGCACACTATCTTCAAGTAAGAGGTTGTGCCATGGCCACCATTGCAGCTGCATCATATGCTACAATATTCATGGGAAAATTTGAGGAGACCCATATCTATCCACTCATCGGTAGCGACTGCGTATTCTTTGCAAGATATATCGATGATATATACTTTATATAAACGGGCAGTGACCACAAACTTAGCCAATTCCTCATGACCCTAAACATAGTGCACGACTCAATTAAGTTTGACTATGAAAAATCCACAACATCGGTAACATTTTTAGACACCCGCATTTACATAGATGAAAACAGGAAACTGCAAACGACACTACACACTAAAATCACACCCACAACTATCTACACTTTAAGTCTTCCCACCCTAAACACCTCAAAGAGAATCTTCCCTATTCACAAGCACTTAAAAGGATATGTTCCAACAATGAAGAATTAAAGGAACACATTGAAAATATGGAGCATCAATTCACAACACGTGGCTATAAACAACACCTAATCAGGGAACAAATAAATAAAGCAATTTCCACACCTAGAGAAGACACCCTAATGTAAAAGATTAAAAATAAATCTAGCCGCATTCCTCTAGTAACCACTTTCAACCCCACTCTGCCTCCACTATCCCAAATAATCAAACGTCGCTGGGAAATACTACATCTCAAACCAGACCTAAAAAAAAATTGTTTAAGGAACCCGGCCTTCTAGCATATCGTAGACCTAAGAACCTAAAAGAAATAATAGGTAGCAACCACATTTCAGGGGACAAGGTAATCCGTAATAAACTAACAACAAAAACAACAGGATTTTCCCAACCATGTAACAACAAAAGAAGTTTATGTTGCAACCATATTAAACACACGAATTCATTCACTAGCTCAGTCACTAAATCTACTTTCAAAATCTCCCACGACTCTAACTGTAGAAGTCATAATCGACAAGGAAACATGCACAACACTTACACCCACAAACATTACACCAGCTTGCTTCTATCTCCTTCCCAAAATACACAAAAGCAACAACCCAGGAAGACCGGGCATTTTATCATTCAACTGCCACACGACCAAAATTTCAAAATACGTAGACCATTACATACAACCTCTAGCTAAGGAAGTAAAATCCTATATCAGAGACACAACAGATCTACTAAACAAAATTAATCACATACAAACAGTTCCAGAGAATGCTATTCCAGTGACTATGACGTAAGGTCACGCTATTCAAACATTAAGCACATCGAAGGGCTAACCGCCCTTCAGGAAGCACTTACTAAAAGAAGAAAACAAGACCCCCTCCACAGAAGTTATCATAAAACACATGGAGAATATTCGTACATTGAATATTTTCAACTTCAATGGAGCACACTATCTTCAAGTAAGAGGTTGTGCCATGGCCACCATTGCAGCTGCATCATATGCTACAATATTCATGGGAAAATTTGAGGAGACCCATATCTATCCACTCATCGGTAGCGACTGCGTATTCTTTGCAAGATATATCGATGATATATACTTTATATAAACGGGCAGTGACCACAAACTTAGCCAATTCCTCATGACCCTAAACATAGTGCACGACTCAATTAAGTTTGACTATGAAAAATCCACAACATCGGTAACATTTTTAGACACCCGCATTTACATAGATGAAAACAGGAAACTGCAAACGACACTACACACTAAAATCACACCCACAACTATCTACACTTTAAGTCTTCCCACCCTAAACACCTCAAAGAGAATCTTCCCTATTCACAAGCACTTAAAAGGATATGTTCCAACAATGAAGAATTAAAGGAACACATTGAAAATATGGAGCATCAATTCACAACACGTGGCTATAAACAACACCTAATCAGGGAACAAATAAATAAAGCAATTTCCACACCTAGAGAAGACACCCTAATGTAAAAGATTAAAAATAAATCTAGCCGCATTCCTCTAGTAACCACTTTCAACCCCACTCTGCCTCCACTATCCCAAATAATCAAACGTCGCTGGGAAATACTACATCTCAAACCAGACCTAAAAAAAAATTGTTTAAGGAACCCGGCCTTCTAGCATATCGTAGACCTAAGAACCTAAAAGAAATAATAGGTAGCAACCACATTTCAGGGGACAAGGTAATCCGTAATAAACTAACAACAAAAACAACAGGATTTTCCCAACCATGTAACAACAAAAGAAGTTTATGTTGCAACCATATTAAACACACGAATTCATTCACTAGCTCAGTCACTAAATCTACTTTCAAAATCTCCCACGACTCTAACTGTAGAAGTCATAATCGACAAGGAAACATGCACAACACTTACACCCACAAACATTACACCAGCTTGCTTCTATCTCCTTCCCAAAATACACAAAAGCAACAACCCAGGAAGACCGGGCATTTTATCATTCAACTGCCACACGACCAAAATTTCAAAATACGTAGACCATTACATACAACCTCTAGCTAAGGAAGTAAAATCCTATATCAGAGACACAACAGATCTACTAAACAAAATTAATCACATACAAACAGTTCCAGAGAATGCTATTCCAGTGACTATGACGTAAGGTCACGCTATTCAAACATTAAGCACATCGAAGGGCTAACCGCCCTTCAGGAAGCACTTACTAAAAGAAGAAAACAAGACCCCCTCCACAGAAGTTATCATAAAACACATGGAGAATATTCGTACATTGAATATTTTCAACTTCAATGGAGCACACTATCTTCAAGTAAGAGGTTGTGCCATGGCCACCATTGCAGCTGCATCATATGCTACAATATTCATGGGAAAATTTGAGGAGACCCATATCTATCCACTCATCGGTAGCGACTGCGTATTCTTTGCAAGATATATCGATGATATATACTTTATATAAACGGGCAGTGACCACAAACTTAGCCAATTCCTCATGACCCTAAACATAGTGCACGACTCAATTAAGTTTGACTATGAAAAATCCACAACATCGGTAACATTTTTAGACACCCGCATTTACATAGATGAAAACAGGAAACTGCAAACGACACTACACACTAAAATCACACCCACAACTATCTACACTTTAAGTCTTCCCACCCTAAACACCTCAAAGAGAATCTTCCCTATTCACAAGCACTTAAAAGGATATGTTCCAACAATGAAGAATTAAAGGAACACATTGAAAATATGGAGCATCAATTCACAACACGTGGCTATAAACAACACCTAATCAGGGAACAAATAAATAAAGCAATTTCCACACCTAGAGAAGACACCCTAATGTAAAAGATTAAAAATAAATCTAGCCGCATTCCTCTAGTAACCACTTTCAACCCCACTCTGCCTCCACTATCCCAAATAATCAAACGTCGCTGGGAAATACTACATCTCAAACCAGACCTAAAAAAAAATTGTTTAAGGAACCCGGCCTTCTAGCATATCGTAGACCTAAGAACCTAAAAGAAATAATAGGTAGCAACCACATTTCAGGGGACAAGGTAATCCGTAATAAACTAACAACAAAAACAACAGGATTTTCCCAACCATGTAACAACAAAAGAAGTTTATGTTGCAACCATATTAAACACACGAATTCATTCACTAGCTCAGTCACTAAATCTACTTTCAAAATCTCCCACGACTCTAACTGTAGAAGTCATAATCGACAAGGAAACATGCACAACACTTACACCCACAAACATTACACCAGCTTGCTTCTATCTCCTTCCCAAAATACACAAAAGCAACAACCCAGGAAGACCGGGCATTTTATCATTCAACTGCCACACGACCAAAATTTCAAAATACGTAGACCATTACATACAACCTCTAGCTAAGGAAGTAAAATCCTATATCAGAGACACAACAGATCTACTAAACAAAATTAATCACATACAAACAGTTCCAGAGAATGCTATTCCAGTGACTATGACGTAAGGTCACGCTATTCAAACATTAAGCACATCGAAGGGCTAACCGCCCTTCAGGAAGCACTTACTAAAAGAAGAAAACAAGACCCCCTCCACAGAAGTTATCATAAAACACATGGAGAATATTCGTACATTGAATATTTTCAACTTCAATGGAGCACACTATCTTCAAGTAAGAGGTTGTGCCATGGCCACCATTGCAGCTGCATCATATGCTACAATATTCATGGGAAAATTTGAGGAGACCCATATCTATCCACTCATCGGTAGCGACTGCGTATTCTTTGCAAGATATATCGATGATATATACTTTATATAAACGGGCAGTGACCACAAACTTAGCCAATTCCTCATGACCCTAAACATAGTGCACGACTCAATTAAGTTTGACTATGAAAAATCCACAACATCGGTAACATTTTTAGACACCCGCATTTACATAGATGAAAACAGGAAACTGCAAACGACACTACACACTAAAATCACACCCACAACTATCTACACTTTAAGTCTTCCCACCCTAAACACCACAAAGAGAATCTTCCCTATTCACAAGCACTTAAAAGGATATGTTCCAACAATGAAGAATTAAAGGAACACATTGAAAATATGGAGCATCAATTCACAACACGTGGCTATAAACAACACCTAATCAGGGAACAAATAAATAAAGCAATTTCCACACCTAGAGAAGACACCCTAATGTAAAAGATTAAAAATAAATCTAGCCGCATTCCTCTAGTAACCACTTTCAACCCCACTCTGCCTCCACTATCCCAAATAATCAAACGTCGCTGGGAAATACTACATCTCAAACCAGACCTAAAAAAAAATTATTTAAGGAACCCGGCCTTCTAGCATATCGTAGACCTAAGAACCTAAAAGAAATAATAGGTAGCAACCACATTTCAGGGGACAAGGTAATCCGTAATAAACTAACAACAAAAACAACAGGATTTTCCCAACCATGTAACAACAAAAGAAGTTTATGTTGCAACCATATTAAACACACGAATTCATTCACTAGCTCAGTCACTAAATCTACTTTCAAAATCTCCCACGACTCTAACTGTAGAAGTCATAACATAATTTACCTCCTAGAATGCACACTATGCCAGAAACAATATGTAGGAAAATCTGAATGGCCCTTTCACTACAGAATTAATAATTATCGCAATCGAATTAAGTCGACTCCCCATGAAAAATTATTACCTGTAGAACAACATTTCCGCCTAGAAAACACGATTTCAAAACCCATGCCAAATTCTCTATAATTGAGAGAATAAAAAAGTTCAGAGCAGATAACATTAGAAAGATTTTAGACTTCCGTGAAAATAAGTGGATACAACGTTCAAAAACCCACTATCCAGCCGGGCTAAACCATAAAATTAACAATATAGATAGTATTAATATATAACCCTGCAAATCAAAACCTACCCACATTTCTCACCCACACAAGACGGACATGCTTAAGGAGGTGTTGAGGCCTCACACTTAGACACACACCCACACGAATATACGCACTTACACACATCATACTCACTCACTCCCTAATTAGCCAAATGATGACACACACCCAGAGTAATATACACGCTTGCATACATACTCACTCCCTAAGAACCAAATAACACACAAACACACACAAACACTTAACAGAGACACATCCCCTCTCCAGGACCAATAAAACTGCCAAACATACCAAGGGAATTCAACACAAGGAATGTTAAAAAATTCATGTTAAAAAGATAAAAAAATGAAAAAAAACAAATGAAAACGACAGACAAAAGTTCATTTTCTCCCTCAAGACATTCATTTGCTCCATAGTTAACTGCTACCAGATTTTTTTTCTCCTGATGATGGCAATGTTGGCAGAAACTAGTCGAGGAATCTAAATGAAATAATAATAATAAAAACGAAAGAATATTAATGTCCAACCCAGTGTGTCTGAAGATTTTCCTTTTTTAATATTTTTTATTGTTTAATATATATATATATATATATATATATATATATATATATATATATATATAAATTCCCAAGACGTTAGAATGCAGGGAGAACTCAATGTCTAGGTAGGTCTTCTTGAACAGTTGAGTTAAAAAAGATAACAGACATCTGGAAGAGCCATATCTATCTATCTGCCCAAATTTATGTATATATATATATATATATATATATATATATATATATATATATATATATATATATATATATATATATATAAATTCCTAAGAGGATAGAATAAAGGTAGAATTGTAGAACTCAATGTCCAGGACAGAGTAGCAATATATATATATATATATATATATATATATATATATATATATATATATATATATATATATATATATATATATATATCAGTCTATTTTAATGTTTCTCTATCTATTAAAAATGTTTAAATCTTATTTAATATTTTAAATAAGACATCGGGATTTACATTTCGGATTTTTTTTTAATAATGGTAAAAAGATAAATATTGGATCTAGTTCTTTAAAAATCTGTTCTTTTCATTAATCCTAGAACACTAACCACCAATTAAAGTTACACCCCTACTAACCCTGGGTATATCATACCCGATTTTGAAAATATCAAAAAAAAAAAAAAAATTAAATATAAATCTTTATTTAAAATGTTTTACATGCATGCACTTCAAACTTTGTATTTGGAGTTAACATTAATAGAAACTGAAAAAAAATTATGTAAAGAAATCAGGTATTGAAAATTGTAATTAAAAATAGGAACAAATTTGCTGGTTACTATATACACATGGTCAGTGTTCTAGGGTTAAGAGTATTTTGATTCTGAATAAATATGTCATTTGGTCAAATTATTTTTTTTTTTTTTTTACCAAAAAACCGCACCGGCATTTTGTAGGGAGCGTGTTATATTTATTTCAGCAATAATCGGTTTCATGAATGCTTGTTAGTCCTTTGTCAAGAAGAATTTTCGAGGTTTTGTTCTGTCAATCTTTTTTATGCGTATTGAGGGTATCAATCTTCCTACTGAAAAGGAAAATCTTAAAATAAGAATGATAGCTTTGAGAATTACAACCGATTGATCAGTGAATCATTGGAAATTACATAAAAGATAAGTTCTCGTTGCATTTTTTCTCCCGAGCTTTTCGTGTTTCATAATATACATTGCTTAGCTTTTGGAAGGCATATTTCGTTATTCCAATTCACCTTCGGACTTCTGTGTCGTATTAAAAGAATTTATCAATCGAATTTTTATTCTCACTTTGGCTGCTGGTCGATTGTTAATGGTTATCTTTTTGTCAAGTAAATGAGACACTAGTTTACGGACACAAATGAGTAAACTAAACTCTAAAGCATTTTCTTCTTGAGGATTCGGCACTTTTCTCTTCGCTCGAATGTGTTAATGAGGCATTTCATCTCCTGGTCTTTGATGGCCTTACAAAATCGGACAAGGATCATCGAAGGTTGTGACGTTCGGAAATAACATTGCAAACAACATGCATAAAAACAAATTTCTCATCCATACACCCCCCATCAACGAACTTTAGATGAAATGGACAGAATTTGCAGACAAAATAAAATTCCAAATCGTCAGCAATGTATTCACAAAGTTTGCTGGCCTTTCAATTATAAACAAAGATAGGTGTACAGTATGTAAAGTACGATACATTAGCACGTGTGTGAGAAAGTAGCTGGGAGAAATCTATTATTTTAGTTGTTTTGATTAATATATATATATTAAGTATATATCTATTTATGCCATATATACATGTTTGTAGTATTTACATTATGATCATAACAAGTGGTAGTTACTATAGAGGTTTTATAACTCAAAAGTAATCCCTTCTCATCGACGGAAAATAAAACATCCCCCTATCAGCCTATTGTTGAGAGGTTTCTCTGTATATTAAAATATAAATTCTCCCTGTCTTCGAAAAGAGAAATTTCAAATTTCAACATTTAAAGTGTTAACTTTCAAATCTCTTTCATTGAGTGTATATACATAATCTCTCCAAAAAGCTGAATAAGTTCAAAATTCAGCTGGTATTTAAATACGTACCACACTGTATTTAACAAGAGTAAAAACATATGCTTACAGTTCACCACTTTTTAAAAAAAATCCTTTCATCCCAAGCAAGGCAATAAAGCCACTAAGACACAAATAATTACTGGGAGTTAAAGAGATTCAGTAGTCTTAAACAGGAAACAAGGGAGAAAACTCTACTTTTTTTCAAAAGTCCGGGTAGTTGTGTGAAGTGGACGATAGGTGAACCAATTCTGTCCATTTACTGCCCTAGGGTGGTTGCCTTTATTAAATATTCTTATTTACTTTTATTAACTATTTTCAAAAATCATTTCACCCCAAGAAATATGTCAACAGCACTAGGACGCAAGAGGTTATTGCGAGTAAAAGACAATGAGAAAAATTTACTAAGGAGAACTAAGGAGAAATGTTAATAAAAGAACAGGATTCAGGAAGGCAGAAGATCACGATTGGCATTGCATTTAATTTTTTTTTCAGATTGTCTATAGCAGGTAATTAAGAAATCCGAAGCTAGTTCTACAGGTGAGAAGTGCGAGGAAAGAAACTATTGTAAAAAAAAGACATATGGTTGCAACTAGCTAATTCTACAGTAAGATTGTGAGACCTATTTGCCTAGTATAGCAGACTTAAAACCATTCAGTCGAGGCGCCAAAATCATCAGAACAATTGTTATGAAAATATTTGTAGAAAAGATAGACGGAAGCCATGTCACGTCAGTGATATAGTGTCTGAAGTCAATTTCAATGCCATTATTTTTTATCCTAGTTATTGCTCCATAGTGTGACTCCAAAATATTAATCACTTGTTTAACTTCACCATAACACAACACAAGGAGCTCTTCTTCGCCTCGGTTTCACTCTATTAGTATAAATTTGCTAAACAATATTGTTAACCTTTACTTCGCAATGAAGGTGTCGTTTATGCCTTTGCAGATGAAAAGTCAATGTTTCAGCATTATATATTTTAGCCCGAGTCCAGAGACGGAAATAAGCGATATTTTTCTGATGAGTCTCTATCTAATTTAGATTTCAATTATACATTTTGCTCAAAGGCGAATTCTGGCAGCTGCTTCTTGCCAATTCCCTTTCGTCTATGGTTCGTAAAACGCCTCTGGTAAGATTCCCTTCGACCAAAACCCCGAGACAATTTTAAAATGAAACTGCACGAATAAATACTTAGAATTGACTTTGAGTACATTAATGCAGACAAAGTGTATGAAGGTGTGGCGAAAGGTTTAGCAAAAAGCGCGAAGGGTATAAAATAATGGAGGAAAATGATATTAAAATTAATCTCTTAGGAATTCTGTCTCTTTGTCCCTTCCTTAAATCAGTAGAATAAAACAGTCGCATTAACACGTAATGAATGTTTCCAGGCCGTATATATCTCTTTGTTTAGAGTATACAGTGTAACCCGGATATAAGACAAACCCATATATAAGAGAGATTTTCTCTGATCCCAAATTAGAGCCATACTTACCTAAACAAAATAGAATCCGGATATAAGAGAAATCCGGATATAAGAGACTTCTTCTCTGGTCCCGACAACTCTCTTTTATCCGGGTTACTCTGTATATATATATATATATATATATATATATATATATATATATATATATATATATAGATACATACACACACACACGCAAACACACACACGTATATATATATATATATATATATATATATATATATATATATATATATATATATTCTAATAGTAATACTCGTTTGGTAAAAAAACCTCAGATATCACAACTTGTAGATATGTCAAAACAAATCGGTAGCCGAGAAACGAGAAAAAAACTGGAAATAAAAGAAGAAAGAACTAAAAACATCCAAACAGGGCGAAATAAATCGTCCAGTGCCTTGAAGGTCAGTTTAGGATATATATATATATATATGTGTGTGTGTGAATGAAATGTACAAAGACCGACAATTATTTTAAGACATGTTTATGTTTATACATTCTTTTTACAAATAAAAATATTTAAGTAAATGCTGTGTTTATAATAAACAGTATTAACCGGCCTAAATGCCGGAGAAATTTTCATAGAAAATATGCGTCTTCCGACAGTAATCGAACCCGTATCCTATGCGGAATCGTTATATAGCCTGACGTGCTTTACCGATTGGGCCATAGAGGAGCGTCCGGTTAGTAAGGTCGATTTTACTGTTTTCAAACACAATTCTCCGTGATTTTCTCTCATTCATTCCTATATGCACAATGCGTATCCAAATGTAAATAAATGACGTTATACATTATTATTTTAAGACATTTTTTATGTTTATAAGAACGTATAAACATAAAAATGACTTTATACATATATATATATATAGTCTGTGTATGTGTGTGTCTTCATAAAGTTACTTTACAATTTAAAAACAGTAAAATCGACTTTGCTAACCGAAACGCGCCTCTGTGGCTCAATCGGTAAAGCACGTCAGTCTATAATTCGCTTCCGTATAAGATACAGGTTCGATTACTGTCGGAGGACGGATATTTTCTATGAAAATTTCTCGGACATTAATGTCGGTAAATGTTGTTTAATACTGTTTAAACATAGCATTTACTTAAATATTTGTATCTATAAAAAGAATGTATAAACATAAAAATAAGTCTTAACATAATTGTCGGACTTTGTTCATTTCACATATATATATATATATATATATATATATATATCAGGCAGATTTGGATGACGGAGCAGAAGTTCAGAATTTGGTAATTCTTTCAGGGTAAAGGTAAATAATGTTTTACTGATATTTTGGAGAAATTGTAAAAATCTTCTAGTGTTAAGAAATATTACGAGCACCATTTGTCCGTTTTCTTTTTTTTACGATCAAAAATACCTTCAGGATCTATGGGATACCATATCAATTGCAGCCATATCAACTGTAGCCAAGACAACCTGACGGAGTCGAACCTTTCCCAGGCTGGTTTGGCTTCAGAGTTTTTCTTTTTTCTTTTTTTTTTTTTAAGACTGGTTGACAAATTGATTTACTATTTTCTCAGTAGTTGGAAGCAAGATATGTATTCATACGTTTTCTCAATGATATTAACACGTAATTGTATGAAATAAACTCGACTGGAATTCGAACTCGGCTCTCCGATTCCTCAATCTGAGCTGTTGTCCATTACTCCTCCCCCCTTGTCTCCACCTTTTTTACTATCACGTATATTACCGTAAATCCTTGAGTAGGAATATGTTGAACACCACTGTGTGTGGATCTCCTCCGTGGTGTCAATAGGACGCAATTTTCAGTCAGAATTTGATCTTAAAGAATAAAAAAGAATTATATATAATACTATTAGCCATGATATGGAAGACAGAATTTTGGAAGACTGGAGCTATCGTACACCGTCTGATACGAGGCAAGGCCTTTATAGCTTATAGCATTTATAACCTGATTATGAGGGATAAATTCCTTATGGCCAACAACTTGGAAATTTCAAAAGATCAATAATTCTATTGATGGTCGCAGTGAATTTAGTGATTTTCACATCATCGCCTTAGTCTCATGGCTACAATCATCAATCCATTATACATCAGTGATTATATTGCTTTATTGAGTAACATGTGTGCCATTTTATTTCATGTTCAAATCACCTATACGCGATGACGTGATAGTTCTGGAAGATGCCGTAATAATTTGCCTCGCCCTTAAAATATCTATAAAACTGCATTGTACGACCGACTTCGACAATTCTACAACTCGAAAAAATACAGTAATCATTAAACTAAAATCCGTGCATATTGTATCATGTAGTTAAGAATGTCTTCAAGTTTTAAGCTTCTTTTCTGTCATCCAGAACGCATATCGTTGTTCAATATAACATATTTGCCCTCTGTTAATCTTTGACATAGGCAGCGTCCTAGAATATTAGTTTTTTTTTTATCTGTGAAGAATAAATCAGCGTTAAATATGTAATGTCCCAACGTAACCTCATTTAATCCTCCGCTAACTATATTTATATTTCAGATATGTAATTTACACTCGAGGAAGTCCCATTGTTCTTCGCTTGGCTTACGAACAGTAGTGAAATAATATAAGCGTCGCATAGTTTAGGTATTTAGTCGATCCCTGTCTATATCTCTGATATGAGTTATTATGATTACTTGCATCATTCGAACTGTTATTGCCATCTTCATTGTCATATTCAAAACGTTTTGGCCGTTGTAGGCTCAGACCTTTATATCTGTCTCTCTATATCTCTGTGTATATCTCTGAGATGAGGTATTATGATTACTTGCATTAATTACATTATTCTGACTGTTATCCTCATCTTTGTTACCATACTCGCAATGTTTCGACCTTTATATTTCTGAGATAAGGTATTATGATTAATTGCATTATTAACATTATTCGAACCGCTATCCTCATCTTCATTGCCATATTCACAACGTTTCGGCCGTTATACGCTCCGGCCTTTATGTCTATGTTTCTATATATATATATATGTCTATATCTTTGATATGGGGTATTATGATTACTTGCTTTATTTACATTATTTTACATTCATTGCAATATTAACAACGTTTCGGCCGTTGCTCGCTCCGGCCTTCTTCAGTCGACTGGAATTTCGAACCGAAACCTTTATTTCGTTTACTGTGGTAAATTGTACTCGTTCCATGCCTCAAGGACACCTGACCAAGTGGAAAAAAGATGTTGTGACTACAAGCAAAGCAATTTGGGTTCAATATCAGGCCACAGCATTGGTGAACCAAAAACTTGGACAGTTGAGTTAATGGGAAATAACTGAGACATCTGGAAGAGGCATATCTATCTCTCTATCTATCTCTGTCCTTTCGTATCTATCTATCTATCTATCTATCTATCTATCTATCTATCTATCTATCTCGGTTATTTCAGCATCTATCTATCTATCTATCTCGGTTATTTCAGCATCTATCTATCTATCTATCTATCTATTTCGGTTATTTCAGCATCTATCTATCTATCTATCTATCTATCTATCTATCTCAGTTATTTCAGTATCTATCTATCGATCTATCTACCTATCTGCCCAAATTCATCGATCTGTTCATACCTATCTAGATATATTCATATCTATCTATCTATCTATCTATCTATCTATCTATCTATCTATCTATCTATCTGCCCAATTTATTCATATATATCACAGTCTATTCATATCTATCTCCATTCATATCAGTTTCAGTCTGCCCATATCTATCTATATATCTATCTATCTAATTTAGGCCTTCTTGTGGTAAGAAGTTTTGGTAAAAAGAGCTAAGACGATCAATTTAGTGTAGTATATTCCCGCCTTCAATTATTCATGTCAGTCATTCTGCTGAGGAAGAAAGAACAAAAAAAGAAAAAAGAAAGAAAGAAGGAAAGAAAGAAAAAAAGAAAGAAAGAAAGAAAGAAAGAAAGAAAGAAAGAAAGAATAGAGATATTAAAATTTAGAGAAACATTACAACGAACGAAATTTAGTAAAGTCAGTAATTTACAGAGGGGCCTGACGTGTTAAATTAGATTCAATCTGAATTGGTAAAATTTTAATCGAAATGATATTGTTCGAAAAAAAAGATTATAATTTCCTTTTATTTAATGGAAATTGTCAACAAATACTCGTTTCATTTAATTGCTTATCTATTTACATCTCGATGACTTTTCTATCTATCTTTTCTGATGTCAACGAACACTCGTTGTCATTTTTGTAAAGCTCATTGTAGTAGAGGCTTTGTAATCGCAGATACAACAATAATAACGCCGCTGAATAATACTGTTGTCAGACAACTTCGAATAGCACTTGCTCGATAATTCTCACTCGAACAGTAATCCGTGTAGTGGTCTGAATAGTAATAGAGGATAGACTAGGAATGGAGATCTCTATAGTATAGAGGATAGACTAGAAATAGCGATCAGTTAGACACACGCTATCTCCGATATATGCGTTTCCTCTATGATCACGTGGTCTGCTTAATTCAATAATGGGTTCACCTGTGTTTGCTCACTGGCGATCTATGTTCAAACCAAAGTGTCGGCAGTAACACTTTATTCCTCTATAACACTATCTATGTAATTTATGTATATAATTTAGGTATAGATGGTAGTTTCTGTTTTGGAAAGGTTCACTTTTGGAACGCTTAGCAAAGAATGCTGATTTTTTTCTTCAAGGTCACAAAGCTTGAAAGAAATTGAATAAAGATAAAAAGATGCGCAAAATTGTGTGAGAAGGAAATTAAGATAAAGACAGTGAAAAATATTGAAGGGGGAAGGATAAAATAAAAAATTAAAAATTTGAGGAAAAAGAAAAGAAAATTGAATGAATGAATGAAAGAAAGAATGAATGAATGAATGAACGAACGAAAGAAAGAAAGAAAGAAAGAAAGAAAGAAAGAAAGTAAGTAAGTAAGAGAGAAAGAATAGAGATATTAAAAGTCAGAGAGACATTAGAAGGAACGAAATTTAGAACAGTCAGTAATTTACAGACGCGCCTGACGAGTTAAAATATACGTAACCTGAATCGGTAGAATTTCAATCGAAATTATATTGTTCGAAAAGAAGATTATAATTTCCTTTTATTTTATAGAAATTGTCACCAAATACTCGTTTTATTTAAGGGTTTATCTATTTACATCTCGATGTCTTTTCTGGAAATCTGGCTTGAGATATTTTGTAGAAAAAAAGGCGGAAGGTAAGTGCAATTTAAGAAATAATGAGTGATAATATATTCATATATTTATCAGTCTGTTCATATCTATCTATCTATCTATCTATCTATCCATCTATCTATCTACCTATCTATCTACCTATCTATCTTAGGCCTTCCTTTGGTAAGGAGCTTTGGTAAAAAAAAAAAAAAAAAAGATAAGATGAATCAATTAAGTGTAGTATATTCCCGCCTTCAACTATACAAAATATCAGTCACTCTGCCGAGAAGGTATTAGGTTGGTGCAGAAATAATGACGTAATAATGTCGTTTTTGACGTATTTTTTAACGTCAAAAAACGACATTATTACGTCATTATTTTTTGCACCAACCTAATAATAAATAAAGAAATAAAGAAAGAAAGAAAAAAAAGAAATAAATAAAGAAAGAAAGAAAGAAAGAAAGAAAGAAAGAAAGAAAGAAAGAAAGAAAGAAAAAAAAAGAACAGAGATATTAAAAGTCTGTGAAACATTACAACAGACAAAATTTAAAGCAGTCAGTAATTAACAGACGGGCCTGACGAGTTAAAATACACTTAATCTGAACGAGTAAAATTTCAATCGAAATTATATTGTTCGAAACGAAGATTATAAATTCCTTTTATTTAATGGAAATTGTCAACAAATACTCATTTTATTTATTTGTCTATCTATTTACATCTCGGCGTCTCATCTGGAAATCTGGCTTGAGATGTTTCATAGTAAAACAGGCGGACCGTAGTGTAATTTAATAAATAACGCGTGATGAATACATAATGTCAAATTATCCCCGGGGCCAAGGTTCAAGTAAGAAGGTCCTCACCCTTAAAGAAATGAAGCCAAAAACGACCTTGTAAGAAGAAAAGAAAAGAAAAAAAAATGATTAAAATAAAATTAACAAACCCACAAATAAATAAATGAATCCCGCTGGAAAGGGAGATTGAAAGAGAAACGAAATAATGAATTTTCCTTAAGTGACATATCTCTTCAGGGTGGACACGATAAATGTCCTTCAGATTTGGCTTTAATATTTATAAGTTAAAAGCTATAACGGTCCACAGAAAAAAAAAACTAAAGTAGCCCCTCTACCGTTGCTTTTTTCCCCACTTTCTTAGTTCAAAGATATTGTTTCCGTTGCCAAATTAGTCCGCTCTTATTCGTGCGCTTCTTAAGCCAAAAAATTTTGTAAAATTTGATGCACATAATTGGAAAAATACTTCATTATTTCGTAAATGGATAATAATTTCTCAGTTGAAATTAATGGTTAAATAATCTTTCAACATTTTAGATTATTAAAACTGCCAAGTTGACAGTGGGGTCTCTCACAAAATAAAATATATATAGCTTATGCAATATCTCTCACTCGTGTAGTGATGATATAAAAAAAAAAAAACTTAGCTTGCTATCCAATTCCTCATTCGGCTTGTCTTTGAGCAACAGGTTTTCATTCACTGTGTGTCACACTTTCCTTACAGAATATTATTTTGTTTTTGTCACTACCTCGCCTACCTTGGCAAATTGCATTTTTTCAAAAATTATATTGGCAATAAATATAATTTGGGAAAAAGTTTATTGAATTAAGCCTACGACAAAAATAACAAATTTGTCTATTCAAAAGCTGTAAGCCTCAAAAACTAATAGATATGGTCCGTGAAAATTTGGCTTTCAATTTTGGAATGTTTAAATTAAATTCTTGTGTTTTCAGCAAGAAACAAAGAAGGAAATTAGTGAGCAATTTATTTACATTGTTAACCCACGTTTGAGAAAGAAAGATTGAAAAGCAAAAGTGTCTAATTCTACAGATTCGTAATTTTATATTTGTACTGTTGTCTTAATCATTTCACAACAAACAAGGCAATGAAGCCACTAAGACGCAAATGAAGTGACTAAGTTTAGATAATGAGAGAAGACAATAAAAGAACAATAATTAAGAATATAATGATTGACATTGCATTAAAATTTTTGAAGATAAAAGTTGACTGAGAAGAAAGAAGCAAAAAGCCATGCTAAAACGGATTCTGTCAGATGATGAAAAGAAAACAATTTTGTTTTTGAGGAGTCAAAACTAACAAGCAACTTCTCATCCTGTTTAGCAACAGATTGTAGGTCATTTTTAGATCACTTGCTAATTTCATTTTAACGAAGCGATCAAACTTAAAATTATTCTCGTCATCATTGTTGTTGTTATCACATCGTTTCGGCTGCTGTTCCCTCTGGTCTTCATCAGATGTATATGGATCAGTGCAACCTACAGGGAATTCCGAATTGAATTGGTTATTCAATCTACTGTTCCCGTTTCATTGCCCATGTCTAGGGATATCTCCTTTAGTACATATGTTTAGTACTGCTTAATGATTTCTTGATTCTTTTGTTTTACACTGAGTCCAAGTGCACATAACAACACAGTGCCATCTTTGAATTTAGCTGATATTTTCACCATTCGACAAAGAATTTCTCATTTTTACTTAGTCTCACAGCATATTAAACATTTCCATCGTTGAATCTTATTCAATTTTCTTTTTGACAAATCCCGGCCTAACAACTGAGGTTCTTGTTGATGCTGGGTTAAGGCAGTCAGTGGCGTTTCATTTGATATGTACTGGCGCAAAAGATAAGATTAATAGCTTTTCACCAATTTTTGAGGATTTAGTTTTAAACATCTTTAAAAATATACAAAAAACCCTAATTTCCGCGGGTTTTTGTTTAAAACTGGCTTCAAAACTTTAGTAAAAACAAAACAGATAAAATTATATATAACAACTTAACACAGCTGGGTACAAATTATAAGAGAAAATGTTTTAAATTGTTCGTTGTACGCTCCGGCCTTCTTCTGATGGATGGAATCTCGAACTGAACCCTTTATTTTGCTCGATGAGGTAGACTGTTCTAGTTCCACGTGCCATGTCTAATGGATCCATGTTATCAGTTATCTCCTGTAAATTCACAGCTGCAAGTTATCCATCGGCTTAAACAGGTATTAAATCACAACTCTTTGGGTCCTATCACTGGATCTAACCAACGCCTTTATCCACTGTGTCATGTTCCCTTAAGGCCGGAGCGTAAAACGACCGAAAAGTTGTGATAAATATGGCAACAAAGATGAGGACAATAGTCCGAATAATGTAAATAGTGTACATAATGCTCATCTAAGAAATATAGACAGATACTGAAGGGCCGAAATGTTGTGATAAATATGGCAACAAATATGGCAACAAAGATGAGGACAATAGTCTGAATAATGCAAATAATGTACATAATACCTCATCTCAGAAATATAGACAGATACTGAAGGGCCGAAAAGTTGTAATAAATATGGCAACAAAGTCGAGGACAATATTCCTAATAATGCAAATAATGTACATAATACCTCATCTCAGAAATATAGACAAATACTTAAACTAATGAATTGTATAACATAATACATCATCATATAACAAAATTACGTAGTATAATTTGAAACAAATGAAGATTTTATTTGATGGCACAATGGCTCGATAATAATGGAATAAAGGAAGCGCTATAAGGCTTTCACTGATGAATAGAATGAAATTACATCGCTATGATGTTAAACATAAAGTTAACCATCCTCAAAAATATTTTGTGTCATTATTTATCATATCAAACCCTAACTTTCAAATTGATTTCAATACCATGCTTCCAAAATCGGCCTGCCTCAATGCCGGGTTTCTTCTTATTTATTTGACACGAAATAAAGTTTTTAGAAACAGGATGAGGAAGAGGCAATAAAAACCCCAGTGAACTTAATTTTTTACAATGATGTTCACCCAGCACAAGACCCAAAAATTAAAGTTTTTTTTTTTTTTATCATTAGTAAAATTTGAATACTGGGAAATTAATCTAAATACTAGCTGGTCAATTATTTACGATCATATTTAAACGATGTATTAATTGGCAAATATCTAACATTTGCGTTCAAGCATTAGCTCAGTCAACATCTCACACTGATTACATTATGTATAAACATGGCAATGGCTAAAAAGTTTACAGAAATTGGACGTTGCAGAATTGTCGAGCTGAAAAAAAGCAAAGAATTTCTTAACGTAACATCGATGGTGAGATCAGTCGTACTAACACTGCTGTTGCAAATTTATTGAAAGAATCTGAGGGATACGAACATGAATTTCAGGTGATCGCTCCAAGAAAATTTCGTCGGCCTTGAGCCAAAGGATTTAATGGGTTGTCTGGCGAGATACCAGCCGATTGTCAAACCAGATTAGGGCCCGGACGGTGGCAGAATGCAGCCCAAGAACAATAATATGGCATCTCTGAAAAAAAGGCTTTAAAAGCCGAAAATGTTTTCAAAGTCAAAGCCTCCTTCCACAGCAGAACACAGTTTAAACTTTGCTTAAAAGCGCTAAAAAAGGGAAAAATGGAAAAAAGTTGAGAAATTTTTTTTTTAACTTGGATGGTTCAGATAGCGTCCAATGTTACTGGTACGATCAGGATACCCTGCCGTCGACAGGGGAAGAGTTTTCATCATTACCCGGGGTGCTATCCCCTTTCAAAGAACAATGGTAGATCAGGTTATACAGGTAGGTCAAACCGATGTTTGTTACTTTAGCATGTTGGAGAGAGTATCCTTATTGACTGAAGGGTCTCACTTTTGTGGAAATGACTGGATCATTAGGTAGGACAAAGGCATTTTTCATAGCGAATAATGTGATTCTTTAGGACCATCCAGCGTGTTTGATAAACATGAAATCCAGTAAAAACCTTTGGGTGTAGATGGCAAGCGAATTCTCAAGAAATGGTCGTCAATTCCAAACAATGAATGATCTTCGTGAAGCCATCTGCACTTCTTGGAATAAGATTCCAAAGCGAATGTTTGAATTATTCACAATGACGGCTCTTGTTTGGCATTTCCTAATCTGTTTAGGAATTCTTTTATGCATTTCAGGGATTTGCAGTATATATATATATATATATATATATATATATATATATATATATATATATATATATATATATGCAGTCTATATATATATTCAGTATATATATATATATATATATATATATATATATATATATATGCAGTCTATATATATATTCAGTATATATATATATATATATATATATATATATATATATATATATATATATATATACTGAATATATATATAGACTGCATATATATATATATATATATATATATATATATATATATATATATATATATATATACTGCAAATCCCTGAAATGCATAAAAGAATTCCTAAACAGATTAGGAAATGCCAAACAAGAGCCGTCATTGTGAATAATTCAAACATTCACTTTGGAATCTTATTCCAAGAAGTACAGATGGCTTCACGAAGATCATTCATTGTTTGGAATTGACGACCATTTCTTGAGAATTCGCTTGCCATCTACACCCAAAGATTTTTACTGGATTTCATGTTTATCAAACACGCTGGATGGTCCTAAAGAATATATATATATATGCAGTCTATATATATATATATATATATATGCAGTCTATATATATATATATATGCAGTCTATATATATATATGCAGTCTGTATATATATATATATATGCAGTCTATATATATATATATATATATATATATATATATGTATATGCAGTCTATATATATATATATATATATATATACTAGCAGTAGAGCCCGGCGTTGCCCTGGGATATAACAGTAAGAGATTGATCAAGTATCGACCATCATAAAGACTGAAAAATAGCATTGACAAAGATTATTTGTTTAAGGTTGACGGACACGCATGTCTCAATTAGTTTTTTTTTTTTTTTACGAATTGTTCAAACCCAAACTTAAACAAAAACATTGTTTTCAATCGTTATGAGTCTACCGATTGAATAGAATTTTATTATAAACAATTGTCTTGTAAATGGAATTTTTAAAGCATTCTGAATGAAAAAATAAGGAAAAAAAAGTGTGCAAGATAATAAGAAAGATTACCTACCAAAAAAAAAAAGTGATGTTTTCTTGAAATCGGTTGAAAAATGTAGGAAATCCGATCCCATATATAAACGAACACAAACACACACACAAACAACCAACCAGGGGTTTTATGATAAGTATAACTCGGAGTTGTCTCCCTTTCATTAATGCCTCTTAATTGTATTTTCAAATTTATTTTGTGCGAAAACAATTGTGCTTTTTCTAAATTTTGGCGCTGTTAGAACCACTGCAAGGTAAGTTTACGTAGTCCTGTGAAGTTTTGTTGAAATTCGTTGAAATGTGTAGGAAATCCGATCCAATATATAAACGTAACAGATACACACACACACACACACACGCACACACACCACACACAATCTACAATTATGATAAGTAAGATATATATATATATATATATATATATATATATATATATATATATATATTGTGTATATTTAAGCAGCAATTTTTTATTAATGCATGTTTTCATTGAACAATATAGACAAGTTTTGTCTATTTATTTTAAGTAAGTTCCTTTCATATTGTCTGATAAGCTTAATCATATTATCGTTGAAAGACGAAAGGAACACACCATATTGATATATGTTTAAATCCAATCTAAGCTTTCGGCTTACAGAAGCCATTATCAAAGATGACAATTTCAATAAATCAAACAACACACGGGCGAAACAACAATGATAGTCCACCCTTGCTGCTTGAAAAATTTCAAAATAACAACAAACACATATATACGAGACGCTGAAGCGAAAGTCGCGTCACAGCACATGACGTCACACATGACCACGCGAGAGTGAAAAACGAGAAGTATTAAGTATGGGAAGCCGATGTTATAAACCAATGGCTTCTGTCATTAATTATAGGCATTTAAGAATATTTGTGGAGATTTCACAGTTTATTTTGTTAGCTTTCAACTGTTTTATGTATATAGCTTCAAGAATTTTAAATTTTTGTTTATTGTTTTCATGTTTAAGTATAGTTGTGTTGTCAACAAGGATTTTCCAGAACTCTGCGCGGCCAGGCATGTTGTTTTAAATGTCTACAAATGTTAGAGTTATCATTTAAATGTAGAGTTAAGAGCCGTGAAATAAAATAAATAGACAAATCTCGTCTATATTATTTAATGAAACATGCATTAATCTCTATCTATAAAAGGCAGGATGTGTGTGTGTGTGTGTGTAACGAATGCACGGCCGCAATTTTCAACGAATTTGCACCCAAATTTACATGCACATACTCCAAATTAGCAGAAAGGCCAAGACCGACGTTGCATTTCCCAACTCCCATCGATAGTGGAAATAATCGATTTTTATGCTTCTACGGCAGTTTTCATGTAGTTTGCAGCCATTTTCTACTGGTCAGAGTGAGAGCCTATAGCTGGCTGCCACGAATAGGCAGGAAGATTCTATTGGCCAGCGTGAGAACCAACAGCTGACTGACACGAATGTTAACTAGCATGCTAGCATGCAAAAAAATCGATAGCTTCATTCGTCACAAGTGGGAAAAATTTAAATCTGCATGGCACTTTACTCCAATTGGCTCATTCGCTTGCTTAAACTCAACGTTGATTCTGATTCCGCAGAACTGGGTTGGAGTGAATAAGTATTTGTTGTTAACATTATTTTTTCATTCGGTTTTCCCAGTTACGAGTCCTTTTTTGAAGCTGATCGTTTTGTGTTCATTTTGTTTAGTTCTTTTTTCCTAACAGATTTAATGTTTAGTATGGAGCTTAGAAAAAAATCGCAGTGTGAGATAGGCAAGAAGTAAGGCATGTAGCAACATCAGCACAGGAAAGAGCACTCCTTTAAAGCAAGGAAGGGCAAAAATATTTTAAGTGAATTGATAGCGATTGCTGTATGAGTCTTACAATTTTTTAGTCAAGCAGCTGCTAGTATATACATATAATTATATATATATTTTTGTAATCTAGAAAAGGTTACTGAATGAGGAATAAGCAAAAGGAGGTTGGAAATGAAATGGTATTCTTTATAACATCAACAAAATACAATACTCGCCAGCGGCGTGAATAGGTAAACCACCACTAGTTGTGGACAACTTAGACAGCATATTATCCCCACTTACAATAGTGCCCAAAGTATTTATGAGGATTGAAACATACCCATTATTGTTCATAAGTACTCTCTCTCCCTCTTTATATATATATATATATATATATATATATATAAAAGATATAGAAGTTAATGATATAAATATTTATATCATTAACTTCTATATCTGTTTTTGTATGAATGATTCATGTAATGTAAATTGAACTGCACCACATACTTGATATATATATATATATATATATATATATATATAACAAGTAAGAGTTTGTATGTACTTATCTGTTTACATCATTTATCATGCTTAGCAATTTTTACATGCCCACAAGGTACTCTGAGCAATTGTTCATCACCCTGATTCAGCCTCTGCATCCTGTAAATCGATGGTTAGTGACAAATGCATCATTGTACCCACTGTTGTGTTTCCCTCGCCACGACCATGAACTCCGCTAAGTGTATCCTTGTCCAATCTTGGATGTCATCAGTTCAGCGTCGCTTTTGTCTTCTCATCAATCTAGTGGCGTTGACGTGTTCCTCCACGAATATGAGTGCAGAGAAATCAGAAATAACTCCTCTTAACAGACTCAATTTAGTGCTAGAGAAAGCTAAGTTCTCTGGCGTTTTTATAAACTTCAACAGAACACACTTCACATGTCACTACCAGCTTAGGGTAACATCCGGTGTCGAGACTAAATATAAAAGACAAATGGAAAGTGTAGAATAAAAACTTGTCCAGACTAAAATTTATGCCGTTTGACTCGAGAAATCGGCCTATCTACGACAGTCCAGTGTTTCATTGTCAATAGATAGATAGATAGATTGATAGATAGACGTGAACAGACTGAAATAAATTCATATAGATATATTTATATAGATACAGTGTAACCCGGATATAAGAGACCCTGATAAAAGAGAAACCCGGATATAAGATAGATTTTCCCTGGTCCTAAATTAGAGCCATAGTTACCTAAACGAAATAGACCAAACCCGGATATAAGAGAAACCCGGATATAAGATACTTCTTCTCCAGTCCCGACAACTCTATTATATCCGGGTTACACTGTATATTTAAATAAACAGATAGATGATAGATAGAAGCAGACATTCTGTCCTGCTATTTACCCATAGCTGGAGGTAGAAAAAGAGGATTCATACCTTTCTCAAGTTATGAAGTAAATGCAATTGATTCGACTGGAATTCGAACTCGCCAGACCGATTGCTCATTCCGAGGCGCAATCCACTACTCAAGATAGTTATATAGATAGATAGATAGTGTGTGTGTGTGTGTGAGTGAGTGAGTGAGTGAGAGTGAGAGAGAGAGAGAGTGAGAGAGAGAGAAAGAGAGTGCGTGTTAGAACAAGAGCGGGTAGATAAGTAGTGACATCTAGTTCGTTTCTTATTATTTTAGATCCGGGAACTTAGGTCATTATTTGCGTAGTCGTTTATAAAACGCATCATAATAATTAGCCAATTACATTTTTTAAGTTTCTATCAGCGAAAGTCAGTCTAAATGCAACATAATTTTAAAATTTAATATTTTATTAAGGAAATTTTAACTATTAGGTTGGTACAAAATTAATGACGTAATAATGTCGTTTTTTGGCGTATTTTTAACGTCAAAAAAACGACATTATTACATTATTTTTTACGTCATTATTTTTGCACCAACCTAATATTTTTTAAAAATATATATCTGCAAAATCACCTCTGAAGACGGACTCAGTATATATAATACAGTTATAGCCAAGTTTTAGCGTAACTCTGTTGAGGCAGACTAACAAGTCTCTACTTGTTAAAGATAAAAACGTGATTCTTTGAAGCAGACAACACGGCTTAATGGCAATCATTTCTGGCTTGGTTGAAGTACTATTTCCGATTCAGTGACATCGTTAATTATACCTTGTCTTTTTTATGCTACGAATACTATAAGATGTTAAAATTTTGTTTTGTAGGTTAGAAAGATTTATTCTCCCCCTTACGCTTCCCTTGTTATGGACATTATTATCTCCCTGATATAATAACAGCGATATTTCACGGATAGAACGGAATACACAAAACTATCTGCATATATATATATATATATATATATATATATATATATATATTTAAAAATATGATTCCATCACGCTACATAAGAGTTCTCAGAACTCTTATGTAGCGTGTTGGAATCATATTTTTAAATAAATAATTATATTTATGCTCTACTTTTTTATCGAGCACTATTTTTTTAAAAATAATAACAAAAATACTAAAGAACTTTGGATTATTTACCTAACCATTTCTTTCCTATTTTCTATATATTTTCACAGACATATATATATATATATATATATATATATATATATATATATATATATATATATATATACGTGACCCACGCAGAAAACGATATGTCATTAATATCTACACAGCAATAAAAGCTATAAGTAGGAACAAGTAAATGTTTTACATATTATTTGGAGATAGGCCTGACCTGGATAAGCCATTTTAGGTTACATGATTTAAACGAGTCGGATTTATCTGTCTCAAAGGGAAACGGCACAATCTGCTTGTAAGCTACCAGACAGGCAAATTTAGCCTAACAGAAAGCTACGTTACAGTTTAGTTGCTGTACACTAACTTCTAAAATGACTGCCACTTTGATTACTACATGGAGTGACGTCACGAAGCGGCCGTCATGTGACCTATCATAGGGAAGTAAGCGCCTTCTGTATCATTACAATATGTTCTAATAGTTTCTTACTACTCTGTCCCTATTTCTATGGCAAACGTTCAGATGTACTATATTCATTTGTTCTACAAGTTCCGAGATTCACAGCTAAAATCCACTATGCTACGTTAACTGGGATTAATAATTCCCATTCATTTCCTTTATAAGTAAGGAGAAAGTTTAATATGGACAACTTCTTCCCAAGAAAAACTAATTTGTAGAATAGACTCGTGTGAGGATGATTCATTAATGTCTAAAATCTTAACTTCTTCAACTTTAGTGGCAACCGTTATTTTATGCAACATAGTAAAAATAGGTTCGTTGACTGATTGGTTGATTCAAAATTCTCTTCTTGTGGTTATTTTATTTAATACTTATTTCACCTGTTCCAATATCTTATCTCCTGTAGATAACCGATATCTACCCGAACGTGAACTATTCCAGTTATGTTGCTGCTACTGCGGCTGCCACGGAAGATAGACAATTTTGGTCCAGTCACACATTCATCAATTAAATGGTGTTTAACCCTTTTCAACTCTCATAGATCGCACACCTTGCCATAGCTACACTACCACACCCTATCATATCTACATTACCAAACACTGCTAGAGCTACATTTATAGAGCTACACTAGCACACTATTTGACATCTACAATGCCACAGACTGTCACAGCTATGTCACCACAGTGCCACAACTACATTACCACACCCTGTTCCAACTACACTACAAATCCTGTCACACCTACACTAGTAAACCCGCACAGCTGCACTGCAAAAGATAGTCACAGCTAGCTCACCACACTCTTTAAAGTCTACATTACAAAACCCTATCAAAGTCACGCTATCATATCTTGTTGCAACTACACTACGACATCCTGTTACGGCTACAGTACGAGTCACTGTCATAGATGCACTACCACGGGTCTGTTCAGCTACATTTTGATTTTGTAGGACGGATCTATCAAAATTAGTTCAAACCTCTAGTATTTATATCGAAACATTCCTGTTTCGTGATTTTTTAAACATCAGTCCGGGTAAATTTATTGCAATTATTCCGTGAATTATTGATATTAATTTATCCATTTATTTTACTTTTCAACGCAAAACATTTCTTCATTCTTTGCGCACTCCGAATATATTCAGGTGTATGTCGAATACCTCAAATATCAACAAAAAATCCTTATTCAATATCAGTATAATTTGCCACCATGAAAGCATTTTATATATTTGAGTGATAAATATTCTTGCTGCAATTGTAATTTTGTCAATTCCATTAGTAATTAGTTTCACTAAAATTTTACAGGACTTTTGGAAGAACATTGCATTTCCTAGAAAACAAACAACGCAAACTGCATTCAAACAAACTCTACCAATCAACATGGAATTTCTTTAATTTTAATGATAGATTTTATTAACTGTTTTTTTTTTTTTTTCTCTAATGTTAAGGTACATTTTTCAATCTTTTCTTGACTTTCTTTTGTGGTTGAATGTTTGTCAGGATTTACTACCGGAATTGTGAAGAAGAAAAAAGGCGATATAATAATAAAAAAAAAAAAAAAAAAAAAGAGAGATGAAGAATCAGACTCACCCAAGAATGTTTTTGTTCCTATTTATCAAAAAAATATTCTCAATGGGAAGTTTTTCGTCATGTGTTTAACATCAAGTGATTTCCTTGTCAGTTCTGAGAACCGGAAAAATTTAATGTATGCGAAAGCAAAAGGTCATGCATGATGGCATTCTTTTTAATACTCAGAAATGTCAAATACAACCTTGAGGATCAAGGAATCATTAAAACTCAGAGTATTCCCCTTTGTATTCTAAATGCATACAAATAAACACAAACAACGAAAAAAAAAAGCAGACAAAATGAACGCTATTTGTAAAGCTGAATATTCTTAAAAAAAGAATTCTCAGTCAGAAAAATGCTTCAAAGACAATGAGGCCTGAAGAAAATCCAGACATTCTAAAACTTTACACTCATCCAAAATATGAACAAACGTAACTGTGTGTTGTTGTTGTTGTTATTATTATTATTATTATTATTATTATTATTATTATTATTGTTGTTGTTTTTGTTGTTGTTATTATTTCTTTTTGTTGTATTCATATTTCCTTCCGGATCCCAAATAGAGACTTAAGGTCAGAAATGGTTCATGATATTTTCCAGTAATCAATTTTGCAAAAAAACAAGCAAAAGAAGTTGATCCGACACATTTTATTAGGTTGGTGCAAAAATAATATCGTTTTCTCACATAGTAACATATGTGAGAAAACGACATTATTTTTGCACCAACCTAATACGTCGTAGATAAAGCCTTTCGTTATGCGTGAGCTATAGTTGTGAGTACAATTTTTATATTTCTTTAAGGCATGGGCTACCAGGAATCCCTTCAATGTGTCTGCCGGACTCTTTTCCAAACAATACGAGCGCCCCAACTACAACTGAAATTATTCATATGCACATGTCACATTTTGGAGATTCCTATTTAAAGATTATTGTATTTTGATAGTTTTTGAAGATCTTCAAAGCTATATTAAAATCTACAGGGATTGCCACGTCATTAAAAAAACGCCTTTTATATTTGTGATCTTTTTCTTTTTCTTCTTCTTTTTCTTACTATCTGCATTTCTTTTACAATCCTATGTTGGGTCATGACTTATGGCCAAGCGAAAAATATTAGCTTTTGTTGTTTCCACTTAATTAAGCAAAAACAACAATCATATGACACTATTGTAAATGTGGTAGTCTCAAATAAGAATGGAAAGGCTTCATATGAAAACCCCGTATACGCATTCGAGAATTGAAATGGTTAAAATATTAAAATCATTAAGATGAAAACATGAATTGAAATAATGAGCAAGGAAAAAAAATAAAAAATATTTTTTCCATTCTGATAACCAGAAAAGGCGAATGGAATCCCGAGTCCAAAATATAGTTTGCGAAATGTAAAATATAAATTGAAAGATAGAAGAGTCATGATTCGTAAAGAATAGAACACTTGTCTATATTTCGGAGATGAGGTATTATGTACACTATTTACATTATTCGGAATACTGTCCTCATCTTTGTCGCCATATTTATTACAACGTTTCGGCCTTTCAGTATCTGTCTATATTTCTGAGATTAGGTATTATGTAGACAATTTACATTATTCGGACTATTGTCCTCATCTTTGTCACCATATTTATTAAAACGTTTCGGCCTTTCAGTATCTGTCTATATTTCTGAGATGAGGTATTATGTACACTGTTAAAGCAGTGGAGAACTTTCAGAGGTAAAATTAATAGGAGATAACTGATAGCTGGCATCCATTAAACATGGCACGTGGAACTAGAACAGTCTACAAAAGTGAGCGAAATAAAGGGTTCAGTTCGACATTCCTACCACCTGAAGAAGGCCGGAGCGTACAACGGCCGAAACGTTGTAATTAATATAGTGACAAAGACGAGGAAAATAGTCTGAATAATGTAAATAGTGTACAACATTTGAATGCGAGATTAACAGATCTGTCTTCCAGAACGGCCAATTATTTTGTAAGAAATTCACATTTGTTGGCGATAATTTATGCAGTTCATCGGCCTTGATGATCCATATGTGTGGGAGATACTATTGGAAGTCATTTTTGTATTCCGTCCAGGCTACACTGTAATTTATGTGAGTATTTTCAAGAATTATCCTACTTATAAGGAACCAATCTTTGCAGCCAGAATAACTCTGTTACATCGTTTTGCACAGTATGACGTGTGTCTCCAGATGGATATATGTCCTCAAGCTTTATATACAGTTTAACAACTTGTAAGATGTTGATAAGTTATAAGTCAATAATTTCTAGTGTTTTCTGTGTCATTATCTTTTGGTAGCAAATATATGACAACAATGTCGTGTTACTGTAATATCTGACTCGGTTATTTTCTTTCACATCTCCCGATTGTAGTATTTTTTCTTTCCCCTACAACTTATATTTTCTCTAAACTTATTACGTATTTTATCAAAATATAGTTCATTATTCTTATGAAGTTTATCTAAACTAGATTTTTCTGCACTCATTTTTTTTATTCTTTACTCAACGCTTAATTTCCACCTTTGTTTATTATTTGGTTACTTGCGTTTCTTCTCTCACTGGTTTATTTTTATCAGGAATAAGTTTTGCCGCTGCATATTTCAATTAGTTTCGGTCAGTCAAATTACGTTTTATTGCATATTTCCCGTAAAGGGAAATTTCTAACGTAAATTACATGTTTAAACTTATGCTTATTTATGATTCTCAAAATAATCTTGCTTGCAGACAAGACAAAGAGAACTACTTTCACTTTCACTTTCACTCTTCAATTTTTTCTCCATTTACAGTTCGCTTATCTTGCATATTCTTCTTCATATTGGGTTGTTTCAAGATTCTTCTCCGTTATATGTTCCTCTCCCGCACTTTCTTCTGCATTCGCTTTGTAGATATTTATGTTGTCGGGGCCTACATCAGACAAATTGGTGTTCTAACCTTCAATTTCAGTCTCAAGCTGTTTTTCGTCTATTTCCTGAAAATGGGTCTGTTGCCTGTTTTGTTTGATGCTGCACTCAGCTCTTGATTTAATTTCCATTAAATCAGTATCTGCGAGGCACTTCTATTTCATGACATATCGTCTGACCTTTGCTAACTTTTTATGGGTCTAAATAATTTATCTTGTCCTTATTTCTTTAGCGTTTCATACATTAGGTGTATTTAGTATGACTGTCTGAGGTTTATTTAGTGTAAAGTAGAAAGAATACACGACTTCTTTATATTCCTCTCTTGTCCATTTACATCTTTTTATCTTATTTTGCCCTCTTGGTGATGGTATTAGGTTGGTGAAAAAATAATGTCGTTTTTTGACGTTCAAATTCAAAAGAAAAACGACATTATTTTTGCACAAACCTAATACATTTGGAGAGTTAGAGTTAGTGAAGATTTTTCGTTCTGGTGACCTGTCAAGTTTTTCTTTGGGGAAGGATTGGAACCAGTAATTTATCTTTCGATATCAATCTGGTTCTCTCCATCCGATGGACGTACTCCCCTTTGAATCATAGGACGAATTATATGTTATTTAGTTTAAAGCTATTTTTTATTTGGCAGCATAAGGGTAACACGAGAAAGTCCCACCGTGTTTGTCCAACACGAATCATAAACTGTTACTTACAGTCAAATATCGTTTACGACTTCATAACGTAGACGTTAATCACTCTTCAACACAATTAACAGCTTGAGTTGCGAGGTTTTATGCACAGTTTTCTTCCTTTTTGTTTACAGTAAAGTTCACCGTATAGAACGTCCAGGGGCCACTCGAGGTAAAGTCCTACATTAAAGATAAGTTTATAAGAATAAGAAGAAACGATAGTGGTTAACACTAGACTTAAAATTGTAGTTATCGGGCTAACTTCTTTCTGAGTTGATTGCAAAATAATACTGAATAGCCCCCTTTTATTATTATTATTATTATTATTATTATTATTATTATTATTTCCTTTGATTTCTGATGTGTACTCATTTCTTTATGGGTCCCGTCCAGGGACCTAAGGTTAGAAATGGCATCATGTCATTTTCTACTGGGAAAAAAATATATATTTTACATAGACAAAGTCCTTCGTAATGTGTAGGCTGTACTAGTGAGAACAATCTTTTGTATTTCTTTAAGGCATGGGCTTCCAGGAATCCCTTCAATTAGTCTACTGAAATCCTTTAAAACCAATCTGAGGGCTCCAACTACAACGGGGATTGTTGTTGTTCCTATGTGCCACATTATTATTATTATTATTGTTGTTGTTGTTGTTGTTGTTGTTGTTGTTGTTGTTGTTGTTGTTATTATTATAAGAATAACATTTCGAACACCAAATAAAAATGACTTGCTCCTTTGTAGTTCCGAGAAAAACCGAAAAAAATTAAGATTAAAAATTTTAAATATTCGTATATATATATATATATATATATATATATATATATATATATATATATATATATATATACATGTAAATAATTTTTTAAATATCAAGTTCCTATATATATTTATATGCAAATACCTATTCCTTATTAATATTGATATTCTTACTGGTTATTATTATCATTATTATTATTATTATTATTATTATTATTATTATTATTATTATTTCCTTTGATTTCTGGCGTTTACACATTTCTTTGCGGGTCCCTGGGCGGGACCTAATGTTAGAAATGGCATCATGACACTTTCCACTGACAAAAAAATACATAGATAAAGCCCTTTCGTAAAGTGTGGGCTGTAATTGTCAGAACAATTTTTTGTATCTCTTTGAGGCATGGACTTCCAGGAATCCGTTCAATTAGTCTACTGGGATCTTTTCCAACCAATCCTAGGGCTCCAACTACAACAGGGATTGTGGATGTTCCAATGTGCCACATTTTTGAGATCTCTATTTCAAGGTGCTTGTATTTGGACAGCTTTTTGTGTATCTTCAAAGATACATTGCAGTCTGCAGGGACTGACGTATCAATAAGGAGGCACTTTTTTGTTTGTGGTCTCTAATAACAATACCTGGGCGGTTGGCTTTGATTGTTCTGTCTGTGTCTATTGTGTAGTCTCATAAAATTGTAGCAGCTTTTGATTTCTGTTATATACATATTTCTTTCCGGGTTTCAGCCAGAGACCTAAGCTCAAAAATTGCTCCATAACATTTTACACTTATCATTCTTATAAAAATAAAACCTATGGTCTCACACATTTTATATACATAAAGTTCTTCGCAATGCGTGTGCTGCACCTGTGAGTAGAATATTTTTTATATTTCTTGAAGGCATGGGCTACCAGGAATCCCTTCAATAAGATTGTAATGTATCTTTAAGGATCATTAAAAAGTTATCAAAATGCAAGGATCTTGAACTGGAAATCTAAATATGACACATGGGAACATCAATAATTCCAGTTGTAGTTGGAGCCCTCGGTTTGATTGCAAAAGGTTATCAAAACCTTTTACAATCAAACCGAGGGCTCCAAGATCCTTGCATTTTGATAACTTTTTAATGATCCTTAAAGATACATTACAATCTACAAGGACTGCTATGTCAATAAGAAAGCACATTCTATTTTTGCGGTCTTTGGTCGCGAT
Source organism: Acanthosepion lycidas (assembly GCA_963932145.1). Classification (NCBI taxonomy): domain Eukaryota; kingdom Metazoa; phylum Mollusca; class Cephalopoda; order Sepiida; family Sepiidae; genus Acanthosepion; species Acanthosepion lycidas. Next base: position 24,002,266 of record OZ010610.1, read on the forward strand.
GTCTCAGGGATTAGCTTTGATTGTTCTGTCTTTGCTTGTTTCGATTTCAAGCTCCTTGTATTTTAAAAGTTTTTTGAAGATCTTTCCAGATACATTAAATTCTGCAGTCTGCACGGACTGTCTTTTTTATTATATCATTATTATTATTTCCTTTGATTTCTGTTGTATATGCATTTTTATCTGGGTCCCAACCAGAGACCTAAGTTCTTAAATGGCATCCTGATATATTCACTGAGTACTTTTGTAAAAAATAATGAGGCAACCTAAGACCTCATACACTTTACACAGATAAAGCCCCTCGTAATGTGTGGGCGGTAATTGCTGTAGATGTCAAGTGAGTTACCGGCCAACATGGCTGCCTTCTTCTGTTTCCTTGTAATTATTTATTGTACTATGTACAAATGTGGCACAGGGCCAAAATGAGGAAAGGGGGAAAGGATGGTCATCTTTTGTCTTAAACTTTAAACTTAGCTAGCCGCAATCACTGACCCAAACATACAAACAATGTTCCTTTCACCAAAACAACACATTCATTACATATCATTCTTACTACCATCCACCAAAATACCTCAGAGACTCTATGAAGTTCTAACTAGTCCCCATATATACAATTTGTTGTCTGTGGGTGGAGGGGAATAAAATAACATCTAAAAAAACCCAAATGAATATTTACAATGAATACAAATCTATATACAAGAAACTAAACAAAAATTTTGTTAGTAGTAAAACCCCCCACAGCCCTAATTGTGGTAGAAACATCAGTTAACTGGACGAAATCAATGCGGGACTTAAAAAATACATACAAAACATTCGTACAATCCATGCACTCACTACAAACACACACTCAATCAGACACAACAACAAATACGAAAGACACGCTCGAAATGAAAGGCGCCCCGCACCCACCAGAGAACTGATATCACTAACCACCTAACGATGGGAGGGATGGGGAATTAAACAAAAGAAAAAAAATAGGGTCAGAAATAAAAGGGGGCCAATGAGCATACACACCCTAGCTAAGTTAAACTGGAAAAAAAGAAAAAGGTAACTAAAACAAAACCGACCTAAACTAACCAATGGATGGAGTCGCTTCCTTTCCGTCCTGATCTTGACTTTAAGCTGATGCTTAAAGAACAAGATCAGTTGGGAAGAGGTAAACTTCTCGTCCCCATGAAATTCCTTCTGTTGCGTCGTCCATATCACGACTCACATAACCCCCAGTAAGCAAAGGAACACATAGTGCTCAGCCTTAGCCAACGGCGGTACTATATTGTTACAGACGGAACTGGCCTCGAGGACAAAGAACTTTCCGCGCAGCATGCGAACCATGAGATATTCAACGAACTTGCACAACGGAGCTACGACACTACAATGAAAGAAGGCGTGACCTAGGGTCTCCATCTCCCCACTGCAGCGAACGCAGTTTGGCGACTCTGCCAAACCCGCTGCGCGAAGTCTTTTGGAGACCCAGAGGGCCCCTCGAATCACCAGCCAGGTGAGTGATGCCTCAGGGTTAGTGAGACATTTTAACCCGGGCGCCCAAGGCCATATGCAGCGAGCCTCCCGCTTCGTCAGACCGAGCTCGTCAATCAGATCATCTTAAAAGTTCCCCCTAACTAACACCTGATATAATGCCTTACGAGACACGGCTGGACGTCGGAGAGGCCATCCTTCGCCCGTAAGAGTCGCTTGAGGGCCATCCGACATTCACGATAGAAAGAGCCCTCGCCTCGAGGATTACGGCCGACTCCTCCTCGCACGAGCGCACATTTCTCAAGGATGGAAAATGTTTATGGACGTCTTCCTTCCAGAATTCGCCGTTCTCATCCAGTTGCATACACTGTCCAGTGGAAAGGTCCGGGAAGAGAAACCCCCCTCCACGAACTTAACCGCAAGTCGAAAGACTTATCACGGTTGATCCTGGCCACTGTCACCATCTCATAACCTTTGATTTCTTTGCCCACTTCGGTAATTTCGGCCCTACTCGACACCAGAAACGAAACGTCATCAGCATAGGCGGAGTATCTGGCCGAGGTGGTAGCACCAGGTAAGGAAATTCCGCGAAGGACCGGATTCGTCTTCAAATAACGCAGGAAAGGTTCCAACGCAAGAACGTAAAGCAATGGAGACAGCGGACAACCTTGACGAATGGAGCGTGACAAGATGAAAGGCTTCGATCTTACCCCATTCACCTCTACCAGCGCACCGAGGGACGCATACAGCAGTCGGATCCAAGTGCGAAAGTGCGGCCCGAAACAGGCAGCCGAAAGGACAGCCTCCCGAAATCGATGGTCAACCCTATCGAAAGCCTTGGACTGATCTAAATTGATCAGCGCGGCATCACTGTCGACTTTCTCGATGATCAAGCGTACCAAATGAAGGTTGTCCTGAATAGTCCTTCCCTTCACAGCACAAGTCTGCTCGGGACCAATCAGAATAGAGAGGACAACCGGCAAACGGTCAGCCAAGACCTTGGCTAAAATCATCAACTCTGTATTTAACATCGTCAAAGGCCGATAATTATCTACCTCATCCCCACCGTCTTTCTTCTTGCGAAGCAACTTGATCACACTCCTGGTGAAGCGTTGAGGAATAGACCCCTGCCTCATCCAGTTGTTGAAAATCAGTGTCAGCAAGGGGACAAAGACGGGCGACTGCCTCAAGTACATTTCATAGGGAAGACCATCTAATCCCGGAGTCTTGTCCAGGCCAACCTGCTTCAGCGCATCTCAGATCTCAGACTCTGTTATGGGACCCTCGCACCTAGCCGCTTCAGCCGCCTTGAGGCGGGGAAAGTCGGCTAAATAGGCGTCGAACTGAGCAGGGCTCAGACCGGGCTCCCTGGTAAAAAGCTCCTGAAAGTTGTCACGAAAAGCCTCGCAAATGCCCGCGTCTGTAGTCACAGTCCGCTTGTCCGGCAATGTGATGCTCGCGATATGCCGACTAGATGCCCTTCGAGCTTCCTCTGAACGCAATGAAGCTGCCATATTCGTAGCCTCAGAAGATATTCTTTTTATCCTAGCCCTAACTACTAGAGCTTGATCCTTCTTGATAAGCAAAGAGGCCAGCTCCGCCTTAGCTAAGGCTATGTCGCCACTATCACGGGATTTGATCGCCTGATCTACCTTGGCCTCTAGAGACTTTTGCGCTGCTAGCCCTGCTAGATTGAGTCGTCGACTAAAATCAGCAGCAAAAGACCTAAGTTTGGATTTCAAAGCACCCCACCACTTATTCCCAACCACAGCCCCCGACAATTCCCGCTGTAACATTAGTAAAAGCTGGTCCCGGAAAGCAAGCCTATGATCCGAGTAAACTATATAATGGAAACTTGGACATTCTAAGAGCCCTACTTCGACTCTTAACTAGAACTCGGTCGATGTAGCTTGCGCTAACCACCGTATTCGAGCTGCCGCCCCTAGTCCAAGTCCATGCTACCTCCCGGGGGTTTATTTCGGTACTTATCGACGAGATCAAACCCGTCGATAAATGCCCGAAACGATTTCACTTCCGGATTGTAAGTACCCGCTTTTTGCCCTATGCGATCGGGGTCAAGGACGGCATTGCAATCACCCGCTAGAACTACCGAACGAGAAGTCGTCAAAAACGGCTCGATCTGCCGAAACAAGCCAGGCTGCTGCGTGTGGTCATTGGGCGCATAAACCCCAATGAGACGAAGAGCCTTATCCTTTATGGTAATATCCAGCACGCAAAGCCTGCCCGCCGGATCCGCGAAGACAAGAGCACACACCGCATCCAGAGACTTGCTCACCAGCCAGGAAACACCCCTCGACCGTCCATCAAAACATGCTGAATAGAGGACGAACCTCTTAGACAGAATGTCTTCATAATCGCGAGATAAAAAACGGGTCTCCTGTACGCAACATACATCCACCCCGAGGCGCTGAAGATCGCGATCGAGCCTCGCCCTTCCAGACTCCGACCTCAGGCCCCGGACATTTAGACTTGCTAACCAGAGAGCCATTATCAGGCCTAATTAGGGTTGGGACGCTGATTTGAACATTGTCGGGGTGAGGATACCGACAGCCTCTCCCATCGACCCGTGGCCCATCTCATTGTTGATGGAGCCGTCTTGCGAGAGACAGCCTATATCCCATTGAAATGTCAACTTTAGTGCTCTATATAGGGAGGGGTGAACAAAAACAGGGACCCTCCCGGCACAAAATTGTTTTAGTTTCTTCAACTTGTCATTTTCGACAATAGCAATAGGCGGGGACATTTTGAAGGAGGCAATTGCCTCGTCCAACATAGCCCAAATGAGTCTAGCCCCCGTCCCAGTTCTTATTACAGTTATAACTCTTTTCGCTTCTGGGAAGTTTTTTGGGTCCTCGATGTCTTTGTCCGCAAATTGTTTTATTGAGAGGAGGTATTTTAAATTTGTAATTCTGTTCCCATAATCTCTCGCTTTTTCCGCTTGGGCTGGAGAAATGTAACACACCTCCTCTCCTGTGTTGAAAATATATTTGTGTTTCTTTTTTTTTCCTTGGAGTCTTGAGTGGGACTCCTTTGTTTTTTGTTGGTGGGTGGGGGCATGTCAGGAGTTTTAGTGGGGGAAGTTGGGTGTAAAATTTGCCTTAAAGGGCTAGGGTCCCTACTAAGAGGGGTTGAGGGATGAGAATTTTGGGCGGAAGTTGTGGAGGGAGTGTCCATTTTCGTTGGAGAGGTCTTTGTAGGGCTTGATTCCCTACTGGGAGCATTTGAAGGGTGTGGGGATTGATGGGCAGAAGATGTAGAGGGGGTTGCCTTTTTCGAAGGGGAGGACATTTTGGGGGCTGGGTTCTCTACTGAGAGGGGTTGAAGGGTGTGGGGATTGACTGGTAGAAGATGTTGATGCGGTTGCTTTTTTCAAGGTCGAGGTCTTTTTAGGGCTGGGATCTCTATTGAGAGGGATTGACGGATGTGGGGTATGTTGGGCAGAAAAAAATTTTTGTTTTTCCAGTTTCTCTTTCAATAATTTTATTTTTTCTGTTTTCTCAAACCCCGGATCATACTTTCTCTGTTGATCTCTTAAGGATGGTCCAGAAACCGGGGCGTGGCCCTTACTGTTGACAGAGGGAGTGGGACTGTCAGTGCCATTTGTCCCATGGGCTTCAGGGAACTGAGGACCAGCTGTCTGGCGCTTCCCTCTAACCCTGCCAGCAACCTGCCATTCCCCCTCTCCCCTCTCCACAACTGCACTAGCAGCAGCAGGAAAAATGAAGAATTTAGCCCCCTTAACGATTCTTAGAGGGCTAAACCCCAGGGACTGCAGGGATTTCACCACTATGTCTTTAGTCGATAGACAAATTTTGCGCTTACGCTTGTCTACGACAAAGACTGACACTATTCTTTTATCAATGGGGTCCTCCAAGTGTCCACCTTCTACGACAAGGTGAGCATAACTCCTGGATCGCTCCATGAACTCCGCTATATTGATCACAACTTTTGGGGGGGACTTCCAACAAGAGGGCGATTCCCCGGCCTCTGCATTTTCACTTGTGCTGTTTCTAGGTTCTTTATTGTGGCTCTTTTCGGCCACCGAAGATTTAGAAGCTTTTTTCAATGCCTCTACAATTTCTTCGTTTGTCGGAATCTTCGATAACTCTGGGTATTCTTCTATGCTATCTTTATCAGGTGGATCCTTTTTAATTGAGAAAACATTTTTTTTGACCGATTTTTTTTAAATTGGCCATTACTGGTTTCTTCTTTATCATTAAGAAAGACGGAATTCTTTTTTTCCTTTTTTTTTTTTTTCCATTTTTACAAGGAGGGTGAGGGGTAATAAATGTGGCCCATAGACAAATATAACAAAAAAATAAGGTTAAAGTTCACGGGGGAGGGGGAAAAAAGGGGGGTAAAAAATAAATAAAGTTTCGCTTGTCAACGAAACAACAAATTTAAATAAAAAACAAAGGTCGACAGACGAAAGTAAAACTGTGGGACTTATAAAAAATTAAAAAGACGAAAAAGGAAACAAGTTTCTCCTAAAGGAAAAACAAATTTTAAACAGAAAACGAAAACGCAAAACTAATGGACAGGCGAGAAAAAGTGAACAAGATACACAAAAACGAAGAAAGAACAAAAAATTAAAAAGGCAACAGACAAGAAAGCAACAAATTACACAATAAAAAGAAAAATTTTAAACGGAAAATTAAGAAAAAACGCTATACAAAATAAAATTCGAAACTAAAAACGTGACAATTTACAATATGGCTGCCGATAAAAAACGGTCACCCCAAAAACAAAAACGTTAAATAAGTAAAAAAACACAAAATTTACAAACAAATATTATACACAGGTATTAACCGATAAAACGCAAAACTATAACGGATATTTAAAAGAAAAACACAGAAATAATTAACACGTAATAAATAAACAAAGGAAAAAAAAAGGTCGAACGAAAAACGTAAAGACGAAAAATAAACAGATAAACTCCAGGGTGTGGGCACGGAAAGAAAATAGATTTAAAAAATGAAGAATAAAACGTACAAGAAAATCAAAACGTTAAAAATAAAAAAGGAATAAATAAAAGCAAAAAATGCAGTCACGGTAAATAAAAGAGGGTATGGAACTGAAACGGAAAAAATCAAATATTTAAACAAATGTCAAAAAAAAAAAAGGAACGTTAGAAAAATGAAAAATTTAACAAAAAGTCAAAAAGCAACGTTAGAAAAACGGTAAAATAAATCAAAAACTTAACTAAATTTAGGCAGTCAAAAAGTTCAGTGTAAAATTTCACTGACAGAAAGAAAAAAAATCTACCACGGTCGGACAAGAAAAAAGGAGGGGATTTATTTTGTAAAATACAAAAGTGTGGCACGTGGCCGATGAAGGGGAGGGGTAAAGGCTGGTCCAAACTAACTATCCTATACCTAGCTAATCAGATTCACGACCCATTCATACATTACAATTTACCCATTCACCACAAGAACTCGTCCATCCCCAAACAAACCTCCAACCACCATAATACCACATCCTCTCAAGGGGAACCTACCAAAACGCGCCCCACACCATAAAAATTTGTTGATGAAACACATGCTATACATAAAATTCTAATAATGCTAGAATGAGAGGGGAGGGGAGATGAACCCAATAATAACTAAAAGGTAACACAAAATACAAACTAAACATAACATATTTTAGTAGGGAACCGTCCAACCCTCAAAATAGAGAGGCCGCTGTATTCTGCCCAGGGGACAGAATCAATAGGCAACTCTCGCTAAGGGAATGGGAAAAGGATAAAATATTATGCGGGAATGGGAAAATATAAAGCTGACCCAGTCGAGATAAAAGGAGGCCAAAACAAACTGGAGAGGTTGGGAATCTCGACTTGGATCATAACCAAAGAGCGGCCGGGATACAGGCCAGGAACAACACTTACTCACATTAACTAGGTACAATGAAGCTTGTCTAACCTAACCAAGGGGAGGGTTCCACAGGAAGCCACCCCGATGTGCAATAGGTTGACCTAGAAGAGAAAATCAAGGCTAGCCCCGGTCACACGAACCAAGCTCGCCTCTTTTACCCACCTTTCGCTAAAGACTGTCGAATGCAACCGTTTTCTATCAGATCTAATCTTCATCATGAGCTGATGCTCAAAGAATTGGATTAGATGCTGATGAGAAAGACGGTTGCCCCGCAAGACTTCCTCCTTTCGCGACGTCCAAATCACCATTCGAGCCGTGGCCAGCAGCATCAGCCACACCATTCGTTTCACCCCGGAATACGGGGGCGACACATTGTCACACGCGTATGCGCGATCAATGGACACAAGCTGTTCGGTAGCGAGACGAGCCGTCAGCTCACCGACATGGTCCCATAAGGGGCGGACCCGGGGGCAATGGTAGAAGGCGTGCGAAGCCGCTTCTTCTAAGCCAAGACCACACCGTTCACAGTCTGGCAAATCCGCCAAACCCCATATGAAAGCCTTGTCGTTTAGAGGCAGCCGATTCCGAGCCAATCGCCAGGTAAGCGAAAACTCAGGGTTGCTGAGGTAATCCGCCGCTGGCGCCCAAGACCAGTAGGAGCGATACTCCTCCTCCGACAAGCCGAGCGTATCTCGTAGGGAATCCTTCGCGGACCCCTCCACTAAACCACGATAGGAGACCTTCCTAGGCCGTGAAAGGTCACTGGACCAGGGAATGGCCCTCAAGGCCGGCCGACACTCGCGAAGAAAATCCGACTCGTCCCGGGGTTTACGACGGCGCTCAACCCTCGAGATGGGGAGTCTGATGGTAAGGCTAGGGAAGGCGTCCCTAACAATCCCCTCCAGAATCCGATCTCTTCCAGTCAATGCGCGGCGTAGGAAAGCCAACCTAGAGGCACGGATGTGACTCAACAGATGCGGAATTCCCAGCCCCCCATGACACGGACGTTTAATGCAGACTCGTCTGTCGACCCTGTTCACGCGTCCCCTCCATAAAATGGAGGATAGCGATCGCTCGAGCGCCTTCCGATGTGTCTCACAGAGAGGAAGTACTGACAATCGATAAAGAATCAGGGGGAAAATGTATGTAGCACACACCTCCGCCCTGCCCTTCACGGACAACGGCCGTTGATTCCAAGTCTGACCGACAAAACCGACCTTTGCAAGTACTTCAGACCAATTCTTCTCCAGCTGGAGGTCAGGCCCGAACCACACTCCAAGAATGCGGACAGGGCCGTCCGTCCAACCGAAGCGGCCCGGAAGAGAGAGACCCCTCCAGGCACCTAACCGCAAGCCGGACAACTTGTCGCGGTTTATCTTGGCCCCTGTCACCTTCTCGTACCGATCAAGCGCCTTCTGTACCGCCTCAATGTCGCTGCGGGACGACACGAAAGCAGATACGTCATCGGCGTACGCGGAAACCCTGGCTCGAGACCCTCCAGGAACGGCGATTCCACGTAGGGCCGGACTGCCAGTCTCGTCCTTCAGCCGGCGAAGGAGAGGCTCCAACGCCAAAGCATAAAGGAGAGGCGACAGCGAACAACCCTGACGAACCGACCTAGACAGCACGAACGCGTCCGACAACCTTCCGTTCACCTGTACCACAGGACTGGGGGAGCGATACAGGAGGCTAATCCAGCGGCAGAAGTTGGGTGCGAATCCAGCGGCCTACAGGACATTAGCAAGGTAGCGATGGTCGACCCTATGAAATGCCTTGGACTGATCCAAATTGATCAGCGCGGCTTCTTCGTCGTCTTTTAGACCCTCTATGATCGTGCGGATCAGATGCAGGTTGCCCTGAATTGTTCGGCCTATCACAGAACAAATCTGCTCAGGTCCCAACAGAGACTCGGCAACTGACTGCCGGAGCGTTTGCCCATAATCTTTAACTCTGTGTTTAGCAGAGTTATGGGCCTGTAATCATCTAGCTTCCCCCCACCACCTTTGCCCTTTTTCAACAGAGTGATCACGCCCCTGGTGATCCGGTTGGGGATGGACCCAGACCGAAACCAGTTGTTGAACACTGCAGTCAAAATCGGAACAAAGATGTGCGACAGCCTCAAGTACAATTTATAGGGCAAACCATCCAGACCGGGGCGACTTGCCTCTGCCGACCTTCTTCAATACCGCGTAGACTTCGCCCTCCGTGATCTCTCCCTCGCAGCTAGCCGCTTCAGTCGGCGAAAGCCGAGGAAAGTCAGCCAAATAGCTGCGAAACTCCTCCTCACGGAGACCAGGCTCCTTGGTAAACCGTCTCTCGAAATTTCGCCGAAACGCCTCGCACATGTCATCAGTCGCCCGAAGCGTACGCCCCTCCGGGGATATGACCTCACGAATGTAACGATCACCACCTCGACGGACCTCTTTCCTGCGCAGATCTGCGCCCAAATTCACAGCTTCGGAAGACATCTTGCTTAACTTATGTCTAATTACCTGGCCCATGTACCGCTCGCTATTCGAACGATCCAGGGCCTCTTTAGCTAAGGCTATCTCCAGGGGATCACCACCAGCCACCGCCCGGGAATAACTAGACTTAAGTGTCCTCACCTTATCAGCTCTATCTAGAGCGAGCCGTTTGCTGAAATCAGTGGTGAAGGACCTAATCCTACATTTAAGGTTTACCCACCACCTATTCCCGATAACCGCTCCCGCTGCACTAGTTTAATTAGCTGTTCCCGGAAGTCCTCCCTGTCCAGTAAGGACAGATTGAACTTCCAGTACCCAGCCATTCTAGGCCTATTGTCTAACGCCACCCGGGCGCAAACGAGTTTGTGGTCTGAATAGCCTACCCAGTGGAACGTAGGGCAATCTAGTAGATCTATGTCGGCTCTTCTAACTAACATTCTGTCAAGGTAGCTAACTACCTTGTCAAAAGGCCAATTAAGAGCCCACGTCCACATTTTCCCCCCGGGATGATCGACCCCTGTATCTATCGACGAGACCATAATCGTCGTTCAGATCAACCAGGCTGCGATCGCCCCTTCTCCCGCTAGCTCCCCGCCCCATGTCTAACTTGGGGTCCAGGATGGCATTCCAGTCCCCCATTAAAACTAGGCGCGTTGAATCCACTAGGAACGGCCCCAACCGCCGAAAAAACGAGACCCGCTCCTCCCGGTTGTTGGGCGCATAAACCGCAACGACTCGGAACGAACCACTTTTCACGGCAATATCGGCCACGATCAACCGGCCCTCGGCATCGGTATGCACAAGGTCCACCTTTGCATCAAGAGTACGCCTGACAAGCAAAGAAACTCCTCTGGCAGAACGGTTCCCATATGCTGAATAGACGACAAAGTCATCCTCCAGCACACACGCATCGGAACTGCAAACAAAGTGGGTATCTTCTATCGCGGCGACATCCACATCCAGGGACAGAACGTCCCGGAGCAGCCTTACCCCGATCCCTTAAGCCCCTCACATTCAAAGTAGCTATCTTCATTGCCATCTTCTAAGTCCTGTAAGATATAAAATACAGAATTAACCTATTCAAATACGGGGCGGAAATCTGCAGCGGTAAGGACCCCGACGGATTGTCCCAGGCTCCCTACACCAAGCTCTGACGTCATTCGTCCTTCCAGGACAATCCCGCCGACGTCCGAAGGATAGGTAAGTTTTAAACACCTATATAAGGAGGGATGGAGAATAACAGGGACCCTCCCAGCACAGCCTTAGCTTCTTTAAGTAGAGTGAGTCCATCTCAACCATCCTTATTTTTGGGAAATTGTCCTTTGCTTCCGAGATATGCCCCCAGACTTTTAGGTATGTCCCCGTATCTCTAACACAGGTAAGAACCCCCGGGGCATCCGGGAAATTTCGCGGGTCTTCCACAGACTTTTCTTTTACACACTCCAGCTTATACAAGAGCCCCAGTTGGGCTCTTTTTTGGCTGGACAGGGCCTTTTTATATTCTTCCTTTTCTACTCGACAAATGTCCTCTGGTCCTGCAAACAGTTTTTTTTCTTCTTAACCCTTGGAACGGTGGGGAGGGGAAGAGGTGGATGTGTCAGATGGGCTGAGGGGAGAATTGGAGGGAGCGGAAGCTAGAACCCGGGCAGGGGAAGAAGAAGTACTCCTTGATTTAGGCGTTCCCATGTTTTCCTTCGGGACCGCCGGGACAGAGAGGAACCTGACTTTGTCTCTGCTCTCTTCTACTTTAATGCGTTCAGCGTGCTTTGGTGTTTGCATCTCCCCCTCCTCTTCCTCCTCTCTACTTCTTTTTAAGGAAGAAGTTCGAGGTGGAGGCATAACCTCGACCTCCATCTCCTTTTCTTGCTTTTCCTCTTGTTGCTGCTGATGATGTTTATGCTGACTCTTTTTGGTTTGAGCTACTTGTTTCTCCCCCTCTGGTTTTTCAGCTTTTTTGGGGTTTACCAAATTTTTGCTGTATCCAGGCTTTCTTGTAGTTTCCGCCTTTTTAGCACTTTCAGCAATTTCTGCCTTTTTAGTGCTTACATCCTTTTTGGCACTTTCTGCCCTTCTCGGGCTTTCTGCCTTCTTAGGGCTCTCCTCTTGCCCCTTTTTCGTTGGTTGCTGCTTTGATGCAGTCTCTTCTTTCTTGGGAGGAGATGGTACATTTTTTGCCCTCCTTCTCACCACCTCCTTCCAAGTACCTTCAGGATCCTTTTCCCCTTTTCCTTCCTCTGTCGATACTGTTACCGCTGCTTCCTTTGCAACTGTTTTTTCTGCTACTGCTGTTATAGTTCGCGAAGGCTGCGGAAGTTTGTTGGGGCAATCCTTATCCATGTGGCCCGGGGTACCGCATGAACAACAGCACGGCTTCCGGCCCTCCACTACGACCAGCATCCTTCTTTTACGGCATGTGAGGACATTGAGGACCTCACCAAAGCTTCCTTGCGTCAAGGTAACTTGTAGCTCCATGTCCCCGGTTGCAATACCTGATTTTCCGAGAACCGCCCTCACCTCATTCACCTTGCCGAACTTTGAGAAGAATGCCCCCATTCTGTCTACACTGATGTCCACCGGCACCCCATGGACCGTAATTTTCGTCTTTCGCGTACCCATGTACTCTGTCTGCAGTCTTAAATTTTTGGTGGATAACACGTTACCTGCCAATAGCTTTGCTTCTTGCTCCGTGGGAAGTAGAATGTCCAATGCAAATGGCATTAGATTTTCTCGCCAGGACTTTTGGACTAATTTTGAGGGTCTTAAGAACCTCTTCCATCGCTTCAATACCTAACCCCACCAGTTTACGACTTTTAACGTCCGAAGTAAGTAGGGAAACAATTCTTGTTTTGACCGCCTCCCAGACTTCTGGTATCGTGATGAACTCATTATTTTGGAAGGAGTCCTTAAACTTGCTGTGCTGAGCTTCGTAGTACTCAGGATCTTTCTTGACCGGGTTATTCTTACCACAGGCCGTTTTCAGCGGCGACACTGGCGTTGGTGTGTTGTTTCTATTTTCTTCCGTCATGGTGGCTGGCCACCACGACGGGCCAAATAAACAGTTTTTCTTTTCTTTTTTAAATTGGATTTTCTCTTCCACAATGCAGAAAGCAACAGTTAATAACAAACCAAATAAAATATAAGCAGAACGGGGACAACCAAAGGCAGAAAATATAACAAAAACAAAAATTCAAACCAAAAATCGTGGGGAGGGAAAAATTTATAGACAAAGAACAAAAAGGAAAAATTAAACAGAAGAGAAAATAACAGCACAAATGAAAGAAACTGAAAAAAAAATCAAACAAATTTTTAGCCAAATAAATCAAATAAAGCAAAAACTTAGCAATTCAAAACCAATTTCCACATAGGTCCTTCGCAATACACCACCTCGTCCAAAAATCTCACACGAATAAACAACCAGGTGTTAACACACGAAGTCCCAGACAAGAAAAAAGGAGTAAAAACTTCTGGTTCCTTGTCATTATTTATTGTACAAAAGTACAAATGTGGCACAAGGCCAAAAAATGGGGAAAGGGGGTAAGGATGGTCATCTTCTGTCTTAACTTTAAACTTAGCTAGCCGCAATCACTGACCCAAACATACAAACAATGTTCCTTTCACCAAAACAACACATCCATTACATCCACCAAAATGCCTCAGAGACTCTATGAAGTTCTAACTAGTCCCCATATATACAATTCGTTGTCTGTGGGTGGAGGGGAATAAAATAACATCTAAAAAAACCCAAATGAATATTTACAATGAATACAAATCTATATACAAGAAACTAAACAAAAATTTTGTTATTAGTAAAACCCCCACAGCCCTAATTGTGGTAGAAACATCAGTTAACTGGACGAAATCAAGGCGGGACTTAAAAAATATATACAAAACATTCGTACAATCCATGCACTCACCACAAACAGACACTCAATCAGACACAACAACAAATACGAAAGACACACTCGAAATGAAAGGCGCCCCGCACCCACCAGAGAACTGATATCACTAACCACCTAACGATGGGAGGGATGGGGAATTAAAGAAAAGAAAAAAATAGGGTCAGAAATAAAAGGGGGCCAATGAGCGTACACACCCTAGATAAGTTAACATGGAAAAAAAAAAGAAAAAAAACTAACTAAAATAAAACCGACCTAAACTAACCTATACATGGGAGGGGTTGCCAATGTTCACCCCAGCAATCCCAAAATCCTTAAAGCTTAACCGGCATCAAACAGCCACTCCAAGTCAGCACTTTTGACTCTGCAGAGACGCGCAAGACTCACTCACCTTTCGCTAAATTCCAATGGATGGAGTCGCTTCCTTTCCGTCCTGATCTTGACTTTAAGCTGATGCTTAAAGAACAAGATCAGTTGGGAAGAGGTAAACTTCTCGTCCCCATGAAATTCCTTCTGTCGCGTCGTCCATATCACGACTCGCATAACCCCCAGGAAGCAAAGGAACACATAGTGCTCAGCCTTAGTCAACGGCGGTACTATATTGTTACAGACGGAACTGGCCTCGAGGACAAAGAACTTTCCGCGCAGCATGCGAACCATGAGATCTTCAACGAACTTGCACAACGGAGCTACGACACTACAATGAAAGAAGGCGTGACCTAGGGTCTCTACCTCCCCACTGCAGCGAACGCAGTTTGGCGACTTTGCCAAACCCGTTGCGCGAAGTCTTTTGGCGACCCAGAGGGCCCCTCGAATCACCAGCCAGGTGAGTGATGCCTCAGGGTTAGTGAGACATTTCAACCCCGGCGCCCAAGGCCATATGCAGCGAGCCTCCCGCTTCGTCAGACCGAGCTCGTCATTCAGATCATCTTGAACGTTCCCCCTAACTAACACCTGATATAATGACTTACGAGACAACAGCTGGACGTCGGAGAGGCCATCCTTCGCCCGTAAGAGTCGCTTGAGGGCCAACCGACATTCATGATAGAAAGAGCCCTCGCCTCGAGGATTACGGCCGGCCTCCTCCTCACACGAGCGCACATTTCTCAAGGATGGAAAATGTTTATGGACTTCTTCCTTCCAGAATTCGCCGTTCTCATCCAGTTACATACACATCCAGTCTAGATAAGTAATGCGAAGCGTATGTCGACGTGTCTCAACGCAAGGCACCCCCAGACCGCCATCAGAGGGATGGAGTTAACAGATCTTGCGACTAACCATGGCGGCCCTGCCTCCCCACAAGAAGGAGAACAAGAGCCTTACTCACGCCAGTAAAGTGTTAGACGGGAGTGGAAGCACGGAGAGTCGGTAAAGGAGAATCGGGTAGATGTGCGAGGCACATACTCCCGCCCTCCCCTTCAAGGAAAGATTCCTCTGAGTCTACAGATGAACTGCGAGCTCTGCCTTCTCTTGCACCCCCGAGCAATTCATTTCCAACAAGAGGTCGGGACCGAACCAGACCGTCCGTCCAGAGGAAAGGTCCGGGAAGAGAAACTCTCCTCCACGAATCCAACCGGAATCCAACAGACTTATCGCGGTTGATCCTGGCCCACGTCACATTCTCATAACCCTTGATTTCTTTGCCTTCGTTAATTTCGGCCCTACTCGACACCAGAACCGAAACGTCATCAGCATAGGCGGAGTACCTGGCCGATGTGGTAGCACCAGGTAAGGAAATTCCGCGAAGGACCGGATACGTCTTCAACTTACGCAGGAAAGGTTCCAACGCAATAACGTAAAGCAATGGAGAGAGCGGACAACCGTGACGAATGGAACGAGACAAAATGAAAGGCTTCGATCTTACCCCATTCACCTCTACCAGCGCACCGGGGAACGCATACAGCAGTCGGATCCAAGTGCGAAATTGCGGCCCGAAACCGGCGGCCGAAAGGACAGCCTCCAGAAAGCGATGTTCAACCCTATCGAAAGCCATGGACTGATCTAAATTGATCAGCGCGGCATCACTGTCGACTTTCTCTATGATCAAGCGTACCAAATGAAGGTTGTCCTGAATAGTCCTGCCCTTCACAGCACAAGTCTGCTCGGGGACAATCAGACTAGAGAGGACAACCTGCAAACGGTCACCTAAGACCTTGGCTAAAATCTTCAACTCTGTATTTAACATCGTCAAAGGCCGATAATTATCTACCCCATCCCCATCGTCTTTCTTCTTGCGAAGCAACTTGATCACACCCCTGGTGAAGAATTGAGGAATAGACCCCTGCCTCATCCAGTTGTTGAAAATCAGTGCCAGCAAGGGGACAAAGACGGGCGACTGCCTCAAGTACATTTCATAGGGAAGACCATCTAATCCCGGAGTCTTGTCCAGGCTTCAGCGCATCCCAGATCTCAGACTCTGTTATGGGACCCTCGCACCTAGCCGCTTCAGCCGCCTTAAGGCGGGGAAAGTCGGCTAAATAGGCGTCGAACTGAGCAGGGATCAGACTGGGCTCTCTGGTAAAAAGCTCCTGAAAGTTGTCACGAAAAGCCTCGCAAATGCCCGCGTCTGTAGTCACAGTCCGCTTGTCCGGCAATGTGATGCTCGCGATATGCCGACTAGATGCCCTACAAGCTTCCTCTGAACGCAATGAAGCGGCCATATTCGTAGCCTCGCAAGACATTCTTTTTATCCTAGCCCTAACTACTAGAGCTTGATCCTTCTTGATAAGCAAGGAGGCCAGCTCCGCCTTAGCTAAGGCTACGTCCCCACTATCACGGGATTTGATCGCCTGATCTACCTTGGCCTCTAGAGATTTTTGCGCTGCTAGCCCTGCTAGGTTGAGTCGTCGACTAAAATCAGCAGCAAAAGACCTAAGTTTGGATTTCAAAGCACCCCACCACTTATTCCCAACCACAGCTCCCGACAATTCCCGCTGTAACATTAGTAAAAGCTGGTCCCGGAAATCTTGCTCACCAAATAATGATGAGTTTAATTTCCAGTAACCAGCCATCTTAACCCTAGGCTTATCTAAGTTTAGCCGAACCCGGACAAGCCTATGGTCCGAGTAAACTATATAATGGAAACTTGGACATTCTAAGAGCCCTACTTCGACTCTTTTAACTAGAACTCGGTCGATGTAGCTTGTGCTAACCACCGTATCCGAGCTGCCGACCCTAGTCCAAGTCCATGCTACCTCCCGGGGGTGCTCATTTCGGTACTTATCGACGAGATCAAACCCGTCGATAAAGGCCCGAAACGATTTCACTTCCAGATTGTAAGTACCCGCTTTTTGCCCTATGCGATCTATATCGGGATCAAGGATGGCATTCCAATCACCCGCTAGAACTGCCGAACGAGAAGTCGTCAAAAACGGCTCGATCTGTCGAAACAAACCAGGCTGCTGCGTGTGGTCGTTGGGCGCATAAACCCCAATGAGACGAAGAGCCTTATCCTTTATGGTAATATCCAGCACGCAAAGCCTGCCCGCCGGATCCGCGAAGACAAGAGCACACACCGCATCCAGAGACTTACTCAGCAGCCAGGAAACACCCCTCGAGCGTCTATCAAAACTTGCTGAATAGAGGACGTACCTCTTAGACAGAATGTCTTCATAATCGCGAGATAAAAAAACGGGTCTCCTGCACGCAACATACATCCACCCCGAGGCGCTGAAGATCGCGATCGAGCCTCGCCCTTCCAGACTCCGACCTCAGGCCCCGGACATTTAGACTTTCTAACCAGAGAGCCATTATCAGACCTAATTAGGATTGAGACGCTGATTTGAACATTGTCGGGGTGAGGATACCAACGGCCTCTCCCATCGACCCGTGGCCCATCTCATTGTTGATGGAGCCGTCTTGCGAGAGACAGCCTATATCCCATGGAAATGTCAACCTTAGTGCTCTATATAGGGAGGGGTGAACAAAAACAGGGACCCTCCCGGCAGCAAAATAGGTTTAATTTCTTCAACTTGTCATTTTCGACAATAGCAATTTTGAAGGAGGCAATTGCCTCGTCCAACATAGCCCAAATGAGTCTAGCCCCCGTACCAGTTCTTATTACAGTTAAGACTCTTTGCGCTTCTGGGAAGTTTTTTTGGTCCTCGATGTCTTTGTCCGCAAATTGTTTTATTGAGAGGAGGTATTTTAAATTTGTAATCCGGTTCCCATAATCTCTCGCTATTTCCGCTTAGGCTGGAGTAATGTAACACACCTCCTCTCCTGTGTTGAAAATATATGCATGTTTCTTTTTTTTCCTTGGAGTCTTGAGTGGGACTCCTTTTCCTTTTGTTGGTGGGTGGGGGCATGTCAGGAGTTTTAGTGGGGGAAGTTGGGTGTAAAATTTGCCTTAAAGGGCTAGGGTCCCTACTAAGAGGGGTTGAGGGATGAGAATTTTGGGCGGAAGTTGTTGAGGGAGAGTCCTTTTACGATGGAGAGGTCTTTGTAGGACTTGATTCCCTACTGGGAGAATTTGAAGGGTGTGGGGTTTGAGGGGAGAAGATGTAGAGGGAGTTGCCTTTTTCGAAGTGGAGGACATTTTGGGGCTGGGTTCTCTACTGAGAGGGGTTGAAGGGTGTGGGGATTGACTGGTAGAAGATGTTGATGCGGTTGCTTTTTTCAAGGTCGAGGTCTTTTTAGGGCTGGGATCTCTATTGTGAGGGGTTGACGGATGTGGGGTATGTTGGGCAGAAAAAGATTTTTGTTTTTCCAGTTTCTCTTTCAATAATTTTATTTTTTCTGTTTTCTCAAACCCCGGATCATACTTTCTCTGTTGATCTCTTAAGGATGGTCCAGAGACCTGGGCGTAGCCCTTACTGTTGACAGAGGGAGTGGGACTGTCAGTGCCATTTGTCCCATGGGCTTCAGGGAACTGAGGACCCGCTGTCCGGCGCTTCCCTCTAACCCTGCCAGCAACCTGCCATTCCCCCTCTCCCCTCTCCACAACTGCAATAGCAGCAGCAGGAAAAAGCTCTTTGGGGAATGGGGGCTTTGAAGTAGACCCAACCGGAGGTTTTACCCCATAGGTCCTGGAAGCTGGCATGCCCATTACAGGCGTGGCGGAATCTAAAGACGCGGTCAGAGGGGTATTTTGGTCAACCGGAGCCTGACTTCCAGAGGCCTTCTTCTCTGGGCAGGAAAAGGAGAGGTGACCAGTCTCTCCGCACTTCCAACATACCGGCTTGCGACCGGTCACAATGACCGGCCTCTTCAGGCGTCCAACATCCAGACAGTTGGGAATGGAGCGGAAGGCCTTTTCATTCAACATAATCTCGAAGCTCCATCCACTGGTCAAGCTATCGCAGGAAGCACCCAGTACGTCGCCATACTGAGATAACCTGAGGAGGGACCTCGTATATTGCCACGATGGTACTTCTCTTGCCTTCGTATTCTGTCCTCAAGTTGATGTCCTTCCTTATAAGGTCTCTTGTTGAGGCCCTTACACAATATTCTGCGGTGGGCAGCAATACGTCCCACATGAAGAATTTAGCCCCCTTAACGATTCTTAGAGGGCTAAACACCAGGGACTCCAAATTTTGCGCGTACGCTTGTCGACGACAAAGACCGACACTATTCTTTTGTCAATCTTCTTCAGTTCAATGGGGTCCTCCAAGAGTCCACCTTCTACGACAAGGTGAACGTAACTCCTGGATCGCTCCATGAACTCCGCTATATTGATCACAACTTTCGTGGGGGAAACGTATAGACGAAAAGTAAACAGATAAACTCCTGGGTGTGGGCACGGAAAGAAAATAGATTTAAAAAATGAAAAATAAAACGTACAAGAAAATCAAAACGTTAAATAAAGAAGGAATAAATAAAAGCAAAAAATGCAGTAACGGTAAATAAAAGAGGGTATGGAACTGAAACGGAAAAAATCAAAAATTTAAACAAATGTCAAGAAAAAGGAACGTTCGAAAAATGAAAAATTTAACAAAAAGTCAAAAAAATAACGTTAGAAAAATGGTAAAATAAATCAAAAACTTAACTAAATTTAGGCAGTCAAAAAGTTCAATGTAAAATTCCACTGACAGACAGAAAAAAGTCTACCACGGTCGGACAAGAAAAAGGAGCAAAAACTTATGTTTCCTTGTCGAGCAGGCCAGCTGACTTTACCTCATTTTATAGGAGAGTGTCTAATACACCAGTTAGGTTGGTCGTTTTGCTAGATTGGACCTGCCCATTACATTTGCATGAGTGGTCTTTATTCACCCATATATTTCTCCATAGAATGACAGTCAGTTTAGCTTTGGCTACAATTGTCTACAATATTCTACACTTGCGAGTACAATTTTTGGGCTCTCAGGTATCCTTCAATATGTCTATCAGAACCATTTCCAATCAAACCGAGGGCTCCAACTACAATTGGAATTATTGATACCCTCATGTGCCACATTTTTGAGATTTCCACTTCAAGATCCTTGATAGCTTTTTAATCATCTTCAATGTTACTTTACAATCTGCAGGAACTGCCATATCCATAAGAAAGCACATTCTATTTTTCCGGTCTAATACCATGAAACCTAACACATGATGGTTAACTACTTCTGGATATTTATCGTAGAATCTGCGTTTCGGGTTAGTACTATTTTTTCAGTATGTCTGCTTGATAATTTCTAGTTAGCGAGTATTGGTCCTTTACAGAAAAAAGAAAACATTCAATTTTGGCTTTTAATTTTGCAATACGTAACCATTGGCTACGGGTTTTGTTTAGATCGGTTTATTTGGCACGGGCAGATGATTGACCATAAAGATGTTTATCTTGCCATTGTTTTTGGATTTAGTTCATTGCATTTGATCTTACCATCGTCTTCTTCATCGTCTTCTTAGTGCAGCAAGAGGAGAACTTGCATCATTTAAATCTGACTTCATATATCAAAGGGTTGATTATTTTCTATTTTGGTTCATGGTAGAACTCTTCCCAAAAGTCAGAGATGTTAGAAAACCAATACCTTGGAAAGTAATATCAAAAAGGAATGCCACCTCGAGGGGAAAAAAATTTTTAAAGTTTGAAATTTTAACACTTTAGGCCAATAGTAGAAACATTCCTCTTATAGAAGTCGAGCAGCTTGGTATTAACAAAATCACTAGCAATAATGCTAATGTTTACAGACATTCGACTAATTAAAGCTGAACTAAACGCCAGGTTTGGTTTGTTTGTTTGAAAAGCGTATCGACAATCTATTGTTATTAAAATCTATTGCTAGATGTTTTTTTTATTTTTTTTACTATTAAAATCTATTGCTGGATTTTTTAAATTTTTTACTATTAAAATTTTTTGCTGGATTTTTTTAAATTTTTTTACTATAAAAATCTTTTGCTGGAATTTAATTGTTTACTAATAAAAACTTTTGCTAGAATTTTTTTTTATTTTTACTCTTAAAATCTATTGCTGGATTTTAAAAGAAAATTCTGCTAAAATCTTTGGCTAGAAATTTTTTATTTTTTATTATTAAAATCTATTCCTGCAAAGTTTTTTTTTTATTTTTTTACTAATAAAAAACCGACACTATAGTAGATATACTTCTTTTGCTAGAAGTATATCTACTATTAAAATTGCAAGTATTTTTATTATAAAACGTGTTTTATGCTTTCATAGTGTTTTCACCCCAGTTTAGGGTTTCAATATTTGCTCATAGCTGAGTCCTTAACAGGTGCTATGCATCTGGCTCAGAATGGATCTGGGAACAATAACAATCAAGATGTTTAAACCCCCTGACCAGCTGCCTTGCTGTGTGATATAGTTTATCTAGGCCAATAAATGTCAGGGGGAAATAGTAGATAGATAGATAGATAGATAGATAGATAGATAGATAGATAGATAGATAGATAGAGAGAGAGAGGGATAGATATGAATAGACTAAGAAAGATATGAATAGATAGATATGAACACATTAAGATACACAGATAGAGAGATAGATAGATATGAACAAACTGATATAGATAGATAGATAGATAGATAGATAGATAGATAGATAGATAGATAGATAGATCTAAGTCGAGGTGAATAATAATGTTTGACAGACAATATTTCATCTCAAAATCAAAGCGATTACAAAATTAGCGGCGAAAGAGATCAAGAAAACGATTAAATGTAAGTTTTAAAGGTTATATTTAATCTTTGGCCAATCTTAGATTTCCTTTCAGTTCAAATGGTAAATCAAAACTTCATCCAAAGCACACAGGGCATGACCTTAGGGTAAATCTAAAATTAGTCATTATCCTGACAGGACACCATACATTTCTGTCTCTTTTTCTTCAAAGCAGTATTTAAACAGTCTACCTGATAAGAGATGTCTGCTGTAATCGTACTATTGCCAGCAAGTTAAAATGGACCGTATCAATCCGATGCATACATAAACGTTTCCTTGATTTTGGGTTACGTTCGGTTCAACTTGTTTGTCATCCTATCAACAGCTCTATGGGTTATTTAATGCTGAAATCTAAATATTTTGATTACCATTTTATGACTTCAAAGAAACATCTTTTGAACGCACTTGTATGCCTTCAACTGTAGAAAATGAAATTATAAAATTGCATTGCTGGTCATTTTTTAAATAAATATATTATTGCTATTTTTTTTAATTTGACAGTGTTTTGGCTTTGTTTGCACGTTTACCTATAGCGAGAACCCAAACAGGTGCTACCACCCTTGGTCAGGGTAGGACTGGGAACAGCAACAACTAAAAGGTTACGTTAGAGCCTATACTCCGACATGAAGTGTAGTTTTATATATTTGCAGTTTTATATATTGTTCATATATTTAGTTTCTGTGGAGTTTTATATTTTTGCAAATCATACATGTATTTTGTTAATCCGTGCTAATTTATTTAAACTATTTTTATTAGAACAAGTATCCTTATCTTTGTTATTTTCATCGCAGGGTTTCAGTTTTTATGTTCTTCGGCCTTCCTCAGATGTATCTCGATCTGGGTAACCTACAGGGAATTAAAAAATGAAGCTATTATTTATTCTACAGGGGTAGACCATTCTCGTTACACTGGATATTGTTTAGTTCTTTATTTAGGTATTGCTTCCCCCTTTTCCACTGAGTGCAAATAGAGGGGGTATTTCCTGCACACAGTGGAAAAAGGCGAGCAATATAGGCCCGACCCA
>OZ010610.1:24030104-24032604 GCA_963932145.1 Acanthosepion lycidas
TGGGTGTATGTGTGCCTATGTATGGATATGTCTGCGCCTAAACGTTTGTCTCTCTGTGTGTTTCTACGTTTACATGTGTGCATTTGGGCTTTTATACGCCTGTGGTTGTTGTGTGAGTCTGTTCATACAACTCCGTATTTTTCTGTGCGTCACTATGTTTCTCTGTGTGCGTCTGTAAATTACTGATTGCGTGTGTCGTTGTGTAAACTTTTGCTTGTATGTGTTTTTTGTGTGTTTCCAAGTGTTTTAGTCTGCTTCTTTGTGCGTATAACAGCTGCGGTGTGTGTGTCTGTTTTTGAGTTTTTCCTTGTCTGTGTCTGTATCAACCTGATTGTGTTTTCTCTGTATATATTTAATTTCATTTTGGCATTTTAAATTTAATTTTTTTTTTTTTTTTTTTGATTTCCGACATGGAATGACAGGTTACAAAAAGCCAGACACATAGATCAAAAATAAATAAACTTTTGAAGGATTTGTTTGCCTTGTTTTGAATCTAAGCCGATAATTTCGAGATTTTTATGTGACGTACTTTCATAAATACAAGGAAAAATACATCAAATGTAAAATATGAGAGTGGAAATTTGGACAAATAACGGAAAATCATTTTTGACTGTAACATCTGAAAAGATAGAAACACATAAAGCGAGAAAAATTGAATTAGTGAAGAAAGAAAGAAAGAAAGAAAGAAAAATACAAAAGGATGGTGAACATAAGAAAGAAAGACAGAAAGAAAAAAGATAGAAAGAAAAACAGGAAAGATAGTAACATGAAAAAGAAAGGGTGAACGTAAGAAAGTAAAAAAAGAAAGAAAGAATGGAAAAATTAAGAAAGGAAGGAAAGAAGGAAGGAAGGAAGCAAGGAAGGAAAGAAGGAATGAAAAATTAAGCAAAAAGCAAAAGAAATGGTGACCGTAAGAAAGAAAGAAAGAAAGAAAGAAAGAAAGAAAGAAAGAAAAATACAAAAGGATGGTGAACATAAGAAAGAAAGACAGAAAGAAAAAAGATAGAAAGAAAAACAGGAAAGATAGTAACATGAAAAAGAAAGGGTGAACGTAAGAAAGTAAAAAAAAAGAAAGAAAGAATGGAAAAATTAAGAAAGGAAGGAAGGAAGGAAGCAAGGAAGGAAAGAAGGAATGAAAAATTAAGCAAAAAGCAAAAGAAATGGTGACCGTAAGAAAGAAAGAAAGAAAGAAAGAAAGAAAGAAAGAAAGAAAACGGAAGAAGGAAAATAAAGAAATGGATGACAAAATGAAAGAAAAAAGAAAAAGAATGTCAAAATAGAAAGAAGGAAGGACACATGGCACAGTGGATAAAGGCGTTAGTTAGATCCAGTGACAGGATCCAAAGAGTGTGCGTTCAATACCCGGTTAAGGCAGTGGAGGGAAAATTAACAGGCGATAACTGATAACTAACACCCATTAAACATGACACGTGGAACTAGAACAGTCTATCCCAGTGAGCGAAATAAAGGTTTCAGTTCGGCATTCCAACCACCTGAAGAAGACCGGAGCACACAACGGTCGAAACGTGTTAATAAATATGGCGACAAAGATGAGGACAATAGTCTGAATAATGTATAAAGTTTTACAGTTCTATCTAAAATAGATTAACTTACGGAACCAAGCTAAAATATTGAAAACTAATAAGAAATGGTTTAAAGTTACAAACACGCCACAATAGTTTCACCGTTATTAGTGCTATTAACCCAGTGATAAGGGATCGTTTATAGCAGCGGTACCAATAAATGTCCATTCCCCGCGACAACTCTCATCATGGAGCAGGTATACCCACCATCACATTAGTGCGAGCAGGAAGGTTCCAATCCCTGGGACAAGCTTCCTACATAAATTTGAGAGAGGAACGGATACTAAACTTTGATCCCAGTCCGAGTTTCAGGAAAACGCGGCACTCTTAAATGACTTTGTCAGATTGAGACTTTCATATGAATATTATACATGGTGCGAAATCTATTAAGAAATGTATCTGTTTATATTTCTGAGATGAGGTATTATGTACAATACTTACATTGTTCGGACTATCATCCTCATCTTTGTTGCCATATTTATCACAACGTTTTGGCCATTGTACGCTCCGGCCTTCTTCAGGTGGATGGAATGTCGAACTGAACCCTTTATTTCGTTTACTGGGGTAGACTGTTCTAGTTCCACGTGCCATGTCTAATGGATGTCAGTTATCAGTTATCTCCTGTTAATTCCCCTCTGAATGTTCTCCACTGCCTTAACTGGGTATTGAACTCACACTCTTTGGGTCCTGTCGCTGGATCTAACGCTTTTATCTACTGTGCCATGTTTCCTCAAGGGATAAATATTGCAACAAAGATGAGGATGATAGTCCGAACAATTAAATACTATTCAGAAATATCTAAACTTTCATCTGTATACAACTACTTTTTAACATCATTTGTTAAAACTTGCTTCGAGACAGTGAAGTCTGTGAACTGGCGCTACAGAATCACGAAAAAAGAACTGTATTTATCACAT
>OZ010610.1:24035104-24050104 GCA_963932145.1 Acanthosepion lycidas
GGCGACATGCTGTTTCTTGCTAGACGCATTCACCAGGCCGGCCTGACGATTGCGTCTAGCATGAAACAACCTGTTGCCTCTCAGTGTTGACTTCAATGTTTATATATATATATATATATATATATATATATATATATATATATATATATATATATATATATATATATAAAATATCGAAGTATGATTGTTTGTGATAATAAAACAGTGTTCGGTCTAAAATAACAATGATAATATATATTAAAAATAAATATATACTAATTCCTCACTGTCTGATGCAACTTCGAGTTTTATGCGCGTATGAAGCACCTATTAAAAACTGGCCAATCTAATACCTCAGTAGGGCTGGTCGATGTTGGGGCTGCGGTTTTGCATTTAACTTTATTTAAAGATTAAGTTTAGGTTCAAAATTTAATTCCGGCGATCAGTGAAATATTTGACTCTTCCGAAAAAACTTATGGAAGACATATCTGTAAACAACATTAAATAAAATCCTTTCCAAATGCAATATTTACGTTGTTGTCAATAAATCATAGAGAAATAAATCATGATTATGAATAATATAAAAATACACACTTTATAATAGGAAAATAGATATTAAATACAATAATGTAACTTGGTTGTGGCCAGTGATGAAAATCGTTTTTTTTTTCTCATAGAGAATTCAAATTATCTTATTTTTTAGTATCTGTCTATATTTCTGAGATGTACAATATTTACATTATTCGGACTATTGTCCTCATAATTGTCGCCATATTTATTACAACGTTTCTGCTCTTCAGTATCTGTCTATATTCCTGAGATGAGGTATTATGTACACTATTTACATTATTCGGACTATTTTCCTCATCATTGTCGCCATATTTATTACAACTTTTCGGCCCTTCAGTATCTGTCTATATTCCTGAGATGAGGTATTATGTACACTATTTACATTATTCGGACTATTGTCCTCATCATTGTCGCCATATTTATTACAACGTTTCGGCCCTTCAGTATCTGTCTATATTTCTGAGATGAGGTATTATGTATACTATTTACATTATTTGGACTATTGTCCTCATCTTTGTCGCCATATTTATTACAACTTTTCGGCCCTTCAGTATCTGTCTATATTTCTGAGATGAGGTATTATGTACACTATTTACATTATTCGGACTATTGTCCTCATCATTGTCGCTATATTTATCACAACGTTGAACTGAACCCTTTATTTTGCTCGGTGGGCTAGACTGTTCTAGTTCCACGTGCCATGTCTAATGGATGTCAGTTATCTCGTTAATTCCTCTCTCCATGCTCTCCCCTGCCTTAACGGGGTATTGAACTCAACTCTTTGCGTCCTATCACGGGATATCACCAACACCTTTATCAACTGGGCCATGTGTCCTTAAGTAGAGAAATTAGATTAATTCTAAAAAGAAACATACTATAAAACCTCATAAAAATGAAATTTCATTTTAATCAACAGGAGGAAAATGAAGTTATTTCGTTTATGAATCTTTTACCGGACCTTTTTTTTCGATGTGTATTAACTAAGTTCTCACCGTAATAAAACAGTTGTCGTTGTTTTTATTTCTTACGATATTGAAATCTCAATCACTGTGCGTTTGTAACTGTTAAATTAATTAGTTATTTTGGATTTTTATAAAACATACAGGATTATTTGAAAAAGAAAATAAATATTTTGAATTTTCGAAGTTACTGGCATTTATTTTAAAAGTTGTGTTTTTCTATTTCCGTGAATGAAAATATCTTTCTATTTAGATAAGTAATAATGTTTCTTTCTTTCGACTTTTCTTATTTTGAATTTAGTTTTGAATCTTCTTAAAATAGGGTTGCCACTAGTCTTTACAAGAAGTTAATGTTAACTGTATGCTTGTTTTTTCTTTTTTCTTTATTCAATTTAAACTAGTTTATGTCTTGGTTTTCAAAATTTAAATTAATTGAAAAATATAAATTTACTTCTGATAATTTTCCCTTCTCTGGTAAATAATATTGTGATATTTTCCTTTATTTTTATCATGTATGTTATATCTGTTTTAAACTCATACACATTTTGAAATGTAGGTTCCCATTGCACAAAAGCAATATTTAGAAGAGAGAAAACAGGACCAAAAGCAGTTGACAATTTGGAACTATTGACAAAAAGGCTGTAAAAAATATCAAAAGCGTCAAACTGAAGCAGAGAAATTAGGTAAGGATGATTCTACATTGGATATTTTCCATCAATATCTTCCCAGGAAGAAACAACTGATGACAGTTTTGAGCCAGGATGAGAGTCTAATAGAATATTCTCCAGATATTCCATGGAACTTATTAAGGGTGATGTATATTCCAACCACGGGGTTATGGCTTGCTCATATCTTTTTTATTAGACATAAAATGGTCTTTCTTTGTCGAAGTCTTAACGCAAAGGACATTATCATTGATAAGTCAAAAATAGACAGGGAAAAGACTAGAGTAAAAGTAACCACTGATCAAAAGCATGTTCAGAAACATGAAAATATCTGCATTGCTACTAATTGCAGCATTGATAAGAACACTTTGCTATACAAAAAGATTACCTAGGGAAATGACAAAAAAACCCCAAGAAAACCAAATGACCAGAGAGCCAGTAGACTTTCACCAGAGACGGATACAGAAACGAAATATTTCACCCATAAAGTTATCCTGAACATTGGTTTAACTGATGTTCTTCTAGCAATAGATGTTGCTTCTGTTTTAGAAGAATTCAATGGCATAAATAAGGAAGTTCTTGTAGATAATACCAGTACAAACACTGGTTGTGAAGCAGGACTTGTTACAACTCTCGAACAAATACTTAAAAGAATGTTGTACACCACTGGTTGTTCACTTCATCAAAATGAACTTCCATCTAGAGCTTTTTTTTTAAGTACAATGATGGAATTACGAGAAGTTCTATTTCTTTTTTGGTCCTCTAGGGAAACTTTGCAGAAATGTTTCCAAAGGTTTGTCCCAAGTAGAACTTAACTCTATCAATAGCCCTGTAGATAACGTCTCATCTTACTGGAGGGGCAATGAAAAACTTGAGTAGAATATACAGCAGGACTTTCTCAAGGGAAAATGAACCCTAGATATGCTGCCTGTGTCTCCAAATCAAGCAAGATGTCTAACTTTAGCCATCATGTAAGTGTATTTATTGACCAGAGGTGCCTATTTACTAGAACTGTGATAAATTGTATAATCATATACAATGTATAATTGAAATATATGCAGTTAGTTGGTTTGAAATTAAAATCAATAATAGATTCTATAATCATCAACTGTATATCTTCAATATAATCCATAGGATAAATCAACAATTGAATGAAATACAGAATGTTGCAGTAAAAATTTACAGCTCTGTTTATGTAAAAAAAAAAAAAGCATAAACTAATTTTGCACAGTATTTTCTCATTCACCTCATCGAAATGAAATTTTATTTGTAGTTGTTTTTAATTACATTGATGAAACTACAAGAAGCTCTACTGCTTTTAGTGGTTCTTTGGGGGTACTTTTGTGGAAATTGTTACCCGGATTTGCCCCAGGTAGAATTAACATTATCAGTATCTCTCTAGATAACTTCTAATCTTATTAAAGGGAAATGGAAGATTCAAGGGGAGAAAAAAATGTTCTAATTATACAGCAGGAATTTCTCAAGGGTGTGAATCTTAGATTATGAAACCTAGATTTGCTGCCTGGTAAATTCCGTCTCTAAATCAAGGAAGATGGCATCAGGTTAATGTGTTTATGGACTAGAGGTGCCTATCGACCAGAACTCTATGATGAATTGTGCAGCCTTATAATTGATTGAAATATATGTAGTTGATTCGAAATTATTTTAATTTCAAATTAACTGCATATATTAGGTTGGTGCAAAAATAATGTCGTTTTCTCACATAGTAACATATGTGAGAAAACGACATTATTTTTGCACCCACCTAATATTTCAAGTAATAATTAATAAATTCTATGACCAAAAATTCTATACCCTCATCATGACTTAGAGAATCAAACGGCAATAAACCGAAATATAGAATATAGAATAAGGATTTACAGCATTTACAGATTTAAAAAATTGCATTCAACTCTGAAGCGTTACTCCGATCAAATTTGATTACCCATTCATAGAATGGAGTTTGGGAACATGCATTTACACAAAGATTTTTAAATAATGAACTGCAAGAGGTTCTAATGAATGGAATAACACTGCAGTTGGCAAATTTACCTGTCCATTCTCAAAGTGTGGAAAGAGCAGGTAAATTATCTGCTGAAACTTCCCAAATTGGAGATGAACAAGAAGTAAAACACAAGGACATTATTACTAAACGATTGTGCCATCAAATAAGACCTTCATTTACTCCAAAGGAAAATTATACTGAATAATTTAAATATATTAAGATGTAATATATTATACACTGCTATAGTATTAGTGCGATTTTCAATAAAATTAAATTTGAAACATTCTGTTTTATAATCTGTACCCAGCAATATTATCGTGTTATATACACTTTTATTTTTGTTTTTATTAATTATAGCCTAACGAATGGTGTATTTATTGATTACACATTTTTCAAATCATTTACCAATTTTATAGCTTTCTCTTATAGAATAAAATAAAATTTGCATATTTTGCTTGTAGTAAGTCATAATCATATTTCTGGTTTGAATATATGAGCCATTCAGTGTATCTATTACAAAAATATCTTTTTTATTTGGGTTAATTCTTGAAATAGTAAAAATGTAAGTAAGTTTGAGAGCAAAAGTCTGAACTAATTACGTGCACTCTTCAGAAGAAATGACCAAAAAATCGTAAAAGCTTTGAATCTAATTTTGGTATCAGTAATTATCACAATACACTCCATGTTTTGCACCGTGTGCAATGTTGATTTTCTAAAATAAAGTGAAAAAACAACCAGACCTAATAACTCAGTAGCTAGAGCCTCATGGCAAGACAGTGGATAAATTCATACGATGTGCATAAATCCTAAAGTTGCAGCGAACGATGAAGAACATCATATCATATCTATCTATCTATCTATCTATCTATCTATCTATCTATCTATCTATCTATCTATCTATCTATCTATATATATATATATATATATATATATATATATGTATGTATATATGTATATATATATACACACACACACATATATATATTTTCTAGTTAGTTTCTCTCTATCAATTCTAGTTAGTTTTTATTTATCTATCTTCTAGTTAGTTCTCATCTATCTATCTATCTATCTATCTATCTATTCTAGGTAGTTCTTATCTATCAATTTTAGTTAGTTTCTATCTATCTGTGTATTCTAGTTAGTGCTTATCTATCTATCTATCTATCTATCTATCTATCTATCTATCTATGCATCAATTCTAGTTATTTCCTATCTATCTATCTATCTATCTATCTATCTATCTATCTATCTATCTTTCATTCTGTTTATATCTCTCTATCAGTTCATCTTACCCTTTCTCTGTCTCTCTCTCTCTTTCTCTCTCAGTTTGTTTATATGCCTCTCTTAAAATATTTTGTGCAGAAGTCTCGTATATTCCTTTTCCAACGTGTATTTTAGTGACCAATATATATTCGAAAGAGCCATAATAGCAATTACATAAATTTACCATAGATTTAGAACATCAAACACAATTTTAAATCTCTGTTGATCACAATATCAAGAATCATTTGCTATCTAACACGTCATACGTTTACACTATTATATACTCAGACTTTTTATAC
Organism: Acanthosepion lycidas; assembly: GCA_963932145.1. NCBI lineage: Eukaryota > Metazoa > Mollusca > Cephalopoda > Sepiida > Sepiidae > Acanthosepion > Acanthosepion lycidas. The sequence goes on from OZ010610.1 coordinate 24,040,845, forward strand.
ACTTTCTGACCCTAACTTATTGAACAAGAAAAAACTTATAACGTTACAGATCCGATGTATTTTGATTGGAATATATTTTGGCTTTCTGGCGACGATAATCTAACGTTCCAGCCAAGGAATATTCCGAATACAAATTCACCGATGCCCAAAGCTGCCATTATACTAGGTTGGTGCACAAATCTTGACGTAATAATGTCGTTTTTTGACGTTACGTCAAAAAACGACATTATTACGTCATTATTTTTGCACCAACCTAATATTAAGGTTGTATTGTAACCTAAATCCTTGACAATGTCCGATTTTTATATCGGAATACTTTTTCTTTCCTTGAAATATAGATAGACGGTATAACGTTTATTTTTGTTAAATCTATAAATACTTTCATGGTAATTGGATAAACGCTTCATTATGTTAACTACACTTTATGAATTTAAATACAGTATTAGATTGGCAACAATATCTCATCAGTTTATAGTTAAATTTATTAGATGTAATCGTAAGTTTTATGCTATAATTTCTTTTCGCGCACTTATCGCTTATGGAACACTCTTCCGGCTCCATGCTTCATGCAATGTCAATTGTTATCTACTGTCTCCCCGATTGCTCTTCTATTGTTCTTTTTTTTAAGCGTTTCACCCCAAGAAAAGCGGGAAGCTACTAGCACGCATGGGGTTACAGAGAATTGGAGTGATCGCAAATAGGAGTGACAGAGGAAGGATGAAGAGAAGGATAGGAGATAGATCAAGGCATCTGGAGACGTCGATTGACGTTACATTTGAATAGTTGGAGATTATAGCTATCAGGGAAACAAGAAATGAGAAGAGAGTTTCACAGGTGAGAGGTGCGAGCCATGAAGCTATTGGATTAGAAGAGACGGCTAAATTTAACAGTTTCATCGGTGAAAGGGTGAGATACCAGCTTGGCTGAACTCTTATTCATGAAGTCTGGGAACCAGCAAAAGCAGCTCCTCGGAACAGTTACCATGAAAGTATTTGTAAAAAAGACAGAGGCAGGCGACGGCACGTCTGTAAGAGAGCGACAACAGACGAGATGCCAGATCAGGGCCAATTCCATTGCATACCCCTCTTTAGATTTTTCTCGCTCTCTTAAAAATGTTTCTCGCTCTTAGTATTCTTTCACATTCACTCTTGTGTCTCTGTGGCTTTACCGCCTTGCATGGGGTGAAAAGAATAACCAAGTATCTAACTTAGAATTACTAATTAAGATGACGAATGTACGTTCGTATATTTTTCTGGAATTTATCATCCATTCTCAGTCAATGTGACATTAGAAGATAAGGCATTTGAAACGTTACGAGGTAACATTGCGAGCACGCTGTGAAAAAATTCTGTAGATAAGTTCCAGCAACACCATTTTGTTAGCTCGGAAATTACGTAACTATGTAATATAAACGATAAATAGCTCACCAAAATTTAAGGGTCTTTTGATCCAGTTAAATTTACCCATGTTGGGACCACACACACTTTTTCCGTCGTTTTCATTCTTTTCAAATCAATCAGCGTAGATATCATTCAGTATTACACTCTCCTTAATCTTTCCATCGATTTTAGCCTCAAGAAACGCCAGAGTTCGTACTATACTAAATATGAATTACAGCGGAGATGATAAGACTGTCTGAGGGAAATGTTTTCAGAACAAAAAAGATAACTTGTACGAGAGATAAAAATAGAGACAGATGATACAATGAAACTGCCAGTCACAATTCATTTTTATTTTTTTTACTGCATTCTTCAACTGACAAAAACACGAACTCTATGTCAGTGATTACAGTACTGAGGCACACACACACACACACACACAAAGAAAATATTAAACCCACTCGTCATCAAACTACACAATAGGATCAATAGCTCAAATTCTGATACTGTCTTCTGCTAAATACAGAGCCATATTGCTATCAAAGGGAATGAATGAGAGGATTTATCTTCTATAAATACATCAGACCGCTTAAATACGAAAGTCCCTTATACGTATTTACCAAGGCGCCCATGTTAATACCATATGGGACACAAGGTTTGAGTTTTAAACTGAGTTTAATAGCAATACCAGGAAAAAACTGCCTAAGCCCTCTCGGCACTTCCCCTTTTGGGGACGTCTCAGACGCCGGGCACTAAAGCTAGCCCTCGGGTATATATATTGCCTGTGAGATGGCTCCTTAGAACTTGGGCTTGACATTGAAAAATATGAGGGATCCGAGCCAAAAGTAGGTATTTCATATACAGTCCTGAAAGTAACAATCAATTGACATATTAGGGAGCAGTGTCAGAAATTATGGAACTCCTTCCAAAACAATAAACTGTACAAAATTAAACCTTCTTATAGGAGAATGGCATCAAAAGCACAAAACTAGAAGAGAAGAACTGATTATGTCCAGGCTCCATATTGGACATACTACCGGAACCCATTCGTATATCCGATAAAAAGAAAGATTCACCGGTATGTGTGGCATGCAAAGAGTCATTCACCATAAAACACACATTGATAAAATGTATCAATTTTAATTCAACCCGCTTAAAATCCTACGAAACAAGAAATGAAAAAAAAAACAACTTTTTTTCAAAATACTGCTCCACTTTACATCGTCCTGGGTAAGATGATAAACTACATCCACAAGGCCTCTGATCAGGTGGTTTTGAGGATCGTGGAAGCACCTTTTAATGGCTATTGTTCCCAGGCCCACTCTGACCCGAGTTTGTAGCATCTGTTAGGGTCCCAACTATGGGCAAATAGTTAACCCCCAAACTGGGGTCAAAACACTATGAAAGTATAAAAAAAAAATTCTAGTAAAAAAACAGCAATACATTTTTGAAAAAAATATTACGAACAAGAGATTAAAAAAAAATTATCAGGAACACATTTTACTCTCCACAAAAACCCTCTTACGTCAATGAAACCTGATCTAGAAGCTGATTTCTTTCAAGAAATGCATATTCTAGTCATGCTAACCTGTTCTAAAAATCTTGTCGGCATGAAATAACCCATTGAGGTCGATATGCTCTGAAACAAAATTAATAATCTAATGAAACCAGATTCCCGACAAAAAAAAACTCTTTACAAAAGTACTTCAGTACTTCCTGATCTACAAACTGATTTCTTACAAAGAATGCATATTCTAGTCATACGAACCTATCCTGAAAATTTTGTCAGCATTAAATAACCCATTGACGTGTTGATATGCTGTAAAACAAAATAAACTTAACCATCCAGTTTACATATATCAGTTTCTAATAGAAATTAAACTGTTCTTAATAATATAATTTCTAAAATATGACAGTAATTAACAGCTGTATTACTATTTTTAAAAAAATCACTGTTTAAATACAAGGGTTAATTTCTGAAAACAATTTCATCATTAAAGGACTGAAAGGGCTGATATGCTGTAAAACTAACAAAAGTAAAAAAAAAAAAACAACTGGCAAAAGGGCTGATTTCGTTCACCTCATTCATTGTCTGGTGCAGAGAAGCATACGCCTGGTTGACGACATGGCCACGATTAGAAATCCTGGCCCACTACTCCGACATTGGAGGGTATATATATGTGGCAATGGCTTGCACAATCTGTAATAACATCCAAGGTCGGTTGTATGCGTACATGCACTTGGCACGCGGTGTTCACGTGATTGTCTAACTGACCTTGATTTAAATCAACAAAGAATAACAACAAATGTTTTTTTAAGACACTAGTTGGGAAATAGCAAACAATGCAACTTCTCACTAAATCGACAATGTCTTCCGTCGGCTTCGAGAAGGTGAATTGGCATCTTACTAACTTCCAGTCAGGGACATAGGACACTTGTATTCACTGACCGTCTTAGCGAGTGCTGACTCCTCACTGTTCTCGAGTCCTTTCCTCAGGGGACTGCTCCTTCCTCACTGACTACCTACTTCTTGACTCATTGGATTATTATACGGATACAGGCTGAGGTCCCACCACCCCTATCCGTCCACTTGTGTTCCGGAAATGGAACCACCCATTTAGCTTATGCGTAGTCAGTTTTTCAAAGGACTCTGTTTTATTTTTGCAAACTCTAAGGTAGGCGGTAGACAGGGGTCCTGAAAACTCTTGTCATTGAATTGATTTCAAAGATAGACTCGAGACGAGATTCCTAAGAAACTAGTACATTGAAGTCTCGTCATTAAGACCTCGAGGAATAATGTATCTTTGTTTGTGATTCTGTAGCACCAGTTAAAGTATTGTCTGCTTTAAGACCTCAAGAATTAATTCACATGAAGTCATTTTATCATTTTGATACTGATCCGAGAGAACCGTTGTATATGGTTGACAGATTATACATCTCTGAATGAATTTAAGATCAACGAGACTTTTCAAGAGCTTGAATCGACACTATTTACATTATTCGGACTATTGTCCTCATCTTTGCCATTATGTTTATTACAATATTTCAGCCGTTGTACGTTCCGGCCTTCTTCAGGTGGTTGGAATGTTGAACTAAACCATTATTTCTTCCACATCAGGTCTGGTGTTTCTGTTATTCTTGGCAAAATAGAAAGAAGAATCAGCAAAGTTATGAGTCCTGACCTGGCATCCCGGCTTCAAGTCGCTTTCCAAGTACTAGGCTTGTTATTGATTTTGTTGTAAATATTTTCACGGTAATTATTCTGTAGACCATTCTTCGCTGATACCTTGACTTTACGAATTTAAGCGCAGCACTACATTGGCAGCTAGTCTCCCCACTTCACTGTCTAAAGTTCTGCTCATAATTTTAGGTGATATGCTAATTATTTCTTCTCTTACAATTCTCGTTCGGGGTACACACTTCTCGGAACCTGCTTAAAAAATAAAACAATGTCAATCGTCTTCTGTTACCTTTTACCCTATTCTTCTATTGTCCTCTGTTTATTTCTGTTGTGGTAGGATCCACCTAATTTGCATAGTGGAGTACCGACCATATAAATATGGTTGGTACCGGGAAGAGAAGGAAGGAATCAAGAGATTCTGAGACCGAGAGACAGACTCTCGGCGACTGTCGAACTCTCTGCATTAGCAGAGGGCAACCCGGACGAGGCTTTGCCGAAGGGCAAGGTTTCGTCCGGGTAGGTTGACAGGGCCTGAACCCGTCTAGGCGGGTTCAGAAAGGCCATATTTTTAGCCGAGCCTACGGGCTCGGGGATACCCACATTAAAACGGCCTTGTGCCACATTCGATCCTCGTGGGTGCATTGATAAATACAGGAATTAAGAGATTCAACCAGAGACTCTGCCCGACTGCGACTCAGTCAACACATTCTCCAGGAACGGTCTTCCCAGGAATATACAAAAGACTATATGTAAATATTGTGTACACTTTCTTGTTTCAATACATTTTGTTCTAAGTACATTTTGTGTTGCATTATTATTCCATGCATTAGTTAAGTTTCAACAATTTCGCTCTCAGTAATACTTTGCGTCTTAGTAGCTTTATTGCCTTGCTTGGAGTGACATGATTAAAAAAATGCTTGAAGACTGCGACACGGATTCTGGAGCTGATCAAAATTGCTTGATACTTTCTGGGAAGACATTTGAGAAAATACAAATTTGATATATATATATATATATATATATATATATATATATATATATATATATATATCCCTGTGCGTTCGTTTATTGATTGGATTTCATCGTAGTGTTGCTAATGTTTGTTAAACCGACGCCTACCGGTTTCTTGTTGCATTACGATTCCTTAATCAAGTCGATTGTGTTTCCAAATCAATTTAATAATACGATTTGGTCAGTGAATTCAGTGAATCGTTTCTTTGATGAAAACTAGATCCAGTCGATTTATGATCCACTCTTTCCGCCTCGTTTCCCTCTATCCTAAATGCTATCAATCTCCGCGACCTCATCACATAAGTGGGTTTACGAGCACCGCATTCCCTAAAAGAGAAAGTAGAGAAACACGTTGTTTTCGGTAACAGATCGACAGAAATTATAATCTCAGCGGAAGATTCTTACCAGCACTTATATATATATATATATATATATATATATATATATATATATATATATATATATATATATATGTGTGTGTGTGTGTGTGTGTGTGTGTGTGCGTGTGTGTGTTTTTAACGGTACAAAAACGTATTATGACATTAAAGGCAAGAATTTTTTTTACTATAGGCCATGATAACTTTTAAGACAAAAAACACGAACACAAGTCAACCAGTTTCGTCCCATCTCGTCAGTGTAAATGTAAACGGGGGAACAAATTATGAGAATTATAGGGCGTTAATGATTTGTTCAGATAACACCTTAAAAGAGGAAATTAGTTGTTTAACTAGTATCCTTGTGAACAATGGTTATTCGTTTGATATTGTTCAATTGGTTATTCAGGATAAGACTGCCAGGCTTAATAAAATTAAACTTGCTACGGCTGGTAAATGTCCCGTCTATATTCGTTTATCGTGGTTGGGTAGGATTAGTGAATCCTTCGCTAAGCGGATTTCCTTTCGTTCCCGTGAGTGTTATTATGCTGCCAACGTTCGTGTTGTTTTTCAAACTAAGTCTGCCCTTTCGAAATACATACGGGTCTTCTATAGCGGATCACTTGATAAATAATCTGACCTGTGCTATAGATTTTAGTATGAGCCGGTTCTCTGTTCTGGCCAAAGCACACTCGTTATTCCATCTGAAGGTGTTGGGGACGCTGTTCATCAGGTCCAGGCGACCCGCGCTTTATAAGCAAAGAGACTGTTTGCTTGGGTTTGCGGTGCTGTGTCTCTAGCATCTTTGGTGTTATAACTTTTATTATCATATTTTTTCCCTGTCCATTCATTCATGTCATCTACGGCAGACTTTCTTCTCATAATGTGTTTCCCCGTTTACAGTTCTGACGAGAGGGGACGAAACCGGTAGACTTGTGTTCGTATTTTTGTTTTAAAAATTATGTTGCCTTTAATGCCATATATATATATATATATATATATATATATATATATATATATATATATATATATATATATATTCAATTAAAAAATCAAACATTTAACAAAATGCAATATTTGTCAAGAAATGTTCAAATTAGTAAAAAATACAGCTTAAAGAGGAAATAGAATACCTAAGGTCCTCATGTATAGCCAGTTTGACAGTGGGAAATGAATTGTTGAACGGTCATGGCTGAGACAAGGTAAAGATTAAACTCTCAGCTGTCAATATGCTACATTCTAACTCCGATCGAGTTTCCCAGGACAGAACTAACTGGATATTTGTAATTTAGTTGTACCGGAAAGTTTGAAATAACTCGTATTAGGTGGTTAAGAGACGAATGATAACGGTGAAAGTACTTTCGGTAAATAATTTGATCATCTTCAGGCATGGATATTATTTTCAATTTCAGGTAATTTCGGCTAACTTCTGGGACCAAAATAAGTGTAATACAGGTCGAAAGATGTTTTTTAAAGTGTGTTATTAGTAACAATTGCAAAATTTTATCGAAAGTACTTGCAAATGGACTGAACATCTAATCCATTTAACAATTTTTAAAAACTAAGATCGCGTCATTCAACGAGTGTCTAGTAAGTTATTGCTTTATTTAATCTTTTAGCAAAGTGATTTCGCCATTAATGACATTAACTCCACTGATTGATACATTCTACCACTACTTCTTTATGATATTAATTACACAGCACTATTTAATATATATATATATATATATATATATATATATATATATAAGTAATTCATCAAGTCTGAAAGAACTTCAACAGAATGCAGAAATCACTGGACGGCTGTTTCGTCCTATATTTGGGACTCATCGGCAGTGGAGGTTTTCTTTTCAGTGAAACTAGTTTGAAGCTACAATAAGTGATAAACCTATGTTATCAACTACCGAGAATTGAAACCCTGACAGTTAGGTTGTCAAGCAAACATCATACCAACTGTTCACCGGGCCTCGGTGACGAAGAGATTGCAAATCAGACGCAATATAGCGCCAGTCGCACACATAATCCGTGGTGGGACTCATACTGAGTTCTCTGTAACCATAGGACTGTTCCCCCTGGAACCACGACTACTCTCACAAAGCCGCTCACTCTAGAGGATTAGAAGCCGGTTCAAGCAATGATGTATATGATAGAAATTATTAGGAGGATTTGATAATTATATGAATGATGATGAGTCCCAAATATAGGACGAAACGGCCGTCCAGTGCTTTCTGCATTCTGTTGCGGTTTCTTTCAGACTCAATGAATTACTTAAATATAATTATCAAATCCTCCTAATAATTTCTATCACATATATATATATATATATATATATATATATATATATATATATATATATATATATATATATATATATATAGGAAGGACTTCTTTGTTTGACCAATAACATTTCCCCACCATCCGTGTGTGTATATATATATATATATATATATATATTCGAAAATTATAACATAAATATGTTATAAAATCACTAAAAATATAGCCATTTTGTTTCAACACTTCTGGTGTCTTATCAAGTGATGATCAACACTTTTGGTGTCTTCTTTGATAATCACTTGATAAGACACCAGAAGTGTTGAAACAAAATGGCTATCTTTTTAGTGATTTTATAACATATTTATGTTTTAATTTTTGAATAAATAATTATATTTGTTCTACTCTGCATTGAGCACTCCTTTAGGAATAAGATTTGTTGGTTATTGGAATTTATTCCATATAAACCAATCCTATACTTGTATATATATATATATATATATATATATATATATATATATATATATATATATATATATATACACGTACGGATGGTGGTCAAAAGGTACGGGTCAAACAAGAAATCCTTCGTACCAAATTTTTATGTATGTCAGGTATTAGAAAGTTTGCCTTAAATATCTTCGCCAAATGAAAAGTCTCTGGATTTGGATTTACATGAAGCGTGGAGGTTTTCTTTTCAGTCAAACTAGTTTGAAGCTAAAATAAATGATAGATCTATGTTATATTGACATATCCCGGAAGTTCAACACGCCTTTATCTATCACCGCCGAGTTTAATGTATTGTGTAATTTACTGGAATAAATGAAACAGGATTTAATAATTTATATAAGGGACGTGTGTATACTTGATATTCAAGTGAATTAATCTGACTCCTATAGCTCTCAATGAGAAATTGCTGAGCTAACACCGATTACTGTATGTTATGGCCTGATATTAAATTAAAATAGCTCAACTATAATCCATCTTTTGATACACCTACAAATCACACATTAATCCAAATGTCTCTTCTGTTCACTTAACTCG
>OZ010610.1:24055104-24165104 GCA_963932145.1 Acanthosepion lycidas
GCAGTCTCTAAGCAAACGATATATTTTCACTTGGTTAATTGTTTTATTGAATTCTCTTGTTCAGATCAATACAAGTATACACAATAAACAAATTCAAATATCTCAATGTGTTCTTTCTCCAGCGAATATTACAGCGAATAAAAGATCTTCTGTTTTATTTAACAGTTAATTAAACGATAAATAAATGTAAGAATTTATTAACACTTAGTTTGATCTGCTTTGTCAGTAGGTAGCATTAGGAGCGTTGAGTTGTAAATATCTTTTATATCTACATTGTTCAAGTTTCCGTGGGTCATAGCGATCAAAGAATATTACAGCACAGGTATCAACCAACGTGCAGCGAAATCAAACAATAAAAATATTCTACACTAGATTGTTTATGATAGTCTCTTTAAAGTGTAGCTTCCACATGCGTTAAACGAAAAATCTAAAGGAAGAACATATCAGCGAATAAGTCAGCTAATCTTCTTCTTTATGTGACGTGTCTCTTCAAGACCATGGCGATCATGGCTCTCCACAATTTCTTGTCCTTTGTAACTTAATAAATTTTGTCTCTCTGTTTTCTCCCCTAAATCTTGTCCCACGATCGATTTACTGAAGTTCGCTAGGTAGGTTGACCGCCGATTTTTATGTCCCTCTTACCTTCAATCTGTCCTGTGAGTTCAGATTTTCCAAGCCTACTTTCCTCATTATGTTTCTTAGAAAGTTCAACTGTCTCTTTCTGATGTTAAGTATAAGCGTTCTTTTGTTTCCATTTTTTAAAACCTCGTCGTTACTCAGATATTCGATGCATGGTAATCTCAGCATTCTGCTGTAGAACCAAATTTCTGATGTTTCAAGTCTCTTCTTCTGGAAGCAGCTTCAGCATTCACTACCATATTGGAAGACTGATATTACGCACCGGTTTAGTTCTCTTTGTTTCTAACGAGATTTTCATAGGCTCTGATTAAACGATAAATAAATATACACATTTATTAGCGTTTTGTTCGATCTATGTTTATCTCTAGTAAGCATTAGGAACATTGAATTATGACTAATGTCTCTCAAAAATCTTTTTTTTTAAGTCTACATTGTTCAGGCTGCAGTAAACAAATTGTGGGTAGTAGACATCAAAAAATGCATTACTTGAAAATTACCAATTATATACAACGCTGGAGGCAGCTAACTTATAGTGAAATGCAACAATGAAAATAATTCACAATAGCTTGTTTATGATAGGGTTTTAAATGTGTAGCTTCTACATGAGTTAAACGGAAAATCCGACTAAACTAAATTTACAATGCACGATTCTCTATTTAAATATTAGAAATATAAATATTATTATTAATTTTTTTTTATTTTTAACGGCAAAAACTCTTTCAGTATTATTTCTTACTTTTATATTTAAAGATTTTTTTAATTTTTTATGACATTTTTAGGTTAGAATACGTTTTATTTAGCTACAACTTAAAAATATTTTCACTCTTAATTACTAATAGACTATACTTCTTTTTAAAACTAGTAAATGTAATAGAATTCCTTAAATTATATAAAATTATTGTTTCATATCAAATATAAGTATGCATATTACCAGGTCACATTTTTTTAATTTTATTTTTAAATATTAACTGATGTCAGTTACCAGATAATTCCCCCTCTGAAAGTTCTCCACAGTCTTAACCGGGTATTTAACTCACACACTTTGAGTCCTGACTCTGGATTTAACCAACGCCTTTATCCACTGTGCCATGTGTCCTCGAGGCGTTGGCTAGATCCAGTGACAGGACCCAAAGTGTGTGAGTTCAATACCCGGTTAAGGCAGTGGAGAACTTTCAGAGGGAAATTAACAGGAGATAACTGATAATTAACATCCATTAAACATGGCAGGTGGAACTAGAAGTCTACCCCAGTGAGCGAAATAAAGGGTTCAGTTCGACATTCCAACCACCTGAACGGCCGAAACGCTGTAATAAATATGGCGACAAAGTTGAGGACAATAGTCCAAATAATTTAAATAGTGAACACAAATGGAACTGACTGTTACCTCTAAAATAGTTCAGATATTAAAATAGTTCGTTGATTTAAAAAATATATAAATTCATTTGTGTGTGTTTGCATAAAAAAATTCAAAGACAAATGTCTGTAAAGTCGATATAAAGAAAAGAAAAGATGAAAACGTCTTATGCCAACGTGTTTTGTTTCTTGAGAAACCTTATCACTTGTCTTGAAAAGTTTCTTAAAGTTTTTCATGGAACGAAATGCGTTCGCATGAAACGTTTTCCTTTCATCTTTTCTTTTCTTTATATCGTCTTTACAGATATATTTGTATCTGAGTCCTTACCCACACAGACACACATATAAGTATATAGCCTAAATCGATCGATCTATTTTAACTTTTCAATTAGCTAGATGCAACCGTCAGTTCTGTTGTAATAATTTCTTTTCTCGCGATTTTAACCTGGGGATCTTCTCTCTGATTTCTTTCTTACCTGTCATCTACAATCTTAAAAAAATTAACTGCGACGTCAACCGCCATCTTCTGTGTTCTTGAATCCTGTTTCATTATTGTCCTTTCTTCACTTCTCCTCGCTAATGTCTTCTTCTCTTCAACTCAACTTGCGTCTTAGTGGCATTGTCGTCTGGTTTCGTGCTAAATGATTAAAAAAATGCCCTTATCACTCTTGGGACTTTGTGAGTAAATTATTGGAATAGAAGGTGGGGAAGGACTATTTATGCTATTGTCTGTAGTTCGAAGAATATATTATCAAATCTATTTGTAACCTATGCGATTTTCATGACCACTATCAATCAGTTCTTGACGGATTTTGGCAAAAACAGCACCGGGAAATAAATGCGTTCAAAAACAAGAAAACGTATCTTTTGTATTGTTGGACACATTCTTTCCAATACGTGTCAAACAAATCATACAAAGATTGATTGCATTAGACCAATTGTCTTTGGTCATGTAGTCTATCTCACAGTATGTCGCAGACAGCAGACGTGCGTAAATCTTCTTTTTGAAAATTAGTAATGCTACGCGAAGAGATGTGCCTCGAGCCATAAGAAATACCTGCTGTTATTCGACCTATTCAACCCGCTGTTTTACACATTTTACATTTGGTTTCTCAATTTCCTTTAACCCCTCTCTTCTCCAAAATTCTGGTCGTTAAACTATTCCTGTATTGCCGTTTGGTGTTCATTTGTAAGTTACATTCATTTCAAACTCTTTTTAAGGTACGCAAACCAGAAAACGTCCGATAGAATCAAGCCTAGTGAGTATGGAGTATACTCCATCCAAGCTAGTCTTACAGCTACATACCATAAGATCACCGATGTTAAGCAACGTCGAGACTAGTTAGTACCTAAATGGGTGACTGCTTGTGAATACCACGTGTTGTAAGTTTGTATGTGTGGCTGGTGTAATATCCAATTGTTAATCGAAGACTCGAGTTTCAATTCCAGTTTGGTTTGTTATCTGTCTCTATTTCTGAGATTATATGGATTATTTACATTATTCGGAATGTTGTCCTCATCCATGTCTCTATATTTATTACAACAATTCTGCCTTTCAGTATCTGTCTATATTTCAGAGATTAGGTATTATGTACACTATTTACATTATTCGGACTATTGTCCTCATCTTTGTCACCATATTTATTACAACAATTCTGCCTTTCAGTATATGTCTATATATCTGAGATGAGGTATTATGTGCACTATTTACATTATTCCGACTATTGTCCTCATCTTTGTTGCCATATTTATTACAACGTTTCAGCCTTTCAGTACCTGCCTATATTTCTGAGAAGAGGTATTATGTACACTATTTATATTATTCGGACTTTGTCGACATATTTATTATGAGCTCTTCTAAAAAACATGTAATGATAAGAGCAAAAGAATTTCAATATGAGCACTGGTAAAAATGGTTGCCGAAGACATTAGGTTTATAATACCCAGAAATTCATACACTGATGTCCTCTAGGACACATGGCACAGTGGATAAAGGCGTTGGTTAGATCCAGTGACAGGAGTGTGAGTTCAAGTGGAGAACACTCAGAGATAACTGATAACTGACATCCATTAAAACATGACACGTAGAACTAGAACAGTCTACCCCAGTGAGCGAAATAAAAGGTTCAGTTCGACATTCCGGAGCGTAGAACAGCCGAAACGTTGTAATAAATATAGCGACAAAGATGAGGACTAGACCGAATAATGTAAATAAAGTGTTATTATGTTCACTATTATAAATTATGATCACTAACGCGAAAGGAATTAATCCATCTATTCTTCCCCTAGCTATGGGTTAAGACTTAAGCACTTGTATTTTACTGTTTAAAGAGTAGAGAATACTTTTAGTAATTCCTTCAATCGGTACATGTTGAAAAATTAACCTGCATTATATTTTTCCCTATAATTATCAATACACTTTTCTCGTCTCCCAAATTCGCAGCTACGAATTTTCTTGTTGATTTGTCGGTTTTGAATTTCTTTTGCCGCCCCTACTTGACGTATTGTTTGTTTTTTCATGTTTTACCAGCAATAATGAATGCTTAATTGGTTAAGAATCTCTCATAGCAGGAAGTTTTGGCTTTTTTTTTTCAGACATGCAATAAGGCTTTTGTTTCGCTCAGTCAAATCCTGATGTACTGACGATACTCGCAGAGGAGTTTATCATGCTCTAGATAAAGTTGGTCATGCCCGGGTTATAGCTTTGGAAATCTAGAAAGTTTTTGAAAGGATTTGGCATACAGGTCTTCTCCACACGCTGAAGAGTTACGGTGTCTTTCCTATTAAACCGTGAAATAAAAGTTATCCCGAATGGCCACTCGTCTAGATCCTTTTGCACTAAAGCTTAGTGTAGCCCCGGGGATCCATCCTTGGCCCTACGGTGTTTTTAATTTTCATTAATGACCTCCCGGCGGCATCAACTCAAGTTGATATCTACGCAGATCATCTTTGCACTAAAGCTAGGTGTAGCCCCAGGGGTCCACCCTTGGACCTACGCTGTTTTTTATTTTCATTAAGGACCTCCCCGGCGGCATCAAATCAAGTTGATATCTACGCAGATCATATTTGCACTAAAGCTAGGTGTAGCCCCAGGGATCCATCCTTGGTCCTACGCAGTTTTTAATTTTCATTAATGACCTCCCCGGTGGCATCAACTCAAGTTGATATCTACGCAGATCATATTTGCACTAAAGCTCGGTGTAGCCCCAAGGATCCATCCTTGGTCCTACGCTGTTTTCAATTTTCATTAATGACCTCACCGGTGGCATCAACTCAAGTTGATATCTACGCAGATCATATTTGCACTAAAGCTAGGTGTAGCCCCAGGGATCCATCCTTGGTCCTACGCTGTTTTTAATTTTCATTAATGACCTCCGCGGCGGCATCAAATCAAGTTGATATCTACGCAGATCATATTTGCACTAAAGCTAGGTGTAGCCCCAGGGATCTATCCTTGGTCCTACGCTGTTTTTATTTTTCATTAATGACCTCCCCGGCGGCATCAACTCAAGTTGATATCAAGTTTCGAGAGCGCTATTAGAAAGTACTATATCTCAGTATCTGTCTGGCCATTGATGGACGAGCTGCTTCGTGGTAATGTCTTTAAAATACGACCGTTGGACTGCTGTTGTTGGAGAGCCTTCGCACCGGCCATGAAGCCAAGGAAATCAATGAATGGCTTAAATACACTAAAACCATCGTCTACGACCTTGTAAATGTATATGGGACCTCAGTCTAAAAGAACAATTTCAGACCAGAACGCAAGAGTCATAAGAAGTGCTTTGACGCCTCTAGGACCCGCGAGTTTGTCGTCGACGTTGACAGTGTTGGCATGGAGAACTCTAGCAAAAGATTGAGAAAAATCACTAATGAAATTGTCACCAGCGAACGAGCAATCTGGCGTATTGTCAAAAAGGAGTTTAATTATAAATCTCATGAGCTCCAGAGGCGCCACTTGCTTACCGTACCACTGGTCGCCTGACTTATGCCCCAACTCTCATCACCAGACTGCAATCTTCTTGGCGATGTTGTGTTATGTGTCTTGAAGAGGAAGATGAACAGCAAGCCCTACAACACAAAGGTGGCTTTCAAGGCAGCTATCTGTGATGATATGGTCAGCATGAACAGGGATGCTATAGCCAAGGCTTGCACCAACTTCTGGTCTCACCTGGAATAATTGATAGCTGCCGATCCTGAACGTATCGAGTGATTTTTATACCTTATGTATGTGGCTAACTGCGTGAAAAGTTGTACTGAAATATAATAAATGGTGTTTTTATTATCCATTAATTTTGTGGGGATTTATCTGCGCTAAACTATATAAAAGATTTTTATTTTTCAGTGTCTGTCATTTTTTTGAAAGGGGAATTAATCTTTCTTGATCCTGTACAATTTTTATGTTAAAATGTTTTTGTTTTTCTTTTCCTTTATATCTGATATAAAAATTTGAAAAATGATTAGAATTAATGAAAATGTCGCATTAAAACCTTTTATGAAATTGATACAGCATAATAAATTCTTAATGTGCTCAGAATGTGACTTGTGCCTCCTCTCACCGCCAGACCGCAATCTTTCATCTATTTTGCGTGGGGCGTCTTGGAGAGGAATGTGAACCTTACAACCCCAAGGACGTTTTAAAAGGACAGGGGCGCTATGGTGAATAAGGATAGGGACACTGCTGCCAAGGAACGCTCCATCTTCCGTTCCCGGCTGGAGAAAGTGGTGACTAACAATGATGAGTGATTTTTGTTTCTGATATATGTACCTAACTGTGTATAAAGTTTAATAGAAATATATTAATTTATCATATAAAAGACCCTGTTGTTATTGCCCATTCAATTTTCACGCATTTATCTGCGCCAAATTTTACACGTCGAGTTTAACGCATGAAAATTCAGCGCTTTTCTCGTGGCATGTTTCCGTTAATAAATGGAAGGAAATAAAAAAAATAAACCGTAATGGAAATTGTCATGTTATTTTAGTTGCGACTCAACACCGCTGACTCAAAACCGCCGACTCAACACCGCTGACTGAATACCGCCGACTCAGCGCCGGTTCATCTCAGGACTGAGACAACTCAGCACCGAGACAACTCAGCGCGAGAAAAACAAAACTTTTTTTTTTTATAACCGAATAAAACTAATTTATTAAGGAATAAAATCTTAATCAGTGATTATTTTTCTTCAAATAAGGCATTGAAAAAGCATTGTCTGAAATATTAAAATATTTTGAATGTATTTCAAACCCTGAGTTGTCTGAGTCGGCGGTGTTGAGTTGTCCCTTTACGTGGTATTGGTATTATACCGCCCCTTTATATGTAAACAAATCTGTTCTAATCTCTAATGTTTATAACAAAACATTCGATATTTATTACTGTTAGTACGAAACGAGTTATGCTTTGCTTAACTCCATATTTATATGGTTGGGACCAAAGTTTACGAGCTCTTTTCCTCATCCCTATTGACAATGGTAATATTAGCTGTTTCCCCCTTAATCTCAGACATGACGTATTATGATTATTTACATTATTTTCATTATTCGGAATGTTATCTTCATAAATAATTGGTTCGGCTCAAAATTCCCATAACCTGTTGATGGCCGGAGCATACAACGCTCGAAACGTTGTAAATACGGTAATGAAGATAAGGATAACGGTCCGAATAATGTAATTAATGCAAGTAGTCATAATACCACATCTCAGAGATATAGACAGATATATAGACAGACATAGACATAAAGGCCGGAGCGTACAACGGCCGAAACGTTGTGTATATGGCAATGAAGATGAGGATAACAGTCCGAATAATGTAAATAATGCAAGTATTCATAATACCTCATCTCAGAGATATAGACAGATATATAGAGAGACATAGACATAAAGGTCAGAGTGTACAGCGGCCGAAAAGTTGTGAATATGGCAATGATGATGAGGATAACATTCCGAATAATGTAAATGATGCAAGTAATCATAATACCTCATCTCAGAGATATAGACAGAGATATAGGGAGACATAGACATAAATGCCGGAGCGTACAACGGCCGAAATGTTGTGAATATTTCAATGAAGATGAGGATAACAGTCTGAATAATCTAAATAATGTAATTAAGCCATTTCCTTATAATAAAATATTAGGCATTTATTCTCTTAAACAATTTCCTAAGAAAATTCTTTTTTCAAATCTAATAACTGTCATTGCTCTTTCTACTACTGAAGGTGGGGGGGTTACTTTCGAATCTTTTATTTGAAGTATTGTGCGGTGTTTAAATATTAATTATGTCGTTATCTTCTCTTCGAGTTACATGAGCTATTCATTTTAGATGATGCTGTTGTTGAAAGTACTCAAGTGAGGTGGTTACTGTGATTTGGTACAGTTCTTTTTTCGGGATTCTGTAGCGCCAAGATTCGAAGAAGGATGTTCCTCGCTGGTAATTACAGGCTTTATTCGCTGGATGATGTTCTCAAACGTTGATCATAGACAACAGTTGTAAACAGCTGATAGTTTCGATATCTCAGTATGATGTTAGCGCTATACATGAAATCCACATTAAAGTATCGATCTGACGAGGCTATTTAAAAACATGACTCCTGTTTTTAGGTTAATCTGCAAGCTCGCACTTCATAATATTAAATAATTATCTTGCTAATTGCAGTAACAATATAATGCTTAGATTTTGGACAGAATTTTCACAACACTCTTTTGATAAGCTGCATCGATAGTCACATGGTGTTTTCTCACCACACGTCCTCAACTGTCTGGATATAAAAGCTGCAAACAATCATTGTCTAACCAGGAAACATGGCTCCAATCATTTACAGGAAAGTTTCCCAACCTTGGAGATATCACCCATCAGTGGGCGATTTCAAGTGTTGATCGGGCGATAAGCAACTGAACAGTAAATGGTTGGCGATTAGAAAAAAAATTGGTGATATAGTAATTTGATTATTAAGAAAGTATTTCAACGTATGCTACTCGAAAAAAATATACAAACGCTATATGCAAAATAAATGTATAACAAATATTATTTATATGTATAAAAATTTATATTTATAAAATTTAAAAAACTTATAACCTTTATGCTTGAAAATTAAACAATGAGAAATTTATTTACTGAAAAAAAAATTTGAACAAAGTAACTATAAACAATTTTTTTGCTATCCTCTGCCAGCCGCAATGTTGGAGAAAGTGTTACCTCGAACCATCGCCAGTGAGACACGCTGCAAGAGCCACTCCGTTTCGCGGAGCTCATCCCTTAATCGAGACGCAATCGCGCCAATCCTCCGAAGAAATGTTATCGAAAGATGGCCAATAACCCTAGAAGTTTCCACTATCACAGGAGTAAAAAAAATCTAACTGCAAGAGAAGAATATTTAACTATTTTATTTTATTTATCTCTGCGTCCGGGGCGTCGGACCACGACTCGCCCGCGGACCTGATCAAATTAGCGGTCGACAATTTATCCGCACAGGCCGCATCCCAAATCAACGATTTCCCCATTTTAAAAGGGCGAATGGTAATGCCACCCGACCACTTTCCATCACCACGGTCGAGACCTACGGGTTCGATTTGGGAGGGGAACCAAGCAGCATCGAAACCTCTTCTGATAATGTCGTTTATTGCTGCATGCTGTGGACAGCGGACAGCACTACGACGACATGAGAGAGGATGCAAACCAAACTCATCGTGGAAGCTCCATATCTGCATATTTATATTATATTTATATGTATAAAAAAAAAAAAGAACAGGAAGCTAATTAAGAATAACCGGGTCACATTCCTAGATAAGATCCAAATATCTCTGCAAACAATGAATATTTTGGTACCGTCTGTAGTTTTGATAGGGATCATTAATATTCAAATATTTCTTCAGCCAAAGTAACATTTTGTGCGTGGGGGTGATATAAATAAAATAAGGAAAAACCAAGAACAAAAAATATTTGTTGAATTTTTATTAGTTGCTAGTAGCGTATATTCTTTCAATTTTATAATTACCAACAAAAATCCATAATTTTTTGTCAATACTTGCAACTCTAACCCTAATGATAGAACTAATTTTGACCATGAAAATAAATTATATGTAAACTTTTCAATGGTTATGTTTGCATTCGTTTGTTCTGTAATATGGTTGCAAAGGAGCAGCATAAATCAGCTTTATTTGTTACCACTTTTTGGTGATTTTACTACACCATAAATCAGTTTACGAACCAGTAACAAACTTTCACCAAACAATTTCGGTATGCTTTTGAAAATGTACTATACAGGTGACCGGTGTAAAAGTTAGCGATGACGCAAAAAGGTTGAGAATCCCTGCTCTGCAGTATAATAACGGTGTTCTCTAGACAAGGAAAAACGCCATTCATAGTACTTTAGACGATAACTACGAAACTACATGGAAAAAATATAATGCGAATCGAAATATGTTTTTTTTTTTTTAAATGTGTTATTGATAACGGATACAAATTTTGAGGCGTGCAGTCGCAACGCCAAGGTTGATGTTTTTAGAAATTTTAAGAGAGTTTGTCTTTTTACTAATATGGCAATTTGAGAATTTTGTTAAGGAGTTTATGACTCAATATGGTATGAAATAAATAGTTCAATAAATAGATTAATGTCTCAGTTGTTATCCCGAAAATTTGCACGTCGGATCTGTTCTCTTAAACATAAAAAAAAATAATATTTCGATTCGCATTATATTCTTTCGTCTCGGATGCTACCTGAATTTTACCAAATCAAAATAATTTCCATACCTGAAGGTGACTGAATGTACCGTCGAAAGTACTTCTGTTTTTAAGAAAGACCATATACAACTTATAATTTAAAAAAAGAAGGATCATAACATTCATCAAGTGATTGGTAGGTTAATGCATCTGTAAAATTTTGTTAGCGAAGGGATTTCGCCATTTTATATCATTAACTTTACTAATTTACTTTTTGTATGAATGATTCATTGTAATATATATATATATATATATATATATATATATATATATTACCTGAATGTTTGTTTTTGAGTAAGCCCTCTTGCTGATTCCCGCTTCGACACGCAGGCATTGATTTTTATATTGGAACTATCAGCCCATAATTATGACCGCTTAATTATGACCGATATATATATATATATATATATATATATATATATATATATATATATATATATATATATATATATATATAATGGATTAAATCCTATATTTTGTTATTTTTAATTTATATTGTTAAAACGTTATTTTTTGACTGATACTCATATTCAAGTAGAAGCCCTATTTTTTATTTAAACAGTATTTTATCTAACTACATCTACAAAGATTCGAGAAATCTTGTTAGAAATATGTACCTTGGGATTTCTCGGTTTATAGCTAGTAATGTTGGTTATCTAACGTGATAAACATTTTTTCTCCCCATAATCTTACACATGTCCATAAGGCTACCTTTCGTCCATAGATTGAAAATTGCTGTCATATATGGTCCGGTGCTTCTGCTATGTAGTTACAGATTCTTGATCAAATACACCAAATAATATGCAATTTTATCGATCCTCACCTGGCATCTCAGCTTTGTCACTGTACCACCGACTTTATGTTGCCACAATGTACCTTTGCCCTGATATGAGTCTAAGGTACCTCGACTTTATGTAGCCACAATGTACCTTTGCCCTGATATGACTCTAAGGTACCTCGACTTTATGTAGCCACAATGTACCTTTGCCCTGATAAGACTCTAAGGTACCTCGACTTTATGTAGCCACAATGTACCTTTGCCCTGATATGGCTCTAAGGTACCTCGACTTTATGTAGCCACAATGTACCTTTCCCCTGATATGACTCTAAGGTACCTCGACTTTATGTAGCCACAATGTACCTTTGCCCTGATATGACTGTAAGGTACCTCGACTTTATGTAGCCACAATGTACCTTTGCCCTGATATGACTCTAAGGTACCTCGACTTTATGTAGCCACAATGTACCTTTGCCCTGATATGACTCTAAGGTACCTCGACTTTATGTAGCCACAATGTATTTTTGCCCTGATATGACTCTAAGGTACCTCGACTTTATGTAGCCACAATGTACCTTTGCCCTGATATGACTCTAAGGTACATCGACTTTATGTAGCCACAATGTAACTTTGCACTGATATGACTCTAAGGTACCTCGACTTTATGTAGCCACAATGTACCTTTGCCCTGATATGACTGTAAGGTACCTCGACTTTATGTAGCCACAATGTACCTTTGCCCTGATATGACTCTATGTACCTCGACATTATGTAACCACAATGTACCTTTGCCCTGATATGACTCTAAGGTACCTCGACTTTATGTAGCCACAATGTACCTTTGCCCTGATATGACTCTAAGGTACCTCGACTTTATGTAGCCACAATGTACCTTTGCCCTGATATGACTCTAAGGTACCTCGACTTTATGTAGCCACAATGTACCTTTGCCCTGATATGACTCTAAGGTACCTCGACTTTATGTAGCCACAATGTACTTTTGCCCTGATATGACTCTAAGGTACCTCGACTTTATGAATTTTAGTGCAGTACTCCGATTGACGGAAAGTTTTCATCATTTTACGGACGAAATGGCGAGATGAAACCGTAAGTTCTATTCTAAAGATTTCTTCCCTGGCAACTCTCGCTTGCATTCCAGTCAACTTTGATTTTCAAATAATTCAATTACAAAGTCATTCGTTGTGTGTAGGTGTACCTGTGGAAGGACTAGAAAGCATACAGACATACACACACCATTATTCACTTACAAACGCACAGATTATATATATATATATATATATATATATATATATATATATATATATATATATATGAGCATAATTTTTCTTTTATGTGCCGTGTCCTTTCAGGACGTAGGTGGTTATGGCTCTCTTTTTCCTCCTATTCCTTTGTAGCTCTCAATAAGTTTTGTTCTTTACTACTTTTTCAAAACCCTGTTCTGTCATGCACTAGTTTAAGCCCGCTTGGTATGTCACGCGTGGCTTTTCCTTATTTATCTTTCCCTCTATTCGCTCTGAGTGTATCAGATTCTCTAATCCCGCCTTTCTCATTACGAAGCCCAGAAATTTCATCTGCCTCTTCCTGATGGTAATTATAAATTTCCTCCATGATTTCATCCTCACCAAAACCTCATCTTTGCTCACACGGTCGGCCCATGATATCCTTAGCATCCTTCTACACACCATAGCTCCATTGTCTCGAGTATCTTTGAGGAGGCCGTCCAACATTTGCTGGCATAAAGGAGGACAGATATCAAGTAACAGCTCAGTACTTTTTTTCTTTGTTAAAAACCAAATCATCCTGGGTCATAATACTGTGCCTAGCTTTTGGAATGCATCTTTCACCATCCCAATACCTCTTAGGATCTCAGTATCGCACTTACCTTCTTCAGTCAGAACACTTCCAGGATATCCAAATTTCATACACAGATAATTATAATATATGGTATATATTATAAAATGCAGACATAGAAATTAACAGAATCATTGTGTAGTATTATTATAGCTACAAGCACTGCTATGCCTTAATGTAGCAAAATTTGAAAGATAAACACAGACACACACACATACACACACACATATATATCACACAATCTAGTCTTTTACTCCATAGGTTTATACACAAATACACATGCAGATATATATATACACGCATCTCTCTCTCTCTCTCTCTCTCTCTATATATATATATATATATATATATATATATATATATATATATATATATATCACATGATGCTGTATTTTGAACACACACACACACATATATATACATATATCACTAATCTTTTGGTCTGTTGGGTTATATGTAAAACACAAACATACATACACAGAAATATATATATATATGACACTGTGTAATCTTTTGGTCTGTTTTGATTGCATGTCAGACTCACGCACACACACACACGCACACGCACACACACACACACACATATATATATATATATATATATATATATATATATATATATATATATATATGTGTGTGTGTGTATGTATGTATATATGTATATATCCCACTATCCAATATTTTGGTCTGGTGCGTTATATTTAAAACGCAAACAGATATACCCATATACACACACATACACACACAAACACACACACGCACACAAACACAGACACACACACACACACACACACACACACACATATATATATATATATATATCACTGTGTAATCC
The DNA here is from genome assembly GCA_963932145.1 of Acanthosepion lycidas. Lineage (NCBI taxonomy): Eukaryota > Metazoa > Mollusca > Cephalopoda > Sepiida > Sepiidae > Acanthosepion > Acanthosepion lycidas. The sequence continues at coordinate 24,069,298 of OZ010610.1, forward strand.
TTAGCTCTGTTAGGGTGTATATCAAACGTGCGCGCACACACACACACGCATGCACCCATACACACACACGCATACACGCACACACACACACACATATATATATATCACATTATCGAATATTTTGGTCTGTTGCCTTATATGTTAAACACAAACTCATATATACACATACACATGCACACACACACACATATATATCAAACCATGTAATCTTATGGTCTATTGTGTTGTATCTCAAATACACACAAACACACACATATCTATCTATCTATCTACCTATCTATATGTCTATATATATATATATATATATATATATATATATATATATATATGTACGATAAAATGATAAAAATATAGTAATAACGTATGCTTTATTTATGGCGTTCAATCATAAAACAGAATGTCACTGCTTGGTGCTGACCTCAATGTCGACTCACACACACACACACACACATATATATATATATATATATATATATATATATATATATATATGTGTGTGTGTGTGTGTGTGTGTACAGAAGGGGATAATTAATGTGTATAATCCATTCAAGTAACACGTCTCATAAATTCTGATGTTCAGTCTTTTGATCAAACGGATAAATTATCAAAATATCTACTTGCACATTTCTTTTTTTATAACTCATTTTATATTTATATTAGGGATGAATTTATTGTTGAAGCAAATGAATCCAAACCTCTTCAAAGTATAGAATATTGCGTGAAGCGAATGTCCATTGAACGTATGTAAAAATACCCAACACATTTCTTATCTTATCACGAAAGCTTTTTCAGACAACAAAACTTTTTATGTTAAATTAATCTCCGAAGCTATTCCTGTATCTCATATTTATTTCACATGTAGGAAGTTTAAAATGCTGAAAACAAATCTAAGTCGCGCAATGAATTTATTATGCTTAATATTAGTCACATCATTCGGATATTAACTTGACATAGTTCCATATTTCACCGCTAGGTGTGATAAGATGCATCCATTTTTTGCTAGCCATCCTCTTGAATAAAAAAGATGCTTACGCAGAAGTAATTAACTAAGAAATATAAACTGATACGATATGTCCTCTAGTGGCGGACAGAATAATGAGAGTAATTTACTCTCGTAAATTGAATAAAGGGCTCCAATGCAATTTGCAAAAAGTTTATAATGTATTACAGACAAGAGAAGAAAGCAAGTTGGTAAAACAGCCGACACATTGTGACAATATCGACAACGTAGTATGTAAGGTTCGTAACTCGAATAAAAGATATAATAAAGCGTTGTTTACACTATCACCATATTTGTATGTTAAATCATTTCTTTGTGGATACATTTGAATTACTCAACAGAACATGAACCTCCGATAAGTTAATTGTGATGGGTACAGTTATACAGACATTTGGGAGATGTCGAATCTACATGAGCTGCTATCTTCTAATTATATCCATAGCTGTTTCGTTCCTTGAATACTTTTGGTGTTCGGCCCGTTTTGAATTTATTTGTGCTCTCCGATACATGCATTACATAGCATAGAAGACTGAAATATTTAGCATTGCTTGGCATCCAGTATAGGAGAACGATTACCTGAATTTAATCCTTGTAGTAACATCTTATGAACCGGCATTGCAGTTTAAAATCAATTATTCTTGATGTCTAATCGATTGTTAGGATTGATTTCGTTTTTTATATAATTAATATTTTATGGGTTATTTAAAAAATATTTTGGATTGTAATAACAAATTTTGCCAAATAAATATCGCATTAACAATCTTTTGATAATAACAAATGCTACTGTTTAACCCATAACAAAGGGAGGAACACGGTACAGATTTTCTCAAGTTTATTAGGCATTAAGTGAAGGTAACGTACTAACGGGAATTCGAACTCGATTCTCCAATTTCTAATTCTGAGCCACTTTCAATTACACCAGCAGCACATCAACGGAGACTATTATAATGATTGAAGATAAAATAATCTATCTATCTATAAATTTATCAAATTTTACATGTCTGTTCCTTCAAAGTACTTTCTTTTTACAGCTATTCAATTCGTGAGACTATTGTGCCATCGAGGTAAAATATTCTTTGAAATCCATTTCACAGTCAGAGATGCCTGTCAACTCGTTACCGGGCACTTAAATTTGGCAATAGGCGAATTTCACAGAATACCAGGTTGCTTAGTTCTCATTGGTTTATTTCTAGAATGGATTTGGCGCCAAGAACAAGGGAACACGCATCAGGCTCAAGAGAACTGACAAACGAGAATTCGTGACTTTTCTTCGGAACAGATTCTTGTCAATTTTTTAAGGACTTACATCAGTTCTGATTCATTCCTTTCTAGGTCAAAAGCACATCGTTTCAACCTTTACTGGATCGCTTGTGTCAGTCAAAAGATACAATTTCTTCTCAGCTTGTCCACCATAAGCTGTTTTTTCATTGGGATAACATTTCACATTTACAGGACGAGGCAAAAATGGTCGCTCTCATAGAAAGTCTTTCGTATTTTTATCAAGACAAGTGAGTAATAGAATTCGTTCATTAATACAGGTGTACATATGTAGATTATACAAGTCAAAAATGATTTAGTATTTTGGGGGGGTAATATCTTGCTTTAATAACGGCCTTAATTCTTCGTGCTATGCTATAGACTAAATTCTTTAGTAAATGAACGTCCTTCGCCAGATTTTTCCTTGCTCATCTTCCGTATCAGCTTTCTTATTACGGGCATGCTTGTCCATTATGTCCCAAAGCTTTTCATTTACGCACCTGTATTAATAGCATGTATTCATAAACGAATTCTGTTACTCATTTGTCTTGGTAAAAGTACAAAATCGATTTTCTACGGGAGCGTCCATTTTTTGGTTCGTACCACACACACACACACACACACTATATATATATATATATATATATATATATATATATATTAGAACTTTTGCGTTCCGACCATGAGGGCAGCGTTTGAATTTACCGTAACAGATTCAAACATGTGGGCCAATAGCTTTTTCAGAAGAGCACATTTTCCATTAGAAAGAATTCACGAAGATTCAAGACAGTTAACGTAATTAAAAATATATATATATATATATATATAAAGTTTAAGTTTGAATATCCACTAAAAATAATATTTCAAGTGATCTGAATGAGTGAATGTATCTGTCGATTGTGTTTAAGCATGTAACAGACTGTCGCCGCTTGGTGTTATCCTAAACGTCTCTTTTTATATTTACATACGCTCTGTACCGGATATCTATCAAATTAACCCATAAATATAGCATAGGATAAAAGTATATTTTATCTTATATATATGTTTTATTTTCTATAAACCTAAAAAAAAAACAATATATAAAAAATAAAAGTTTACTAATTCAGCTAATTTTGCCGTTATTTTGTCATAAATTTTATATTTAAATATAAAAAAAATTGTAACCTAATAATTTACATATTTATACTTGATGTGATAATAATTCTACATACTCTAAGGGATTCTAATACATTTAATTGTTCTTAAAAGAAATATAGTATATTAAAAATTAAAAATTAAAAGTGAAAATATTTCAAATCGTAGTTAAATAAAAAGTATTCTTACCTAAACACCCACCAAACATCTTTAAATATACAAATAGAAAAAAATGCCGTAAGAATTTTTGCCGTTAACAATAAAATTTAAAACGGATGTTAGATTTCATTGAAAAATACATCCCTACCCCCTACCAAAATGTAGCTAATAAGGGATACATTAAAATACAGACATAATGAACACGCAGACACCCCTTGTCTAGTGAAAGTAGATTTATCTGTAACCTTTGAAACGTAAATTATGATTTTAGCTGTGTCTTTAAATCCAAGTAATTTTAAAAGTTACTCAAAAATTCGCTTGAGGATGAAATGGAACTAATGTCTTTAATTTAATTACAAAATTAAATTCGGGGCTTTTAGATACCATTTTTGAAACATGGTTAGAACTGAGTAGCGAAAAAAACTATATTTAATTTATAATATTAATGCTCTGTAAATTTACATTGAGCACTATTTTGTAAAAATAAAAATATCTATAAGAACACCGGATTATATATCTTACTGTTCTTTCTTTTTATTTATACACACACATACACACACACACACACACACACACACACACACACACACATATATATATATATATATTTATATATATATATATATATTATGGAAAGAAACGGCAAGGTGAGCTTTACCATTTATGATTTAAAAAAAGGAAAAAAATAACCAGTCGACCGGCTTTGCCCTCACTCAAAAGCGCTGAAAATTGAGACTAAATTTTACCATATAAAATATAAAACATGACAAGCATGTGACGAAAACAATCAGTTGGAAATAATGTCAAGCCCTATCAGACATTCCGTCTGTTTATAGAGGGACGGATGGCTGGACCTGACCCAGATCGTTTCTAAGGAGTATGTCTAAGGATAGAAAAAACAGTCAATGCTGAAACTGGTGTCACAGCTTGGATTATTTATAAAGTGCTCAGCAATAGCAGAGCAGGATGTGTTCCTAATCTTGCCACCATATATATATATATATATATATATATATATATATATATATATATATATATATATATATATATATATATATATATATATATGACGATGGCGTACAGCATGAAACAGCCTGTCGCCTCTGAGCGTTGACTTCAATGTTCACTTTTATATTTATATTTACATACGTTCAATCCCTGATATTGAGCACTTTATCCCATAAATATAGCACACATTTAAACCATATTTCTTCACACACACACACACACACACATATATATATATATATATATATATATATTATGTGTGTGTGCCTATCTAAAATAGATAGGTTGATTAATAAAAGACGGAGAAACCAAAGGGCACCAATATAATCAGTACGATAAATCTTTTTGACCATATGAGAGAAATGAAGCCCGGAGAGAAGTTTTTATGTTCGGAATTTTCAGGCACGCCTGGGACCTTCATCAACGGCCCGAGGAAAAAAGAGAGAAATGGAAATTACTCATCGACAGATGTTTTTTTAGATGGGATATTTTCCAGTGGATATCGTATTATTAGCAAAAATCATGTCTGTCTGAATCATCGATGTGTGAAACTTTTTATGAAAATAAGCTTAAATTTAAAATTTACATCTATCTGTGGTGGACTGTTTCGTCGTATTAGACATATGAGGGTAAAGCAGCTCAGTTCTTAGAAGCTAACAGCCAGACACCAGTACATATGATTTGACTATAGTGGTGAAGAACCACCCACACTTTTTGAAGGGCTGAATACAGAGACATGGTGCACTACGTGCCACAAGGTCCCTAAACGACCATCTGCAGGTTTTAAATTCAGAGTTGTTGTTCTCCTAGACCGGTTGCCATCCAAGGCTATAGAACCCAGTCTGTCCTGCTATTTACCCATAGCTGGAGGGAGAAGAGTTTTCATACCTTTCCGATACCTTTTAGCACGTAAATAAATGTAATAGGTTCGACTGGAATTAGAACGTCTCTCCGATTCCTCAATCCGGGCCGGTATCCACTACTCTACAGTGCCTCACACACACACACACACATATATATATATATATACACACACACACACACACACACACACACACACACACATATATATATATATATATATATATATATATATATATATATATATATATATATATATATGAGCACTTTCTTGTTTTCCGGACATAACTTGAGTATAAATAGTTCAATATCTTCAGAGTTCTTTCAGTTTAATGATTATGGGTAAAAAAAAACTTCGAAAAATCGGCATAAAATCGAAGTCTCTTACCCATTAAAGTATGTAGAAGTGATACACGAAAAACACCCAAAACCAGTGCACACCTCTAGAATGACCATTAGTAAAATGATAATGGCTATCATTAAACTAAAATAACTCAAGTTATGTCAAGGAAGTACTTAGAAGTCAAAGCAAAACTAAATCCTAAACACACACACACACATATCAATTTTACACAGGCACATACACAGACACATACTATATATATATATATATATATATATATATATATATATATATATCAGATCATCCCATAAATTCTGTCCGAATTTTAACTTTTTGTTAAAATGAACGAAATTTAAAGAGTATTTTATAATGTCTAATGGAGCTGAACATTATTTTTATGTTTAGATCCATTTAAAGTCATCAAATTTTATTTCAGAGAACAATAAAATAAAATAAAATTTTGTTTGATTAAAACCCTGCTAACATGGAAGTACCCAAGAATCATTTGAGGCACATAATGCTTTATGAGTTCAAGAAAGGAAACTCAGCAGCCGAAGCGCCTAGAAACATTCACTCAATTTATGGAGAGGAATGTGTGAATGAAAGAACAATCAGAAGATGGTTTTCAAAATTCAGAGGTGGAGATTTCACCCTTGAAGATAAAGATCGAACCGGACGTCCAGTTGAATTTGATGAAAAGCTTCTTGAAGCAGCCCTTGAAGAAAATCTTGCTTTATCAGTTAATGAATTGGCAGTGGTTTTCAGTTCAAACCATACAACTGTTCATCGTCATCTTCAACAACTTGGAAAAAGTTCTTAAACTTGGAAAATTGGTGCCTCATGAATTGTCTGAAAACAACCTCAAATCCCGAGTTGACATCTGCTCTTCTCTCCATTCTCGCCAACTTGTTTCCCTTTTTTGGATAGTCTTGTGACTGGCGACGAAAAATGGATCTTTTATTGAAATGTTAAGGGCGTAGACAGTGGCTTGGTAAAGGGGAAGGGCTCCAGCCACAGCCGAGAAGGGAACTTCATGGGCAAAAGGTTCTTCTTTCAAGGAATAATCCACTTTGAATTCTTACCACCTAATGCAACAATTAATGCTCAAATATACTGTCAGAAATTAGAGCGTTTGAACCAAGCTTTGAGGAAAAAAGACCTGCTCTAGTGAATCGAAAAGGGGTGATGTTTCATCAAAAAAATGCGTGACCCCACACAGCAAGAATCACATCACAAAAGATCGAAGAACGTGGTTGGGAGAAAATTCCTCATCCACCTTATTCTCCCGATCTTGCTCCTTCAGACTACCATTTGTTTCGTAGCTTACAGAATCATATGGAAGAAACAGCTTTTGTAACACAGGAAGACTTTAAAACTGACATTTGTGATTTCTTCGAATCAAAGACAAAAGAATTTTCCAGTAATGGAATTAGTAAGCTTGTTAATAGATGGAAGGAAGTCATAGATAATCAGGGAAAATACATTGTTGATTGAATCTGTAATTAAAAGTAACATTTGGTCACTTGTTTTCTTTATTCAATATTCAGACAGAACTTATGGAATGACCTGATATATATATATATATATATATATATATATATATATATATATATATATATATATATGTGAAGAAATATAGTTTTAAGGTGTGGTATATTTATGGGATAAAGTACTCAATACCAGAGATAGAGCGTATGTAAATATAAATATAACAGTCAACATTTAAGTCAGAGGCGGCAGGGTGTTTTATGCTGTACGCAATCGCGATATATATATATATATATATATATATATATATATATATATATATGATTGCGAACAGCATAAGAAATCTTATATGTATAAGAAACTATACTCGCTCAGAAAACCTTCGGTGTCCTGATTTGCAAATAAACAAGCCAATACCAAAGGGAAAAAAGGTATAAAAAAAAAGAAAGAACCAAGAACATGTACGCTAGCAAAAAATAATCGTCTAGCATACGAGTCCAAGGCCCAAAGAAAAAAAACCGATGTGAGTACGCAAAATAACTAAATAAAGTGCTCAATACAGTGAGAAGAGCAGACCTAGGTAACCGAGGGAGCCAGACAAACCTACCAAGTTTTCACGTAAGCGGATCGTCAGGGAAGGCCGACTGATATGAAGCCGGCCTTCCCTGACGATCCACTTATGTGAAAGCTTGGTAGGTTTGTCTGGCTCTCTAGGTTTAACTATATATATATATATATATATATATATATATATATATATATATATATATATATATATGGTGACAAGATCAGCAACGCATCTTGCTCCGCTATAGCTGAGCACCTTATAAATAATCCAAACAGTGCCACCAGCATTGACACTCACTCTATCCCTAGTCATGAACCTTCTTTATTACATTTCAAATCATTGGAAAGGGTTTATGTCAGGTCCAGGCATCCATCCGGCTGTAAACAGAGGGAATGCCTGATAGGGCTTGACATTATTTCCATCTTGTCTCTTTCGTTGTGAAATATATCTATTTGTCCATAAATTTAATGAAATTTTATTGAAGCTGTGTTTGTTTTTATGGTTTAGTGGTTTCTTCTAATATGTAAATTATTTTCAGATAGGGTGTATTTCTAAAGGAACAAAATAAATAAAAAAGAGACAAGAGGAAATACTATTCTTAGCCAATGTCGACAGGAAAGACCTAATTACAAACCTATCCGAATCTAAACTATCGGACATGAAACGAGAAACCCTCAGCTTCAGTCAAAAAATTGCCATCGGACTGTCGAAAAACGACATTACGGATTTCATGCTCAAAAGCCACGATGAGAAATCTAACTTAAATAAAAGATGCACCCAAGGCATAATCACAGCTGATCAAAAACAAACGACTGAAAGAATTAACAAACAACAAAGACATACACATATCTCCTTGCGATAAGCGTGGGGAGGTTTATAATAATGGAAGAACAAACAGAAAATGAAAGATCTCATCGACGACAAGAAAATGTACGTAAAAAATAAGCGAAGACAAAATCACGAAATTTATAAGCAACATCAAAATTTTACTAAAAAATGGACACAACTCCTGGGTAAAACTCACTGGATACTATCCAAAAACACACCTGACTACCAAAAACACACAAACTGGACATACTAATGAGACCTATCATATCAGGAATAGGCAGCACTTCACATAAACTAGCCGGTACACGAAGTAAAATCTTAACCGGACTTCTCGGCACAACTATTAGGTTGTTGCAAAAATAATGACGTAATAATGTCGTTTTTTGACGTGTTTTTAACGTCAAAAAACGACATTATTACGTTATTATTTTTGCAACAACCTAATAGTTCCTCAAACATAAAACACTAAAGTGATCTTTTCAACAAATTAAAAAACATAGACGTCAAAAATATGTGGCTTCTTTAGACATAAAATCTTTTTACACAAATCTACCTATAGAAAAATGCATCAAAATTTACTAGAACACTTAACTAAAAAAGAAATAAAATTACTTATTCCTACACTTAAAATTATCAATATATGCCAGCTAATCAGCAAATAATATTTTGTCATAAAGATTAAGAGACTGGAACAAGAATAAGCCTATACCTAGGAGCTAGGGAAGGAATACAGTATAGCCAAATGAAAGAAAAAGTAAGAAAATAATACTACAGTTGTGTGCATCTGGTGACAAATACCAAGTAGAAGTCATAGAAGAAAATATCAACTGACATAAAGCGAATAGATGTCAAAACGAGAACGCTTCTCTCTTGCCACCGACTACATCATTCTAAGGTTTGATTCTGATCTCTCTATGTGCCCGGATCCGAAGGAGGTAGAGGATTAGTTCAACTATCTTAAAAAGAAAAACACTTGACCTTCAAAAAATACACGGAAATAACAGAACACTGGATGATGATCTGTATTAAAGAACATGAAAGAAAGAAATGTTAGTAATAAAGGAACTCAAAAGAGAATTTCAAGAGGGCAGAGAAATATCTGTATATTTATAGAATAGCTGGCCACACATATTCCAGGATACCCGTCTACTAGAGCAGCTAGCCAATCTCTATTGTAGACGCTCTCTCAGACGTATTTGTGTCTATTCAACACCCACAGAGCCCACCTGTAGTTTATACTGCAACTATGCTGAGTAGAACTTAGTTACAGTTTCTGGGAAAGGACGTGTTATCTAGCGTGATCAGGAATTTTATCAAGGCTAGCACTCTCAAGACCTCGGTCACGATGAATTGTGACTTGGTGCTAGAATAGGTATCGACGGCCCCTGAGGGTCCCGTCTACACAATTTCATTTGTAAGGCTTGGGTCAAGCGTGGTATGGTTTGCAAGCATTTTCCAAAGATGCCGCACGGTGGGTTCGACATCGATCCAGTCCGATATCAGGAAATCTCCTTCCTGACAAATCGACCATGGTGGGATTTGAACCCGAATCTCGTGGTCAGAGTTTCACGTGCCCATATGTGAAAAAAATGTAAATAAAGAAACTAAAAAATTGTTGAGGGGTTCTCCCCTTTTTACACAAATGGACTCACCCAGTATATACATATACTACTGCAAGAGCGAGACGAGAGTAAGAGAGAGAGAGCAAGACCGAAGAACAGTCGAGTCCAGAGTGACAGAGTAAAAGGTTGTAGGTAACCGGAAGAGTGAGGGTGAGATAACAGCGTTGTAGGAGTCACAGTGAGCGAGCACGTAGACTCAGTAAGAAGTCATACAGCAATACTTCAATACCAAAGACTGTATATATATTTTGCTACTAACCCGTATTCCTGGAACTACTAACCTGCTTTACCAGTTTGTATTATTACGTTAATACATTATTTTCATATATTCATTCCTGGCATTTGTTATTTATTGGTACCGGATTTCAACCAGGAATCCACAAAAAATATGCAATCTACCAAATGCAAAAACGATGGCAAGATAATCCTCATCATGGTCAATAATTCTTTTGTATCAAAGAAACTGATGTAGACAAATCCTATACCTATTGGTACTTACATAGTGCAGGGTTAAAAGCTGAAACCGAAGGTTTTAATTGTGCTTCACAGGACCAATGCTTACGAACTAGATGTTACCAAGCATAGACACTGAAAAACTTTATTAACACAAAATGTAAATTCTGTTATAAACATCCAGAAAGAATTAACCACCTTGTATTAGGTTGCATGGTATTAGCACCCACTGAATATAAAACACTGCATAATAAAGTGAGCCAATCAATGCAACAGAAAATCTGCAAGCTGTACAAAAAGTAAACTTCAAGAAATTGGTATGAACACTACCCAGGTCCGGTTACTGAGATAGGACCTCTAACAATTTTATGGGACTTTACAATAGACACAGGCAGAACAATCAAAGCTAATCACCCAGACATCGTGATTAGAGACCACAGGAACAGAGTATACATTGTTATTGACATGACAGTTCCTGCAGATTGTAATATATCTTTGAAGATTTAAAAAAAAATCTATAAAAATACGATGATCTTGAAAGGGAAGTCACGGAAATGTACCAAATAAGGTAATCAATAATACTTGTAGCTGGATCCGCCGGATTGATTGGAAAAGCTTCCAATAGACTCATTGAAGTGATTCCTGTAGACCATACATTAGATAAATATAAATATTGTAGTCAGAAGCACATCTCACACATTGCGAAGAGCTTTCTCTATCTAAAATGTGTATAATCTTATTTTTTTTATATAAAAATGATCAGGGGGAAAATGTCATAAAGCTATTTTTGACCTTAGGTCTCTGGTTGGTACCCGGAAGGAAATGTCTGTACAAGAGAAATCAAAAGAAATAATAATGATAATAACAACATCTATCTATCTATCTATCTATCTATCTATCTATCAATTTTATTTAGTTTCTCTCTATCATAGCATATTCATATCTATCTATCCATCTATCTATCTATGAATTCTAGTTTGTTTCTATCTATCATCGTATATTCATATCTATCTATCTATCTACGAATTCTAGTTAGTTTCTTTCTTTCTATCATAGTATATTCATATTTATCTATGAATTCTAGTTAGTTTCTATCTATCTATCGATCTATATGTCTATCTATCTATCAAAGTATATTCATAACTCTCTATCTATGAATTCTAGTTTGTTTCTGTCTATAAGTATATTCATATCTATCTATCTAGCTATATATATATATATATATATATATATATATATATGTATATATATATATGTATATATATATATATATATATATATATATATATATATATATATATATATATACAATATAATTAGTTCTTATCTATCTATGTATCAATTCTCGTTAGTTCCTATCTATCTATCTATCAATTCTAGTTAGTTCCAATCTATCTATCTATCTCAGTCTGTTCATATCCCTCTGTCTCTCTGGTCATATCTGTCTCGCTCTGTTCATATCTATCTATCTATCTATCTATCTATCTATCTATCTATCTATCTATCTATCTATATGTGAAGTTATGCAAATCAAATAAAACTTCTGAAGTAATATTTGTCAAATTTAAACTCCTTAATTTCCACTCTTAGTAAAATACCCTCAATTCCCTTCATCCATCTTTGCAATTCAATCTGGAAGCGGTGAATGATTGTGCTTTGACTTTTTAAACACTTTTGTTGAACTTAAAGATGGTTTGTTTATTAACAGTCTTTTTAGGGTACCTACATTCACGGTTCTGTACACTAATTGGAAGTTTTTGTTCCTAAGTCCCGTAAAATTAACTTCATGCCTACCTTAATCCATCATTGAATATTTACTCTCCCTTTACCCCTAACGAGGAGCTTGAGAAAATTCTTTGTATTTTTATTGACAATGTTTTCCCATGTTATGTCATCAAACAGGTTATTGAGCGAAAGATTGTGTCACTGGACTTGCAGATGTTGGTCCCCGTCTCTGTTCATTTACTTAAAACTACCATTGGGTTTAGGCAAGGAAGAGTTAAATACTCGCTGACAAAGTGTCAGAGTCTATTACATCAGGTTTTTCGACTTTCAGGCTACTCGTTCGGCATTTCTCTCTTTCGTCAAAGAACGTCTGTCCCACATTCAAAATAGTTCTATTGTGTATAAGTTTAAATGTCAGGGTGATGCTTATTGCGTGGGACGGACCAATCATAGACTAGAGACCCGAATTGGTCAACATGTTCCTGCTACTATAAGATCAGATAATCTCAGTCTTTCCTTCAGGATAACACAGTCTGTCAGTTATGTGCCATGCGCGATACACGCTTAGGCGATCATGTTTTTTTCGATACATGACTGACGAGGTAGAGTTTTTTTTTCCTGGTGTAGATTGCCATTTCTCTCTGTGGTAGACCAGTTGCCATCCAAGGCTGTAGAACCTGGTATATCCTGCTATTTACTCATAGCACAGAAGAGGATTCATACCTTTCCCAAGGGTATTAGCACGGAAGTGAATGTAATGGATTCGAGTGGAATTCGAACTCGGCTCTCTGATTCTTCAATCCGAGGTGCTATCCATTACTTCATCATTAGGCAACTCTGACTGCGCTGATAAATATGATAATGATTTTTTCACTGTTCTACAGATGGCCCGGTCTATTCAGCATTTAAAGATTCTTGAGTCCGTTTATATTGATACACAAATCAGGTTTATGTAAGCAACAAGAGCATTTTATTCGATCAGTATGTTTAGCTGGAGGAATGTAACACGTTTCCCTTTTTCATACTGACTTAGAATTTTTCATTCTTTTATTGGTGAATTATTTTATTAGTAACATGTTTTTCGTCGTGTTCGTAAGTGTTCCCTCTTTTTTAAACTTATCCACTGTCAATATACCGCATAACACCCTTGAACGCTTAGCCTTGGAGCGGGTAGAATGGAGATCAACGTGTTTTAGTGCACTTAGAAGTTTTCAGTCGACTTGTCTGAATCATCAAGAAGCGAGAGCAAGTTCTAAAAGGTCAGCCAATCTAACAGTGATCTCATCCCACAATCCTCACTCTTGCTCCATATGTAGCCTTAGGATTATCGCACAAAATTTCATAACTGAATCAATTAAGCTGTCATATCCTCATACGTCGAAACCGACGGGAGAATCCATTTCCATTATATATATATATATATATATATATATATATATATATATATATGAATAGAGCAACCAACAAATTGGCCAGGTATGAATCACATCAGGAATATATTGGGATATGCCTCAAGGATCAATTAGTACCAACCAATTTCTGGATTGATTTGGAACCTTCAATAGGTAACCACAATGATGCTTTTTTAGCATCATGGTACCGTAAGTAAGAAGATTTCTCCAGGGAACTCATCAAGGACACCATGCAATTCTGCCAGGAAAGCATAACAGCAACAACAGCAGAAATTAACCTGCTCGATGAGAAAATAAAAAAAACAAACGGACACGGAAGAATATACCAACATAAATAATGTCGTAAAAGCTCACACAGACCAAACAGTGAGGGAACTACAAAAAACAAAAACTGAAAAACAAAGAAAATTAAAATGGAATATTTCCTCCAGACAGAGGAACAAAAAAGAAATGAAACCAGACTTTGAAAAAAGTGAACGACCATACCCCAAAAGAAAACAACAAAACACCGCAACTACACTGACCACCACACAAACAATACAAACACAAAAACGACCAAATAAGTACACCAACAGACAACCAGCAGCACTACAACCAACAATAACAACACCGCCACCATCAACGATAGCTAGAACCTCAAAACAAACGCACACACAAAACAAACCACTAACTTACGCGGACATCCTTAGGGTGCCGTACAAACATACACAAACCAAATCACAGCAGCCCTTCTACAGAACGCATAACCCCATTAGACATCCCAGACCACCTAGATTAGACCCTAGTAGACAATCAACAACAAACACACTCAACCTTAAAAAAAACGGAATAAGCTCCCAACCAGGACACCTGGATGGGGGTATAGCATCCCTAATAGGAGATACGATGTAAGCTTTCGAACTTTTACAAAAGAACTTCGCCATGCTTGCAAATTCAAACTTCACCCATACGGGCGAGTTATAAATTTGAGTAACAATAAATTTTCGCTCAATACATTCAGGGTATTAAATAAGGGACTAAGCTTTTGCCCTAGTCCCCCAAGGTTTGATAAAGACACCTTGGCAAAGGACCTGAAATCCTTCTTCAGAAGAATACGGTTAAAAGCCCACTACGCGGAAAATGATCATACACCTTCCATACTTGAGACATTAAAAGAGAAGGACACTACCTACACCCCCAAAAACACAGACATGACTATACAGACATTTGAACTAGCCGTAGCAAATGACATAAAGAAAACAACAGCACGTAAGCTGCCACGTGACAATATTACTGAAGGGGAACGTATAGCCCTCGATACGCTGACACATAGAGATGACCTAATCATAACACAGGCTGACAAAGGAGGTGCGACAGCGATCTGGGGAATCGAAGAATACATTAAAGAGGCCAACAAACAGCTAGCCGACAAAGAAACCTATAAAAGCATACCTACAGACCCCCTTCCAGAACACCAAAAAGAATTAACTAGCTCACTAAACATAATGCTTCGCAACAATCTAATCGACAAGGAAACATACACAGCACTTACACCCAGAAACATTACACCTGCTCGTTTCTATCTCCTTCCTAAAATACACAAAAGCAACAACCCAGGAAGGCCGGTTATTTCATCGTTCAACTGCCACACGACAAAAATTTCCAAATACATAGATCATTACATACAACAGCTAGCTAAGGAAGTAAAATCATACATCACAGACACAACAGATCTACTGAACAAAATTAATCACATACAAACAGTACCAGAGAAATCTACTCTAGTGACTATGAACGTTAGGTCACTCTATTCAAACATTAAAAACATCGAAGGGCTAACCGCCCTTCAGGAAGCACTTACTAAAAGAAGAAAACAAGACCCCACCACAGAAGTCATCATAAAACTCATGGAACATGTTCTTACATTGAATACTTTCAACTTCAATGGAGCACACTACCTTCAAATAAGAGGTTGTGCCATGGGCACCATAGCAGCTCCATCATATGCTACAATATTCATGGGAAAATTTGAGGAGACCCATATCTATACAATCATTGGTAGTGACTGCCTATTCTATGCAAGATATATCGATGATATATTCTTCGTATACACGGGTAGTGATGACAAACTTACCCAATTCCTTATGACCCTAAACACAGTGCACGACTCAATTAAGTTTGACTATGAAAAATCCACAACATCAGTAACATTTTTAGACACCCGCATTTACATAGATGAAAACAGGAAACTACAAACGACACTACACACTAAAATCACCGACACCCACAACTATCTACACTTTAAGTCTTCCCACCCTAAACACCTTCCCTATTCACAAGCACTTAGACTCAGAAGGATATGTTCCAAAAATGAAGAATTAAATAAACACATTGAAAATCTGGAGCATCAATTCACAACACGTGGCTATAAACAACACCTAATCAGGGAACAAATAAATAAAGCAGTTTCCACACCTAGAGAAGACACCCTAATGTACAAGATTAAAAATAAATCTAGCCGCATCCCTCTAGTAACCACTTTCAGCCCCACTCTGCCTCCACTATCCCAAATAATCAAACGTCGCTGGGAAATACTACATCTCAAACCAGACCTAAAAAAACTGTATAAGGAACCTGGCCTTCTTGCATATCGTAGACCTAAGAACCTAAAAGAAATCATAGGTAGTAACCACATTTCAGGGGACAAGGTAATCCGTAATAAACTAAGAACAAAAACAACAGGATTTTCCCAACCATGCAAAAACAAAAGAAGTTTATGTTGCAACCATGTCGAAAACACGAATTCATTCACTAGCTCAGTCACTAAATCTACTTTCAAAATCTACCACGATTCTAACTGTAGTAGTCATAACATAATTTACCTCCTGGAATGCACACTATGCCAGAAACAATATGTAGGAAAATCTGAATGGCCCTTTCACTACAGAATTAACAATTATCGTAAACGAATTAAGTCGACTCCCCATGAAAAATTGTTACCTGTAGAACAACATTTCCGCCTGGAAAAACACGATTTCAAAACCCATGCCAAATTCACTATAATTGAGAGAATAGAAAAGTTAAGAGCAGATAACATTAGAAAGATTTTAGAGTCGCGTGAAAATAAGTGGATACAACGTCTAAAAACAAAATATCCAGCCGGGCTAAATCACAAATTTAACAATATATAGATATAAATCAACAAATAAAAAAAACTACCCACATTTCTCACCCACACAAGACAGACAGGCTTACGGTTGTGTGGAGGCCTCACACTTATACACTCACCCGCACGAATATACACACTTACACACATCATACGCACTCACTCCCTAATGAGCCAAATGATAACACACACCCACAGCAATACACACGCTTACACATATCATACTCACTCACTCCCTAAGAACCAAATGACACACACACACAAACACTAAACAGAGACACATCCCCTCACCAAGTCCAATAAAACTGTCAAACTGACCAGAGAATTCATAGCAGCATCCAGCTCTTATCTCAAATAACAACTTAAAAGAGACTGTTTGACCAACACAAGGAATGTTAAAAGATTCATGTTAAAAAGTTAAAAAAATGAAAAAACAAATGAAAACTACAGACAAAAGTTCATTTTCTCCATCAAGACATTCATTTCTGTAGTTTAGTGCTAGCAGCAAGCAGAATTATTTCTCCTCCCGGTGATGGCCATTTCGGCCGAAACTAGTCGAGGAATCTAAATGGAATAATAATAAAAAATCGAAAGAATATTAATCTACAACCCAGTGTGTATGAGGATTTTAATTTTTTAATTTTTATTGTTCAATATATATATATATATATATATATATATGTGTGTGTGTGTGTGTGTGTGTGTGTGTGTTTGTATGAAAAGTGTGTGTATATAAATATAAATAAATATATATATATGTATAATTATTTATATATTATATGCGCGGTACTTATTAGAAAGCGCTCAATATCAGAGATAGAGCTAACATATATGGTTGTCTGACGATCGCTAAAGCGTGAAACCCAGGGTCACAAGCTCACATCTATCCAACCATATATATATATATATATATATATATATATATATATATATATATATATATATATATATATATAGTGTATTTAGGCAGCAATCCTTCATTTATACATCCTTCATTAAAGACGACAACCACGGTACTGCGATTAAGCTTTTTTATTTAATTTTTCTTGTGTTCGAACAAGTGGTTTCTTCTCTGGACACAGAATGTGTAGAAACTGTCCAAATGTTCTATAATTCCGAGCGCTTTAGTCTATACTTTTAGCCATTATCAAGCATGGTAAGTTTTATACTTGGGTGTATCGGCTGTGTGTTATGATTCTAGATTTATAGGGATGTTATATTTTCCGAACACAGCATATTGTGGCTGTCTTTGTAGTTAATATCATGAAGTACTGTCTTTTTTCTTTTTTTATTATTAAGGCTTCCATTATTTTTAATCTGTTTTTACATGTGGATGATGTTATTATGCTAGTATCTAATGAAACACAGACACACACACACACACACACACACACACACACACACACACACACACACACATATATATATATATATATATATATATATATATATATATATATACTCAGTGTCCATAAAGTCTGTTTACAAATTAAAAGATATATTATAAAGCCAGATGAAGAAAGACGTGGGAATTATTTCAAAATGAAGAGTTGGTATTGAAGTTTTTTAATTAATTCAATACACCTCTATATAGGCAGCATTAGTTGCACGAAGAATATGAAGACGGTACTATGAAGACGTGTTTGTTTTCAAATGTATGCGTGCTGCGTCTTTTGTGTGTGTGTGTTTTAATATATTTAAATTACAATTTTACTCTAATTTATTGCCATGTTTATACCTAACATCATGGCGGCGGCAATCATTCATGCAGAGTTCTCAGGGTTCCTTCTTTTTCTGTATATAAGTGAGAGTGCGGAAAGATTCTTGGCCCTACCCACTTCCCGAAATTTTACCAATATCAGAATCACCTTTTGTAATTCCTTTCCTGGGGGGACTAAAAATTCTTTACGATCTCCTGATATATATATTTATGCATTCACTGATTATTATTTCTTATGGTCTGTGAAAAGAATCACAACACTTTGCAGCGTCACCTGGTAACTTTGCTATATTTTTCAATTCTCTTGTGGTTTATACAATCTTTCATCAAACTAAGAATGAGAAAACCCAGCCAAGAAAAAGCGAACGCTGTTTTCTTTCTTACCACTCCCTCTTGGCTCATCTATCTAATTTTGAAACCGCTTAGGTCTATCAACGTATAAATTTGTCCCAGTTGGGTTTAATCTATGTCAGGAAAAAAAAAAAAAAAAATATATATATATATATATATATATATATATATATATATATATATTACCCTACCGACATATTCCACTTCGTGCTGGGTGGTCCAATTACTAAACAAAACTGAGTTTTAAGTTGGCCAAATTCGTCTTGCCTATTTGTTGGAACAAAATGATCCCCGTTTTAAATATTACATGGCCTTGTACTAAACTAAGCTAATTTCTTTCTTTCTTTCTGTCTAGCAGAGCTCATTTTTTATATGCGTTCTTTGTATGTTTCTATCTCTGTTTCACATCGCTATCTATCAAGTTAGTGTATATCTATCTATCTATCTATCTATATATATATATATATATATATATATATATATATATATATATATATATATATATATATAGCTTTCTATCCAGGCCTCATCTTTATATATCTCTCTCTGTATATATATGTGTGTGTGTGTCTCTGTTAATTATCTCTCTGTTTCTCTCTTTCTATTTATTTATCTGGATTTGTTCATCGTCTTTTTATCTATATACCTATCTCAGTCTGTTCATATCTATCTCTCGCTCTATCTACCTTAGTTTTATCATGTAAAAACTCTTAAACACTTTGTTTTTAGGATTTCTTTCGGCTTTTACCTCTATTTAACAATATCTCCCAACGTGTTTCCTCTCTCTCAATATATATATATATATATATATATATATATATATATATATATATATATATATATATATATATTGTTTCGGTGCCTTTCTGTGTGTAACAGACAAATACAATGGACTGTTGAACTGTCTGCCTGCTATTTTTATTTCTGCTTGCCATGTACCTCCAAGCATTTCCTCTGTTTCACTTCCTGTCCGCTCGTTTTGCTTCCAAATCCCAGATCGGCTCTGACAGCTGACTATACAACGTTCTTTTGGTAATATCATGTTTTTATTCCACAAGATTTCTGCAACTGGCACAATTTGCAGGTAAATATATCTTCATCAACTGTTTTTTCCACGTAGCTTTTCTTGCTAATTCTATCCTGCCTGTTTTTCAGTAATCTTCCTTATTTTCAAAATCTGTGATTAGCACGAGAACAATGACTAACAACAGATTTACTTCCTCATTATTGCTGTGCGGTCATTAATGTTAGCCCAATAAGTGTGTATATATTAAATTTTATCTAAAAAGCCATCTTGGAAATATCGTATGGTTTCATGAATAATCATGAGTGGTCTTCCCTTGTTTTGTTACTCTCTTCTTTTTTTCTTTTTACTGGGACTATAAAAGGACACTATACGCGTACCTTGTATTCTTAGCTGAAAAAAGCTTTCTTAAAGCCTACACCGGAGTTACACGTGATAATATCGAAATACAACATTATTATTAGGTTGGTGCAAAAATAATGTCGTTTTCTCACATAGTAACATATGTAAGAAAATTATTCTTATTATTTTTACACCAACCTAATAATAAAAATCAGCTAAATTTATTGGTTTATTAGTCCTCTCGGCATCATAATCAAATGGAGGACGAACAATTGGCACAAACCTGAGGAAAGCTTATTCGGAATTTAATTTGTTGGTACTCAATCTGTATACATTAAGTCCTACCAGCCACATCTGTAAGTAAGAGTAGATTGCATAATGAAAGATAATTCCATCTGTAATGGTGATATTTTCTATATAACATTTGGTCTTTGATGTTCATTGTTAGTCCCTGTTCACACGTTCTCGATTTGGCTTTGAGAATAGAGGATAGAGAAAATGGTTTATCATATGGTCTGAATTTTAAGTCTATTCCATTGGTGTACAGCAAGCCCACATTTTCAGGTTTAGATACTTCATAGGACTTCTTTTTTTCGCTGAAAGTGTCAGATCAATTTGGTTAAAACCTTAGTCCATTGGGCCATAATGAACTGTTCTCCTCAAAAGTTATTACAAGAAATAAAATTTATTAGGGATATATTTTATGAGTAACCTTGTGCAGTAAAGAATAAATTCAAAGATTGCATTATTTCGTAGGCGTAAATGATATTGGTGAAATTTTAAATGCATAAATGTTGGCCAGGAAAATGCCTGTCTACTTTGAACTGCAATGAATTGGTGATACTTATGCGAGTTTAGCTAAGAAAATCTCGGTCAGCATTTGGTACTCTTATTTAATATATATATATATATATATATATATATATATATATATATATATATATATATATATATATATATATATATATTAATGCATGTTTGATTAAATAATATAGACAAGTTTTGTCTACTTATTTTAAGTAATATATTGTCTGATAAGCTTAATAACATTATCATTGAAAGACGAAAGGTTATCACCATATTGATACATGTTTAAATCCAATCTAAGCTTTCGGCTTAGATAAGCCATTACCAAAGATGACAATTATATCATCCGTGTATTGGTCGATATATTGAAATGTAATTGTCATCTTTGATAATGGCTTATGTAAGCCGAAAGCTTAGATTGGATTTAAACATGTATCAGTATGGTGATTACATTTCGTCTTTCAATGATAATGTTTAGCTTATCAGACAATATGAAAGGAACTTAGTTAAAATAAATAGGCAAAACTTGTCTATATTATTTAGTGAAACATGCATTAATGATAAATTCACTGCCTAAATATACACAATATATATATATATATATATATATATATATATATATATATATATATATATATATATATATATTGCAAATTTACGAGTCACGTTCTCGTCTTTGGCCGTGTTGAAATCTGTTCAAAGTACAACCTTTCAGAAAAAAACTGTTATAAAGTTAATATGATGGCTTATGTTTAAAACAAAACAAACAAATCTCAAAATCGAGAAAGAAAATATATATCCAATGTCTAAATCCCAGTGCACAAAAAACCAAAAGAAATCACGAAAGTGTTCAAAAGTCACACCTGAAAAAATATTCCGATCGTATTAAAAAATTGTAGCATCACATTGCAAATGACATCGAATCTCCCTCGCGACGTCGGCCATGTTGAATTTAGACGCCAAAAAGTTACAGGTCCGTTTGTCCGTCGTGGTAAGTGAATTTTCCACTACAAGAATAATTTCTGTTATATATTCTTTTAAATATGAGAGCGTCGTTGGATATTTAGTCAAGACAACTGAACGTCTGGAGAGGAGAATTTCCCAGCATGCCCCCAAAATTATCAAGAGAGGTCGTCTGAGTCATAATTTACATAAGTCTCTTGTTTTCTGGTTTGCTATTGCGGAAGTTCTTATAACAAAATTATCCTCAATGTGCTACGGTGTACCGGGAAATGATGTTCTTAGTGTAGATTGCACCCCTAATGCAATGTACTTGTGTTTTCATTTAGTCGGTAAGTGCATTTATTTTATTATAATCGATCGAGGTTTGTTAATCGGATAACTGACAGTATTCTTTCCTGTATTATCTTGTTTATAACTCCATCTTTAAAAAAATGTCTGTTTTCTTTGCCAACATTAAATATTATACTGAAAACAAAATCTTTAACCCAATTCGATTAAAGATTTCGGTATTACTAATTTGGGATACTATTAATTTTGATTACCCCTTTTTATATTATTCATTATTCTTAATGCTTTAACCTATCCATCTTGTTCCCTTACATAAAATGTGCCCCTGTAAATATATGATACTTGCTCCAGTAGCCACAATCTTTGGGGTGGCTCGAACGTGAGATTGACCATGCAGTTTCCTGATATAAATTTTATAGTAACTATTAAATTATTAATACTTACTATTCGGTATTGATCATCGTATTACACTCAATTTGAAATCTGGGGTTTAGATTAAAATTGGAGCGTTGCAATTTCGTTCCGGTGTTCAGTGAATGATTTAACTCTGTCAAAAAATTCTGTACACTTATGGAAAACAAATAATTTAATTTTTTTTTTGTTCTTTTTTTCCAATTAAACATTCACGTCGTTCGTAATAAAACAGAGTGAAATAAATCAGAAACAATAATAATATAAAAATATTCACTTTATTAAGTCAAAATGGAGAATAAACAAAATATGCATTTAGGTTGTGGCCAGCGATGAAAATCGATTCTTTTTTCCTCATATGGAAGTTTAGTTTTGTTATTTCTCAGTAGAAAAAAGTAAAATTTCTTCATTTTTATCAACAGTGGTAAAATAAATATATTTCATTTATGAATCTTTTACCGGAACTTTTTTCTATGTGTATTATCTAAGTTCTCGCCGTTATAAATATTTGCCATTATTTTTATTACATTCGATTGTGAAATCTCGATCACCCATCCTCACAAAAATTCTTTTTTTTTCTTTGTTTAATTTCAACTAATTCATGTCCTGATTTTCAAAATTTAAATTGAATCTGATAATCTTCCTTTTTCTGGTAAATAATATTTTCCTTCATATTTATCATGCATGCTAGACCCGTTTTATAGCTTATACATATTTTGAAATTTCAGGTTCTCATTGACGAAAGGGAATATTTAAATGCTAAGAGCGAGAAAGCAGGACCAAAAGATAGTTTACAAATTGGAACTAGTGACAAAAATGCTGTCAAAACATAAAAAAGTGCATCTGAAGCATAGAGATTAGACAGACCGATAGAAAGTTAGCAACAACAGGATTCTACACATGTCGCTTCTTCATTGGATATGTCCCCAAGAATGTTATTCAGTGAAACAACAACAGTTTTGTTTTGAGCCGATGTAGTTCACATTCGTTTGCATCTGGTTTCTAAGGTAGTGCTATGAGAATAAATCGACTTATGTCTTCCGATATATCACCATTGTTTCGAATTTCATTTATTTCTTTAATTTTGTCTATACCGAAATCGTCTAAGGCAGTCCGTATTTCTATTACAATTCCATCTGGCCCTTCCGCTTTTTTTCTGTTAAATTTAGCGCAGATTCAACTTCAGATTTTAATATTTATGGTCCGTCGATATTCCTGTGTATTTCCACAAAAATTTGAATAATTTCTTATGAATGTTAATAATTTCTTAATAACTTTATAAATAATTTTCTAAAAGTTGTAAATGATTACATGATACATTGCACAATGTTTAAGTCCTGTTAAAAGTCAGATTTTGCGAGTGAAGTCTTTTAATAAAAACAAAAAAATGAAATTTCAGATATTTCTATAACATTCGACTGTCTATAAGTTTCCATTGATATTATCTGAATGATATCATCGCAAGGAACCAAAATGGAGTGTGTCTTTACAATTCTATGACATAATATTAGTTTATTTTGAAAATAAATTGGTCATTTAGGAAAAAATCGAGACTCGCCAATTGCCTTCGTATATACGGAGGTCAATCAATTTCTAAAGGATTTGTATTCAACTTTCTTAGCAGCCATTATTACGCGTTAGATTATCATGAGAAACAATTCAATATCTCTGAATCTGCGTTATTAAATAAAAAAAATATCGCTGAGACCTGAAGGTAATGTATCAGACTTTAAAGCACTGAAATCATTTAATCGATAAAACCAATCATTTATTCATAACGATCTTCAAATTATATTTGTTGCTTCCTATCTGCAAATTATTCTATCTGCTTTTTTCTACTTACAATCATTAGTTCCCATTAATTTAACCGACACTAATAAGCGTTTATTAATTTATCAGAGATAATTTAGATTCTATTGGCTATCACATTAATACAAACTTTCTTTATCTTTTCTTTTTATTAACATGATCATTCCATATATATATATATTATTATAAATCTAGACATATATTCACATATACTTGCATGGTTATGCATATATATATATATATATATATATATATATATATATATATATATATATATATATATATATATAATTTCTACCTCAGGTGTTATAGATACATTGCTCAATGTTATAGAGCATAGGTATTAAATATATTTTAGGGAATATACATAATATCCAATATCGATTGCACGACATTAAAGATATAGTTTTCAGTTTTCTTTTATGTCGTAGCTGAAGTCATTTCCATTGATTTACGAGGTCCTTTTATAGATTTTTCTTTCATGGTATGCCATGATTAGGTTGGCATATTTTGGTGCAAGCTTTGTCCCCATGGCTGTTCTTCATTTGTGTTGGTAAGGTGTTTCATTGAACATAAAATAGTCGTTTTTTTAGATGAATTCTATAATGAAATTTCCATTGATACGATATGATGAGCAAACCTTCATAGCCAGTATTTAATGGCCTTTATTCCATAGTTCTGTGGGATCTTTACAACATAGATTCACAAAATGCATTGGGACTATCTAAATATTATGGTTTACGTCGTTTGGTAGATGATTGAGAAACTGTAGACCATATCGGAGGAACTCTGAACGTGTTTGATGAGAGGTTTCATTAGGATCTCTTGTTAATTGCTTAAGCGGTGTGTCTCGTAAATGCACCTTGCTATAATAGATCTTAATTTTAGGTCGGTTGCTGCGGGTGTATTCATATAATCAGCTTTTGTTATATTGCCTGTTTCGTTGATGGGTTTATTTTTGTGTACTTTAGATAGTCAATAAAAACTGCTTGTTTTACATCTAAAATTGGTAATAGTCACATTCCTTAGAAGTTGGACAGCCTCGGTATAGATGTATTGGTAAGTTTTTCTTCACTTTATGACGTTGGCAGTGTCTGGTTCTGTAGCATATGTTGTATAATACTTGTTTATTGTTTCGTATCCATAATAAAAACTGGGCTTCGTTTATCCGTTTCTATGATAACAATATTTTGGTCCAATTTTAGATCATTTACTTACATCCATTGTTGTCTGGTGAAGCTGGACTTGCTTTGGGGCATTTCAAGTTTGTCAAATGAGAAGTTGAAAATCCAATTAAAGAATTCATCAAGAGCTTCATTTTTGCATATTTGGTGGTTGATAATATTATTTAATGTTTACCTGCATTTTTTCTGCTAGCCTTGGTCTTTTAAAGAATTCTGAATCATCATCTTTCATTTCTGCTACATTTTTGGTATTTGGGGTGTTGGTTTGAATTTTAATAATTTGCATAGGATGTGCATTTGTGTGGGTGTTAATGATTTTTCTGAAAGTTTGTCTATTTTCAGTTTCTTGTGATTTGGAACCATTTACTTCCGGTTTCTTAATAAAAAACGCTTAATAGGTATTATGTATATTGTTTCTAATGTAGGTATTTTTTATATTGTGATTATTATGTATTTCTGGATTGTATATGTTGTTCTGTCTCTGGTACCTGTTTGTCAAGTGTTGGCTTTGGTTCAACCGTGGGTTATTTCTATAATTCCGAGTTTCTAGTCTTTTTTCTATGAAGTTGTAATCTCTATTTCGTCTTCTATTGTTATATGTATTTTCTTTGTGTTTTTTTTTCTTGGGTGGTATTGGCTTTGTCCGGAATTGTTTATGTACATTCTACATTTGGCTGTTTTATCTTATAGGAACATTATTTTTTTATAAATAATAATAATAATAATAATAATAATAATAATAATAATAATAATAATAATAATGAACATTATAAATAAAATAAAATAAAACAATCACATAAAAATGCTGTATAACATAGATTAAAAAGAAACATAAATAATAAAAATATTCCCAACATGCAACAAAAACTGTCCCTCCCGGAAATACGAACATCACGCCAAAAGACGTTAAATTCAAGAAAATACACACTCCAATACACACAGAAAAATATAAATAAATTGTATGAAATTAACATACAATTTACCATGCTTTCCTGTTATTTGTTACGTTTCAAGTATTTTTTTCTCTCTCCGTGAACACGAGGCTAATTTCTGTTGCTATGATGTGAGTGACCCTCAAAAACTCATATTGTTGTTTATTTATATGTTGAAATGATGGTGGTAGTTTTGGAGAACTTCTGATTCGCCTTTTGTCAAATGTTTAGGCTAAATTTTTGTCTATAGTGCAATTTCCTTTGATGGCAGGGTGTTTTGTTCGTGTGGCTATTGTTTACTATCTTAGAAAATGGATATTCTGTGATGAATTCTATTTTAAATTGTTCTTCATAGTTTGAGAGCCAGTTTGTGTTTATATATACATCGATTGAGCACTGTAGAGAGTAAAAACGGAACGTATAAAAAGTCACTGTTATTGCTGATAATGCAAGACTCTCCAAGCCGATTGAGTTCTCTGACTGGTGTGTTTATAAAAAATATATACACGTTTCATTAAAAGAGACCGACAAGATACTGTGGTTAAGTTTTTTTTTTATTTAATTTTCCTTGTATTCTCATAATTCTCTTATTTTCGGGAACGGGGATTATGTAGAAATTGTCCGAATGTTCTGTATGTCCGGGCATTTTTGGCTATTCTTTTAGCCCTTATAAAGGAGGATTTTCTTTTTTCTTTTAAGTCAATATAGTGATTGTTTTACGTATATATCTACAGTTATAGAAATCTTTTATCTTCCAAACACGGTCAGCAAGTTCCTATAACTATAAATAAAACATTCCTATAACTCTAGATACATACATACATAAAACAATCCATATATTCGAAAATTACTCATTTTTTTGTTATTAAGATGGCAAGGAGAATTTGATGATAGTGAAATTTACTAGGGTACATTGTCAGTATAAATATGGCTCTGTGCAGGCACCTCGGCGTGGTTTAATGGTTATCACGCTTGGCTCGCTAAAATATTACGACTGAGTAGTGAGTTCGATCCTCATTGGCTGTTCCATACTTCCGGACTTGCGCCACATCTAAGCAGCGCTTAGAAAACCACTAAATATGGCTCTGTGGAATTAAATCACGATAATCTTAACGATTTCATGAGTTAACCCTTATCTTTCCACTATATCCTCATAAACTTAATAGTTTGCCTCCTCCCCTTCTGCTCATACAACAATCTCATTCAGTAACTGTTGTAAACTAGGGAATAATAAACAAACGAAGGTTGGTAATGAACACACATAGAAGATACGCCAGCGGCGCGTAGAAGAAGTAGTCAAATGTTAGCAGTGAGTCAAGTGAATTCCACAATGAATCTCCAACAGCAGGATATCAACAATAATACAGACATAGCTAATTTAATATTAAAAAAAAAATTATTCTAAAGATATTATTTTATCAGTGTAGAATAAATATGAAAGAATAAAAGTGTTAAACTCTGAACAATTTTTTTCCATTTCTCAACTTGCCAATAAATTGTAGGATAGACAAATTGGCTAATAATTACTTAAAGACAGTTCGAAAATTATCTATTTCCGAGTATTTTAACGCACTAAAATTAGATCTAGTTAATTTGCTTTGGAAAAATTTCAAAGTAGTCGAATTCTCAGATTAAGACATACAGACAATATAGATTGAAATAAAGAGGTAAAATAAACTGCGACAGACAGATAGATAGATAGATAGATAGATAGATAGATCTGAACAGACAGTGATAGATAGATAGATAGATAGATAGATAGATAGATAGATAGATCTGAACAGACAGCAATAGATAGATAGATAGATAGATAGATCTGAACAGACAGTGATAGATAGATAGATAGATAAGGAATAGACTGAGATAGATAGATAGATAGATAGATCTGAACAGACAGTGATAGATAGATAGATAGATAGATAGATAGATAGATAGATAGATAGATAGATAGAAAGAAATAGAATGAGATAAGGAGATATCAGCTCATTACGATATATATATATATATATATATATATATATATATATATATATATATATATATATATATATATATATATATATATATATATATAACTACAAAGCATTATAATGATAATAAGAAGATGGAAACTTTAATTATTCATTTCGTTTATAATTCTATTATAAACGAAATAGATAATTTAAGTGTCCGTCTTCTTATTGTTATGTATATCTATATCTATCTATCTATCTATCTATCTATCTATATATATATATATATATATATATATATATATATATATATGTATATATATATATATATATATATATATATATATAGAGAGAGAGAGAGAGAGAGAGAGAGAGATAGATAGATAGATAGATAGATAGATAGATAGATAGATAGATAGATAGATAGATAGATATGATTCAACTGAGAGAAGTGGCAAGGATGAACATAAGTAGACTAATCCTTACATTTGACCAGAGTGAGATCGAGAGATTAGAACATGAATGTTTGTCTGTATGAATATTGGCTCTGTTACCAAAAGCCAGCAAATATAAATCATCGCATTTCAAACACGGTATGACATTGGATACTCCTGTGGTGACATTTAACTTTCCCCGACCTCTGGTGTTACGTGTGCAATAGGAATGGATCAAGCAAGTCTTACCGCTCACCGTGCAGAGCGTTGTGGATGACCATGGTTCCTTCCCCCGAACAAAGACAATACATGATTTACGAGAAGTTTATATAATAAGCTTAATCCAACAATCCATACGGCAGGTTCAAAGCTGGGTGTCTTTATTGATGTCACGACACCAGACACTGCAGAACAGAATACCAAAATTGCTTAAAATTGGATTGAGTTGCATTGAGACTCTGCAGCTATAGATGTAACCACAATGTTCGCCGACATGAGCCAAATCGGAATTTTATCAAGCGCGGTGGAAAGGTCTATTCGAACGCAAGAAACCTTAGCTGTTTGTTTGCATACCTTTCTGCCGTGGTGAATTGTTAATTATTGGCCAATTGGTAGCCACTGAATTTGGCCATGTTTCAGACAAACCTAAACTTGGTAATTATAAAATAAAGCATTTTCTTCTATGGAAAAGCATATCTATATTCATTCTGCTGTTGACCTCCTGAAATATCGACACGTCCATATTTTAATTAATCTGGCCAGTGTTAATTTAAAGTAGAAATTTAATTAAATTTTTGACAAGAAATCCGAGTAAATAATCAAATAATTTAGAAATATTCACTTTTAAATATTGTGGGATTTTTGCTGATTCGGGTTCTGACATTTTCCAAAGAATTCTACATAAAGAGTCAGATCTATGGAAGGGACTGACATTTATAATGTTCTAAAAATAAGAATGATAAGTAAAATCCAGATCAAAATTAATTACTGCTTTATCAAGCTTTGTCGTTTCTCCCTCCCCTCTTTCTCTCTTCCCTCTTTCTCTCACCCCTCTTTCTCCCTCTCCTCTTTCTCCCTCCCCTCTTTCTCTCTCCACTCTTTCTCCCTCCCCTCATTCTCTCTCCCCTCTTTCTCCCTTCCCTCTTTCTCCCCCCTCTTTCTCTTGTTCTCGCTAAAAATGATAAAAAAGATAACTGGAAGAACAAAATTCATTTCTGGTTCTAGCTTTATCTATCTATCTATCTATCTATCTATCTCCTCTCTTTGTTTATAACTATCAATCTCAGTCTTTTCATTATCTATATCCTTTTTCACTTTGTTCATCTCTATCTCAGTCTTTCTCTCGCTCTCTTTCTTTATCTCTTTCTCATACTCTCTCTCTCTCTCTCTTTCTCTCTCTCTCTCTTTCTAAAGTGATAAAAAAAGTAAAATAAAAGACAAAATTAATTTCTGGTTCATCAAGCTTGATCTGCCTATCTATCTATTTCACTCTTTCTCTCTCTCTCTCTCTCTCTCTCTCTATCTATCTCTATATATTTATCTATTTCACTCTTTCTCTTTTTCTTCTTTCTCTCTCAATCTTTCTCTCTCTCTCTCTCACTCTTTAAAATGATAAGGTAATGGAAAGGAGAAAACTAATTTATAGTTCAAGCTTTATCTATCTATCTAACTTTTTCTCTCCTTCTCTCTCTTTATCTATCTAGCTGTCTATTTCACTCTTTCTTTCTCTTTCTCTCTCTCTAAAAACGGTAAAAATGTAATAGAAAGAACAAAATTAATTTCTAGTTCATGAAGCTTGCTCTATCTATCTATCTATCTATCTATCTATCTATCTATCTCTGTCCTTTCGTATCTATCTATCTAAAAACGGTAAAGAAAAAGAAAATTAAACGAAAGAACAACATTAATTGCTGGTTTTTCATTGTTAGTTTTCTGTCTGTCTTAGTAATTGGTTTTGCTATCGATATAAACCTATCTATCTATCTATCTATCTATCTATCTATCTATCTAAAACATATTTGGCGTACATTATAAATGCTCTAAACGCTTGAATAACTCTTCATGTATATATATATATATATATATATATATATATATATATATATATATATATATATATATATATATATATATGTATGTATCTATGTATCTATGTATATATAAAGAAAGAACAGTAGGATATATAATCTGGTGTTCTTATTGATGTTTTTTTTTTATTTTACAAAACAGTGCTAAATGTAATTTACAGAGCATAAATATTATAAATTAACTGATTTAAAATATTGTTTATTCGCTACACAGTAATAACCATGTTTCAAATACTGAAGCTAAAAACTTCAACTTTAATTATATAATTAAACTAAAAGCATTAGTTCTGTTTCATCTTCAAGAGAATTTTGGAACTTTTCCAAAATTTGCTTGAAGATGAAGCAGAACTAATGCTTTTAATTTAATTATATAATTAAATTTGAACTTTTTAAACATGGTTATTACTGTGTAGCGAAGAAACCATATTTTAAATTTGTAATATATATATATATATATATATATATATATATATATATATATATATATATATATATATATATATATATATATATATATATATATATATATATATATATATATATATATATATTATCCATTACTGCTATCCGCTATCCATTACTCCACCGTACCTAGGATAGCGGCTAGGATTGAGAAATCGGAGAGCCGAGTTCGAACTCCAGTCGAATCCATTACATTCACTTACGTGCTAATACTCTTGGGAAAGGTATGAATCTGCTTCTTCCCCCCCAGCTGTGGTTAAATAGCAGGAGAGACCGGGTTCTATAGCCTTAGATGGCAACTGGTCTACCACTGAAAGAAATGGCAACCTACAGCGGAATAAATCTGCCTTGTCAGTTATGTATCGAAAGAGACATGATCGCTTAAGCGTGTATCACGCATGGCACATAACTGCCTCATCTGCTACTATTAAAACTGAAATAGTTGCATAGCTTTTCTTATGGATAATAAGGGTGGGAATTTTTATCATAGTTAATAATTGTACTTGCATTTCTTGTCGTTCATAAAAAGAATGAGTTTCTGTTCTTTTTCAGCAATGATTACATTTGACATTTCCATAATAATGACTGCTTTTGTCATTATTGATAATGAGGGATGTTTTTCTTTTCATTGCGAAAAACTAAATTTATGTCATTGCCTGTAAAGATTATTGTTTTTAGCTAAAATGATCACTGCTTCTGGGGAAACAAATAATTTTCATCGATTTTGTCATTGCTAATAATGCTGAATTCTTCTGACACTGAATATTATGAATGGTTTTCTTCCTAGAATTTATTATAAATCTTTTATCATTGCATTTAATGATTGTGTTCGTAATTGATAGGAACTTTTTTTTTTTTTTTTTTGCCAGTTTTTTTTGATAAATGCTGTATCTTATTTTAATTCCTACCAACCTGCTTTACCTGGCTTAGTTATTTCCAGGAGTAATAATACCTTATAGCTCTTGGCGCCATTGGAGTAACCAGACCCCACAAGAACATCAACGCGTGAATCATTTTGGTATACCTCGTATTTCTAAAAAAAATCGAAGGATTTTCTATTTATTAATCCGTCACATTTTATTAATTACGCATTATTTTTAGTGGATGCCCATATTTGAGTAGACGTGTATCTATTAACAAGTATATATTTTCTACTGTCCTGAATATTCAAAAGTTCTTAAAGAAAAAAAAATAGTCTCTGGCAAGACTCGAACCTGCATCCCATCGATAATCAATAATTTTTTTTTCGTTAATAAGATCGATGTTCAATAATAATTCTTTTAATACGATTTATCGAGTATTGATGTCCCTGTCCTGAAGAGAACGTAGAAAATGATTAAAGATCATGATGATTAAATTCCTATTTGCAAAAGAAATTATTTTTTTCTTAGGTGATAAAATTAAAGCCATTTGAAATAATGCTAGTGTTGATAGTTTTGTGGCAAACCCTCCTACAGTAGAATGAACTCTTCCTCCTCTCATAAATACAAACTGCGAGAGTCGGATAGAAGAAGTGAAGTGGAGTAGTAGACGCGGTACTAATGTAATTATTACTAACGCTATTGTTTTGTATATATCTTCAATATACTTTTTCAACCTACCTTCGTCTTCAGTGTTTTTCTTTCTGGCCCCTAAACAGGCCACAACAGATAGCCTTCATTCATAAATAATGATTTTTTTTTAACTCGTCAAGCATGACGATTGCTTTTACTATTGTAATAATTACGAATTTATTGATTGATTATAATGGGAAATGAGTGTCTTTAATCATGATGGCCCAATATTTCCATTATCTATCCGAATGAAACCCGGTTCTATTCTAATAAAAATTGTTTTGTTGTGTCAAAGCCCTGACTCCAACACGACGCTCTGAATCTTTCTCTTTTATAGATATATATTTTTGTTTTTCTGTTTTTTAGATCCTGAACGTTACTGTCCAAATTTGTAAACAACCTGCAAATCGAAATCCGTTCCTGTATTGATGACCTATATTCAATCTAATATTTTTTCTCGATAATCAATTCAGAATTGTCGGAATTTAGAGACATGGGATATGAAACAATATCCAATAAGTCTCAGTTTCAAAGAGATTTAAATCCCAAAATTACTTCAGTCACACCCATAGGAAAAGCTAAATCATTTCACTAATTACAAAAAAAAAAGTTATTCTTACCAAACGTTGACAACGATCGTTATGGATGTTTGGCCTTAATTGATTGGAATTGCAAATTATTTAATTTCGCTCATCAGTATTTAGAATATTTTCAAAGGAATTATCTTTTTAGTCTGTTAGCAGACAGAATGCAGAAAAATGAATTTAGTAGCAATGAATTATTGATTATTCGTGTGTAAATTCTAATTACGTCTTTAATCCAAGGCTTTCTTTCTTCTTTTTTTTCATTCATTTCCTTTAGATTTTTTTTTATTCAATCAGTTTTTCGTTGTTTCTTTTTCAGCATTATGAAAATTTTCTTCAGCAATTTCTTTTTTCCTCCTTCTACTTTCAGGTGACTAACATTTTTCATTCATTACTTTTTTTTTTTTTTCAACATTTTCTTCTTTTCAGGCAGGTTTCTCGTCTCTCTTTTTATTCTTTCAATGATCACATATTTTCCATACAAATATTTTTTTTTTCATTTTTTGTCGTTTTGCTTTCATTTGTCCCACATTTTTTCATTTCTATTCTGATCACTTCAGTTTTCATTACGTTTTCACACCATTTTTAACCAAATCATATTTTTAATCATTTCACCCCAAGCAAGGCAATCATGTCACTAGAATGCAGGACATTGCAGAGAGTGAAGGGGAATGAGAAGACTTTACTGAGGATGATTGAGGAAAGAACAAAAAAGGAACAGTGTTAAAGAAGACAGTAGATGGCGATTGAAGATACATTTAAATTTCTGTACAGAGTTAAGAGAGGGACAAAAAATGTACAGACTTCAAAAAGACAGACGATGGCAATAGAAGATGAATTTAAATTTTTGTAGAGGTTTGAGGAAAGGACAAAAAAGGAACAGGATTCAAGAAGACAGATGATGGCGATTGATGTTGAAATTAAATCTTTCTAGAGGGTTAAGGAAAGGACAAAATAAAGGAACAGGGTTCAAGAAAACAGAAGATGGCGGTTGATGTTAAAATTAAATCTTTTTAGAGGGTTAAAAAAAGAATAAAAAATAGGTTTATTGATTGAAGACAGAAGATGGTGATTGACGTTGCATTTAAATTTTTGTATTGGTTTGAGAAATCGAGTAAAAAGGAACAGTGTTCAAGAAAACAGAAGATGGCGATTGACGTTGAACGGTAGCGAAAAAATCGGGATGGAGTTCCACATGTGATAAGTCCCAGAAAAGAAACTGCTAGAGCTGACGTAGCAGTTGCGTGTATATATTTCAACGGTAAAACGATGAGACCTAGTAACCACTCTAGTAGCACGCTTAAATTCATTTTGTTCGGGCACCAGTGAAAAAAAGGTCATCAGTACAGTTGTTATGAAAATATTTGTAGACGACCCACATCGCGTCGATGAGAAAGTGACTGAAGTCGAGATGCCTGATAAGGATCGATTACATTACAGACAATTGTTTGTTTGCCTCATTCCTTTTTTATCTCACTCTGTACATATTTCTTTCTTTTTTTCCCCACTTCATTCACTTTTTAGTTACTCTTATTTTCCTGTCTCTGTCTTTTTCTTTCGCCTTTTCTTCTTCCTCGACCTTTCTTTCAGTCTTCCATTTTCGTTTCAAAATATTTCTAAAGAAACCGATCTTCATTTTCTACTTGATTCATAATTAATAACGACATCTACCTAAATTTATTCCTTTGAGTCTGGGTTATTTTCACTGACAGTATTGAAATTTAAGGTTACGTCTACATTTATCTGAATCAAAAGATTTGATCAACTAAAGATTATGAGCATGAACTGTAATGGATTTTTAGGAAACGCGTCACTTCATGTCCGACACAAATACTGAACATGAACCGATGAAGAAGAAATTAGATTTGAAAGATATTAAAATAATCACATTATAACTAAAGGGTTGATGATGTGTTTAGAATTACTTCACATTTTTTACCAAGGATATTTTATTGTTTTGATCGACGTAAATCTTCAGCTTTTGTCAGTTGTACATTTTATATTTATTTTTTATAGTAAAGTTAAAATGTCAGATATGAAGATTCTTTAAAATATAAAAATGCGGAATCGTTATAGAGGAAGAAAATATTTTTTTTATTAACGTTCAACGATTACAAGGCTCGAGAGTCAATCGAGATAGAGGATTTGTGTTAAAATGTTTATGATGAAAAGGAAAGAGTTGCAATCTTACCACGATAGGAAAGTGTCTGAAGATGAGACATCAGATCATGACCAATAAAATTACTGATTCTTCTTTGGATTTTATCAAGAATCAGTTTCATAGCATTCATTTCATCTCTAGTCGACAGAATGTGCCGTCTTCTTCATTTCAGTGAGCAGTCCATTTGGAATCGGGACGAGTTGACCAGCAACATTCATCTGCCACTGGTCAGAGGGAAACTGAAAATCCTTTTTAGATTTTTCCTGTCCCCAAAGACAGTCACGTGGGTTCTCTTCGTCCTTGACCTGGGTACGCAGGAAGATGGGGCGCAAATCACGCAGTGTTTGTGTGATGGTCAAAATTTCAATCAACGCTTAGCAGGGTCTGATCACGGGAATCGCAGCAGAAGATCCTGATGGTGCCCGGTATTCACTTATGGTCAACCGCCTGATCGCTGCGAAATTTTGGAACCAGGTCATTCTCGCGTCGGGTCGCTTCAAAGTTCACGGACCTGTGGCTTGTGGGTGGAAGAGTAGGTAAAGAAGGAAAGAATTTGTGAAGAGAAGATGAGGGTATGGCTGATCATGGAACATATTCGCTCGCAAGTTGAAAGTATTGGATTTTATCTATTTTTATTTATTTTTTTTTTTATATCTAGCTAATTTTCGACGAGAATTTCGAATTTTCTTTGAGGTGCTTTTTATCCTTACGCCTATCTGCTTAATGAAATCGTGGGTACATCATAATATATATATATATATATATATATATATATATATATATATATATATATATATATATATATATATATATATAGTCATGGAAAGAGGGAAAGGGTAAAACGCCAACTAACTTCACAATGCAGGTTTTGACCATATGGTCTCTTCAGGCAAGGGGAAATCCGGATTGCGATGTTGGTTGTCATTTTACCCTTTCCCCCTTTCCATGACTATATATATATATATATATATATATATATATATATATATATATATATATATAGATAGATAGATAGATAGATATAGATATAGATAGATAGATAGATAGATAGATAGACAGATAGATAGATATAAGAAAAGGCTAATATATATATATATATATGAAGAAATATACTCTTAAGATGTGCTATATTTATGGGACAAAGTGCTCAATATCAGAGATAGAGCGTCTGTAAATATAAAAGTGAACATAGAAGTCAAAACTTAGAGGCGACAGTCTGTTTCGTGCTAGATGCAATTGTCAGGCCACGAGTGCTGTTCTCGTAGCCTGACGATTGCATCAAGCATGAAACAGACTGTCGCCTCTAAGTGTTGACTTCTATGTTCACTTTTATATCTATCTATCTATCTATCTATCTATCTATCTATCTATCTATCTATCTATATATATATATATATATATATATATATATATATATATATATATATATATTGTTTAGTTTATTTGTAAGACAGGTATGTTATATATATTCAGTGTTGTTCGATAAAAGTGACTCACCTGATTTTTTTTTTACTACATGTTCTCTCCTCCGATGAAACGAAAGTTGAGCTAAATTAAAAGAAAAAGCGATCTAAAATCTGAAGAAGAAGCTTTGAAAGCTCTTTGAAGTTAGCAGTAAGTACTGTCAAGCATCCGTTCAGTATAATGTTCTGGGGATGTTTTTCTTTTCATGGAACTGGTTTCTTAAAACCTACTGAAAAGACCCTCAAGAGCGAGCAGTAGAAGAGCATTTTAGAGTTATGTCTCCTTTCTTCTGCTGAAAGGGTGCTAATCGACCCCACCAAGCTCATTTTTATGCAGGATAATGCTCCCTGTCACAAATCCAAATTGATGAAGGAATACTTTGATGAAAAGCAGGTGAGTGTTATGACATGGCCGTCCAAGTCGAGAAAGCAGTTGAGCAACAAAGAGGATTTGATTGTGAATTTCATATCTGAATGGAATTCAATGCTTAGAGATGAGATTTGCCAGAACCTAATCAAGTCAATGCCAAAAAGGGTTGAAAATATTATTCAAAATAAAGGAGGACCCATAGATTATTAAATATTTTGAAGTATATTACCTATTATAAATAAATTATACCTCTATTATTCTTTATTTAAAGCTGTTTGGTTATGTTTCTATTGATTACTAGCTGCAGGAAATAAGTGAGTCACTTTTTTGCACAGAGTTTTTCCCTAAATCTCATTTATATGCAAAATTCTAATTATCAATACAATACCTTAGGGAGAGTAAACTTATTTACTAGGTTTTCGGGAGGGGGTCTTTATATTAGGAAGATTAAAATTAGTTTGAACCCCAAAACATTAAGCGAAACAAAATTTAAGTAAGAAAAATCAGGAGAGTCACTTTTATCGAACATGACTGTATGTGTATATATATTAGGTTGGTGCAAAAATAATGACGTAATAATGTCGTTTTTTGTACGTATTTTTTAACGTTAAAAACGACAATATTGCGTTATTATTTTTGCACCAACCTAATATATATATATATATATATATATATATATATATATATATATATATATGAGAGTATGATATATGATATATATATATATATGTATGTGCATGTATCGACAAGAACAGCTAAGTTCTCTCTCTCTCTTTATATATATATATATTTCTCTCTGTCTCTCTCTCTCTCTATATATATATATATATTTGGGAAGTTAATAAGTAACTAAGATTTTGTAATTTCTATATAAATGCTAATGAACGTAAATAGCTTGAAGCGACAGCAAATTTTATTCGGGGAATGTTTGAATATGTCTATTATCTACAAAATGAGGTTAAATTCATTTGTGAAGTTCGTAAGATTCATTCTGGATATAAACAAGACATTGTTATCATAGCCTGGTCTTTTAGCGGGCGTGATATTAGTGAATAATGTTATTATGTGGGGAAGAAATACATTTTACAAGACAGTAAATGTAAAAGTCTTGTAAAGCTTATTCGTGCGGGAAAGGTATTCTGTTCTTCTTCTTCTTCTCTGTAGCTGGTCCCTTCAGGACGTTAGACGATCATGCCTCTCCACTATTTTTTTTTATCTTCTGTAGCTCCTAATAATATATCATTCCTAAGTCATAATGTACCATTCATTTAGTCAAAATCGATAGGCAAATTATGCGTTATTGTCCTCTGTCCCTCGTGTTTTCAATCTATCCTGTGAGTATCAAATTTGCCAAGTTTTCTTTTTTATTATGTACTCAAAATGTTTAATGTTATTTTACGACGAGTTGTCCTTTTTTTACTATTTTCTTTAAAACTTCGACGTTACTTTAGAAATAGATATTTGTTGCTTCGTCTCTTCTACATCTGTGAAGATATTGTCCAGTATTCACTCTCTTAAAGAAAGACGAATAACATATAATACTTCAGCGCTGAAATGAATTTCTTCTGCGTCTTAATATTAGGTTGGTGCAAAAATAATATCGTTCTCTCACATATATTACTATGTGAGAAAACGATTTTTTTTGCACCAACCTTATAATTCACTTAACAATTTGAAGGCCATTTTCGCTATAACAGAACTGGGGTTAGGAGAGATAGCAACAAAAAAAATTACTAAAAATTACAAAAGAAAAGACATTGGGGAGAACCATGAACACCCACATCCTAAAGGGACACGGTATATAAAAGAAAAATGATCCAGTGAATTCAGCGGCCCATTCAGAACAAGAGGACAGATATTACTTTACACTGTCCAGAAGATTTCTAAAAGAAAATAAATAATCTTTCGCAGGAGAGAGAGTTTTTAGTGTGAAAGAAAGATTATTATTAGGTTGGTGCAAAAATAATGACGTAATAATGTCGTTTTTTAACGTTAAAAAATACGTCAAAAAACGACATTATTACGTCACTATTTTTGCACCAACCTAATATTTAGGCAAGATATGCTGAAACATAAAAATGTTTTGAAGTGATTCGAAGAGATTATATGGTTCCTTCAATTATAAATATAAAACAATAAAAATGATTTAACGATATAACAATCAAGAGAAGTTTGAATGATTCAGCCGGGGTGAAAGTTTGAAAGATTAAGCGGAGGTGAAAGTTTGAATGATTCAACGTGGGTGAAAATTTGAATATTTCAGCGCGGCTGAACGTTTAAATGTTTCAGCGGGGTGAAAGTTTGAATGTTTCAGCGTCGGTGAAAGTTTTCATTGTTCAGCATGGGTGATAGTATGAATGTTTTAGCTGAGGTGAAGGATTGAATGATTCAGCGTGGGTGAAAGTTTGAACGATTCATCTGGGATGAAATATGGAATGATTCAGCGGGTGTAAAAGTTTGAATGATTCAGCGTGGTTAAAATTTTCAATTATTCAGCGTGGGTGAAAGTTTGAATGATTCAGCGGGTGTGAATTATTGAATTTTCCAGAAAGTTTGAATGATTCAGCGGGGGTGAAAATTTGAATGATTTAGCGGTGGTGAAAGTTTAAATGATTCAGCGGTGGTGAGAGCTTAAATATTTCAGCGTGAGTGAAAGTTTGAATGATTCAGTGGGTGTGAAAGTTTGAATGATTCAGCGGGAGTGAAAGTTTCAATGATTCAGCGGAGGTGAATGTTTGATTGATTCAGCGGGGCTGAAATTTTAAATGAGTCAGCGGAGGTGAAAGATAGAATAATTGAGCGTGGGTGAAATTTTGAATGATTCAGCAAAGATGATATTTTGAATGATTCAGCATGGGTGAAATTTTGAATGATTCAGCGTGGGTTAAATTTTGAATGATTCAGCATGGGTGAAAGTTTGAATGATTCAGGTCACTTGACTCATTTTCTTTGAGCTACAACATCAGGGCGAATTTCTTGCTGGAGAGGCCGCTTGCGACTGAGTGTGTATTTTCCAGTTCATACAATTCTTTTGAGGAAAGAGAATAAGAACATGTCTTTCTTGTCAACTTGTCAAAAGATATCTTTCTTGTCAGAGAAAATATATCACTATACAAACGAACAGTATAAAAGCAAGTGATATAATAAAAACTAAAGAATGAAATAAAGTTTCCCTAACGTCACTGATTAACGGCATCTCCCTATCTTGATTCGATAGGAAAATAAATAAATAAAGAAAGAAAGAACGAAAGAAAAAAAGAAAGAATATATTGGTAATTTTAATGATAAACAGCAAATCCCAATGTTTGGAAAAGAATGTGAGAAAAAATATTTTCGTATGTTCCCCGATTAACGGCATCTCCCCATCTTCGTTCGAGGGGAAAAGAAAGAAAGAAAGAAAGAAAGAAAGAAAGAAAGAAAGAAAGAATATTTTCGTATTTTCAATGTTTAACGGCATTTCCCTATCTTGGTTCTAACGGAAAATAAGAAAAAATAAAGAAACAAAGCAAACAAGCAAGTATATTTTTGTAATTCCAATTATTAACGGCATCTCCCTCTTTTGGTTCGAATGAAAAAGAAAGAAAGAAAGAAAGAAAGAAAGAAAGAAAGAAAGAAAGAAAGAAAGAAAATTTTCGTAATCTCAATGACTAACGGCATGTTGGTTGGAATGGAAAAGAAAGAAAGAAAAAAGAAAGAAAGAACCAAACAAATAATGAAGCAAAGAAAGAAAAAAGAAAGGCAGAAAGAAAGAAGGTCAGGAAACAGAAATTACGAAAGAAATTAAGGAAGAATGAAAGAAAAGATAATTTTTTCGTAATTTCAGTTATTAACGGCATCTTCCTCTTTATGTTCGAATGGAAAAGAAAGAAAGAAAGAAAGAAAGAAAGAAAGAAACATGATGAATCAATGAATGAATAAATGAAAAATATTTTCGTAACGACACTGATTAACATCATCCCCCCCTCTCTTGCTTTGAATGGAAAAGAAAAAAAGGAAAATGCAAAGACACGATGAATGAATGAATGAATGAATGAATGAATGAAAAATATTTTCGTAATTTCACTGATTAAAGGCATACCACTATCTTGGTCGAAATGGAAAATAGAGAAAGAAAGAAAGAAAGAAAGAACGAAAGTAGGAAAATAGAAAAATATTTTCGTAACATGCAAATGTAAAAGTTAGAATAAAAGAAAGAAAGAAAGAAAGAAAGAAAGAAAGAACAAAACATTGTCATAACTTCACGGCATAACGGCACTTCCTGATCTTCGTTCGTATGGAAAAGAAAGAAAGAAAGAAAGAAAGCAAGAAAGAAAGAAAGAAAGAAAGAAAGCAAGAAAGAAAGAACTTCTTCATAACGTTAATAATGTAATGTGTTTCCCTATCAAGCCATGAAAGGAGGAAAGGATGAGTGACCGATAATCAAGATTCGGCGAGAGCAACAATAATAAATTACATTAGTTAAAGATGGGTTAAGATTAACTATTGTTAATGGATTTATGAATCCTTTAATCCTAATTTCAAGTTGATAGAATGACGTGGTGCAATTGAGTGGCCATCTTGATCACCAGATTTAATACGACCAGACTTTTTTTGCATTGTAGTGAAAAATCATTTAGACGGGCTTAAACTAAGGATAAGTTCTGAATTAAAACAAGCAATTTATGATAAATTTTCCGAATTTAATGTCGTAATGTATGAA
This sequence comes from Acanthosepion lycidas, assembly GCA_963932145.1. Taxonomy (NCBI): domain Eukaryota; kingdom Metazoa; phylum Mollusca; class Cephalopoda; order Sepiida; family Sepiidae; genus Acanthosepion; species Acanthosepion lycidas. The sequence continues at coordinate 24,111,897 of OZ010610.1, forward strand.
ATGTTTTGTAGAAGTGTTGCTGATTACGTTCAGGGTTATATTGAACATGATATGAATCCTTTTAAACATGTTAAATAGTTTGGTAATCATAACAAATCATGTTTTGATATGACAATATTTTTAATTTTTTTAAACTACTTTAATTTTTTGTTTCAATTAAAGTTAATAAGTCAAAAAGGGCGTTACTTTTGCCACCCCGCTTATATCTTTGGAACCCACAGTGATTAGCAGCTTCATCTTATCCCTCCACGAATATCGAACAATTAAATGAATAAAGACGAAAATAAAGATAGCAAAAAGAATGAATGAATGAATGAATGAAAATTATCGGTTACAATTTAACAAATAAACAACAGGAAAGAAGAAGCAATGATCAAGGAAATATCTCAAGAGAGAAAGCTGATGATTTTATAGAAAACTAGCAGCATGGCCCGGCGTTGCCCGTGCTTGATTCAAAAATCGTACGACTCATACAGCAATCGCTATCACTTCACTTAAAATATTTTTGCCCTTCCTTGCCTTTAAAGGAGTGCCCTTTGCCGTGCTGATGTTGCTACATGCCTTACTTCTTGCCTATCTCACACTGCGAATTTTTTTCTAAGCTCTATACTAAACATTAAATCTGTTAAGAAAAAAGAACTAAACAAAATGAACACAAAACGATCAGCTTTAAAAAATGACTCGTAACTGGAAAAACCGAATGAAAAAAAGAATGTTAACAACAAATACTTTTTCACACCCAACCCAGTTCTGCGGAATCAGAATTAACGTTGAGTTTAAGCAAGCGAATGAGCCAATTGGAGTAAAGTGCCATGCAGATTTAACTTTTTCCCACTTGTGACGAATGCAGCTATCGATTTTTTTTGCATGCTAGTTAACATTCGTGTCAGTCAGCTGTTGGCTTTCACACTGGCCAATAGAATCTTCCTGCCTATTCGTGGCAGCCAGCTATAGGCTCCCACTCTGGCCGGTAAAAAATGGCCGCAAACTACATGAAAACTGCCGTAGAAGCATGAAAAAATCGATTATTTCCACCATCGATGGTAATTGTGAAATGCAATGTGGGTCTTGGCCTTCCCGCTAACTTGGAGAATGTGCATGTAAATTTTAATGCAAATCAATCGAAAATTGCGACCGTCCATTCGTTACACACACACATATACATCCTGCATTTTATATATAGAGATTCATGGTACAGAAGATCCTGAACGAGAAAAGAGACGAATTAAAATGAAATGCCAGAGAAAAATAAGGAAACAACTATTTCTAGCAAGAGAAGTGTTATGTTTTGCATATCTCCCTGCGTAGTAGTAGTCGTAGTGCAGTTCTCTGTGTCCTGGGTAGGTATATCCCCTATGTTCGGTATTTGTTCTTTATTTATACCCGTCTATTTAATTTCCATACGATACTACACTTCCCTGAATCGGAGAGCTCGTATACTCTTGTTTTTTTATTTTCTTTTACTATTCCTGATTATTTTCGCATTGTGTGTTCCTTCGTCTTATCTTTTTTGTTTTCTCTTTGCTAGTGATCTTGGTGTCTATTCATTTTTTAATTCTTGCAAATGAAACCACAGTTCTTTTCCATGTTTCTATGTTTCTGTGTCGTCCAGCGAATTTAAGGATTTATCGGCGACGCCCTTTTTATGTTTTGCACAACTCTATATATATAGTAGTAGTCGTTGTACAGTTATGCGTGTCCTGGCTAGCAACCGGGTTTGCTAGGCATAGCCCCTATGTTCGCCAGTTGTTCTCTATTTATACTTGTCTATCTAATTTGCATATTATAGTACAAGAACAAAGAAAAGGAAAGATTTCGCATCGTTATTACCAAGGTAAAATAGTATAATTGAAAATTTTAATTCCGTAGGTGTTCAAACACATTTTCTGATACTTGCTCTTAGCCATTCACTTAAAGTGCGTTTTTCTCAACGTTACCTTGAACTACACAAGTGTTTTCGGGTGATTTAAAATTAAAAATATATAACAGAATTAAACTATGTACTTATTTCATCTTTTTTCTTTCTAAGCTTATTATAATCCTTGCTAAGGGGGATAATCCAGCACCGGATAACATTATCATGTATTAGGGAACAAGTGACAACAAATCATATTATTATCAAAATCATTCTTTTCAGATAATCCCGGGGATTTTCCTCTTGTCAAAGAGGTCTACCGCATTTTTTCATGGACGCTATTTATCAGCTGCGTCATATTAATCCTCAATCTTGTCCTGGACATTTAAGTTGTAAAATGGCAAACTTGGATACTGGAGAGAGGTGGCAGAGTTAGATGATGGGATACAAGTTGCAAAACAGTACATAAACGTGAAGAATCAATACGCTTCTGAACACGACGAACACACACATATGACAATTGTTCACTCAATGGTGCCTCAGTGTAGAACTACAGCCCACAGAGAACTATTCAGGCTTGCACTTTCATGGTCTCCTGTGTTCGATTGCAACTTTGGAGAAAGTCCTTGAATCTACAATTACAAATATGCAATTATTGTAGCGTTGGCCTACGGGCGATAATGGGTATGTCCCCATTCGCATAAATACAGTAGTGAATACTTTATGTGGGCTAGAGTTGGAGATCTGTCTCCAACTGTGCTGGTCAAACTCTCTGCCTTCGGGCAAAAGGGATCCCCGGACGAGGCTATGTCCAGGGGAAAATCTCGTCTAGGGAAACAGTTACAGTAGCTGTTTGACCTGTAGCAGATCTCACCCGCCCAATCCGCTAGAAATCAGTCTCCCCACGCAATAGGACCCGAAAATATCACAAATTTGTAACCATCGACTACCATCAACTAGTTTGCCCGCCACACATTGAAGTTTATCGGGGTGTTTTGTTGTTAGAAGCGAACATCTATTTGAAGCAACTGGTGTTAGTAGGGTACCTGGTTGGAATCAAACGCGGCCTAAATACTTCCAAAGAAATACGATTGTTACTTCGTAAGAGGTGCCATCCCTCCCAGACGTCAAAACATTTTTAAACTGGACATTGAAGCAAATGGATTATAATCAAATATACCAATTAATATTATTATAATAAAATATTTTTGAATATTAGAATGTAAACAAAAAATAATAAAATAATATATATATATATATATATATATATATATATATATATATATATATATATATATATAGTAAAACATAATAGAATATAATTGCGATATATATATATATGTATATATATATATATATATATATATATATATATATATATATATATATGTCGAAATATATATAAAGGGAAATATATATAAGGAAATGCACTGTAACAGTGTAATAATGCATTTATTGACTTATTTAATTGCAATGTACGGAAAAATATTCGTGATAAAGATTGTGATAAAAACAAGCAGACATAATGGTTGTAATTTATTCAATCAGAGATGACAATATATATATATATATATATATATATATATATATATATATATATATATATATATATATGAGAGGGAGACAGACAGAGTTTGAATTAATATGAGATTTCTATTTACTATATGTAGTTGCCATCAGATCTTTACATAATTTTCACAATTTCATTGTGATATACGTAAATATTCGTAAATATGAAAATATTGTGATGAAAAGAAGCAGACATAATATTTGTAATTTATTCAATTAGACATGCCTAAAAAGAATTTGCTGTAAATATATATATATATATATATATATATATATATATATATATATATTTCTAGTACTGCCAAATCTAATCAAACATTTGAGGAATAAAAAATATGGGTTCATATTAAACATAAGATACAATAATATCCACGTTTAAAATGTAAGGTACCTTTCGACCGACACATTTTCAAACACAATCGTCGGTAATCTAAAACGGAGTACTAACAAGAAATTTTTTTTTATTAATACCGTAATAAAACAGGATGGTAAGGGGGGGGAGAAAAAAAAATTGTTTTACCTCATTGTACCCAATTGTTTTTTTTTTGTTTTTTTTCTCTTCTTCTTCCCCTCCCAATTATGGGTAAATAGCAGGACAGCCTGGATGGCAACTGGTCTAGGAGAAGTACAACACCTAATTCAAAACCTGCGGAGGGTCATTTGGGACCTCGTGGATACTGCACCGGGTTTCTGTATTCGGCTCTTTAAAAAGGGTGGTTGATTCTGCACAACGCCTTCAACTGTATAATCAAATCAAATGTGTAGGTTGTCTCGCTGCCAATTCCTAGGAACTGGGTGACCTGACCCTCATACGTCGTGAAAGAGTTCCCAGTAGCAATGGATCAACAGCCAGCGTCGAGCGTCGAGCAACGACGGGAGACGTCCACTATATATATATATATATATATATATATATATATATATATATATATATATATATAATTTATTTGAAAATTATAACATAAATATATTATAAAATCACTACAAAAATAGCCATTTTGTTTCAACACTTTGGTGTCTTATCAAGTGATGGTATTGAATGTAGAACCTACATTCATCACCATCACTTAATCAAGGACACATGGCACAGTAGATAAAGGGGTTAGTTTGATTTAGTGACAGGACCCAGAGAGTGTGAGTTCAATACCTGGTTAAGCCGGTGGAGATCTTGGAGACGGGAATTAACGGGAGATAACTGATAACTGGCATCCATTAAACATGACACATCGAGCAAAATAAAGGGTTCAGTTCGACATTCCAACACCCTGAAGAAGGCCGGAGCGTGCAACGCCCGAAACGTTGGGATAAATATGGCGACAAAAATGAGGGCAATAGTCCGAATAATGTAAATAGTATCCTAAAAGAAATAAACTTTTATACGAAAATATAATAGTGAATCCAATGCACACTTAATACAAATAGTAAAACCATCTTTCTGGTTTGACTTTCGACTGGACACAATGCAAGTATATCCAAATTAAATTGAGTCTGAATAACCCACTAGCGGTTGAAGAGACGTTAAATACCCAAATAAATTTTAATTTCTGCAGAATTCGACTGAAAAGTTATCGAAGACTTCGTGGTAAGTGACAACGAGTCATGACAACAATGGTGAATATATAATTGAATAAAATTGAATTATATCTTATTATTTGGAGAGTATACCTGATAAACAAAAGAATAAATTATGGCTCACTATTTTCTATAACAAAATTTTGAATTATTTAAGTTGTTGAATGAAGTTTGATTTTGAAATGTGTGCCATTTATTCACTTCAGATATGTCTCTGACTTTGTCTTTATTTTTTATATCTGTATTAAGTGCTTATAAGAGAGAAGTATTCGATATCGATGATACATTTAATAATCACATATGTTCTAGCCGATACCCCCTACAAATAAAATGATTGGCATCATAACAATATACAGTGCTCTTTGTTCTTAAGTTGTCTCGACCTCTGGCAAAGTTATTAATAATTCACAAAACGTCTACAGGCGGTAACCATCCAGATGACTATATTTTCCATCGATCCGTTTGGCTATTTGGTTATTTCACAATCCGCCCTGATCAAGAAGAAGGATTAGCGCAGTTCAAGATCATAAATAATGTCTTTCAAACGATAGATTATTATCAGGATTCATCATGTGTTATGATTGAAAAACATTATCATTCGACGCGATGTTTGGACTTGGGAATTTTATCGCCATGAATCAGAATTTAAATTCTTTATACTTTCTCATTGCTTGTGATTCAAAGTTGGGTCATTAACATTATTATACGTAACGTTCTAATAAATATGCCGTCCTTGTTAATTTTAATACTATATTTCAGCCGATGCGTACTTCGGCCTTTCTGTTTAATCCGTTATTAGAGACATTGTGCACAATAATTATAAAACTAAACAGAACATTATTTTCAGCATTAATCAAGTCTACTAAAAAATATAACAATAAAATGGGCGTCTCATTATATGTAATTTGATCTTTTCTCAGGTTCAAGTTTGGAATTAATGTATAAATACAAATCAGGACGAATATATTTCTAAATTTTTGACAATATATTATCGCATCTATTTAGACAATATTAAGACATCTATTTGGACAATATTAAAACATCTATTTGAACAATATATGATCTATTTAGACATACATTTAGATAAAGTATTATCTATTTAAACAATATTTGGACAATATTTAGACATCTATTTAGAAAATATATTATCTATTTAGACTATTAAAACATTTAGAAGTGATCTATTTAGACAATATTTAGACATCTATTTAGACAATGTATTATCTATTTGAACAATATTTAGACAATATTTAGGCATCTATTAGGTTGGTGCAAAAAATAATGACGTAATAATGTCGTTTTTTGACGTTAAAAATACGTCAAAAAACGACATTATTACGTCATTATTTTTGCACCAACCTAATATTTCGACAATATATTAACTATTTAGACAATATTCAAAACATCTATTTAGAGAATATATATTCTCTAGACAGATGTTTAAATATTGTCTAAATAGACAATATTTAATATTAATATTTACTTTTTAGACAATATATTATCGCATCTATTTTTCTGGATTTTAATAAATGATTGATTCATACCAAGCAGTATATCTGTTTAAACCCCCACTCCCGCTCATGTACCGAGAATTAATTTCCGTTCATTTTTTAAAAGTGTGTTACTCTCTGCCTGATAAGTGGAGCTGGTCATTTCTAATACCGCATTTTATGTACGTATATTTAAGCGCGGCGAGGCTTACTTTCCGACCCGCCATTTTGTTAAGTACTTTGACTTATGAAGATATTTACGTCCTACTGTGATTTGTTGGTACCTACATCATGGGTCAGTTTTAATGTCACATTTTTATCTTCATATATCTATGATGACTACAGAGATTTTTATTCCAACCCACAGAAGAGATTTCATGCCATCATTTCTATCTTGGTCATTAGATTAGTTGATTAATACGTTGATTTAGGAATCTAATGGAGTAGTAATCATGGCTTCTGTCTTTAGTCCAGTTATATAAAGATTTAGACCCATGGAAAGTTGGTTTAAGAAATAATGAAGCCGTACAAGCGAGACCAGGTATCCACAGATTTTGATATTAGACATGAGTAAAACCTACCAAGTTTGTTTAATTTAAAATTTCCTTAAGGCTACTAGGATTGAGTCACACCTGAAGAAGTCCAGAGGGGATAACGGTCGAAACGTGATTGTAAAAATAAAGAGTAGGGACTCAATCTGAATGTAAATAATTTAAATAAATGTTTTATGTTTCTTTAAAATTGTTAGTTTCTTTATGTTTGTTCAGTTTTAATATTATCTGTTTTATTTTTATATTTGTACACAGAAGTTAATATTTCGTTCCAACATTTTTTTGTACTGGGTGGGGGATAAACAGGCAGCAGATTCGGAAGAAAAAGAAATGTTTTTTTGAAATGAAAAGTTTTTGTTTCTCTTGAAATTTACCCTTACTGAACTGAAATGACTAAATAGCATTTTAGTCTGATTTTTAGAAAATAAAATTTCCATGTCACACCGACCATTTTTCTTGGAAAATCCAGTTTCTCAAAATATTAATAAATTCCTCATATTTATAATTCAATAAGTAAGTGTCTAAAAGTCATTAGTTGTTTCCTCTGTATATTCCACCATTTTTTTTTATTACAATTGACCTAAACCCAAATTTTGTGAGTGAAGTCTGATGAAATGAAAAATGAGATTAGATAAAACTGAGTTACATTAAACTGTTTATAAGTTTTCACTGACATTTTAACTTCTTGCTGACATTATCTCGAAGATTTAAAAGCAAGGAACTAATATAAAATGTGTCTTTAGATTTCTGTACTATAATAGTATTTTATTTGGAACTAAATTGGTCATTTGGGGAAAAAAAGCCTCGAGCTACACTAAGGAGGCCTTCTAGTAACACAAATATGTCCAATTTATAAATTATATTTACCCAACTCTGTTTTCGTCGACTAACATTCACTATTATTGGCTTCATCATTATAAGAAACACTTAAAGATATATTTCATGAGTCAATATTTTCTTTATATGTTTAGAAAATAACAGTTTTGCACAACACAAGTCTTTCTTGGTCTAAAAATACAATTCTTCTAAGAATACAAAAACTAAAAGTAAAATGCTTTCCAATTATTTGATGTGTGCAAAAGTTTCCAAACAAAAACTGTAATACTTTCATTCATAAATTTGTACTTTTATTCATTTTTAAGAGAGCCAAAAACAAATAAAATGATAAAAAATGTAATATATATTAGGCTAGAAAAAAGGCTGTAGTATTTTTTGAAGTGAATTTCAAAGTCAATATTTAGATATTTGTAGATAGATACATACAAGCACAAATGTGCCATTATGTTCAGCTAATGAAATGAAAAACGTAAAATTGGATTTAATTTACAATATCGCTTAAATTTTTGAAGTATTGAATGCTAAATGTCATCCCAGATTTTTAGTGATGGTGTCTAATTCAGTTTTAATATTTTTTTTTTATTTGCCTTTCTTAATTTTCCACTATTTTGTTTTGTATCCATGATGATCAACAGACGGCAAAGAAAGGAGAAAAAATATTTGTCAAATTAAATGTTTTTTCTATCTTGAAATCTGTCCTTATTGAAGTGAAATGACGAAATGTTATTTAATTTTGATTTGATAAATTTTATTAGAATATTATTGTCCTAAAGTTCTATTCCTCAAAATCAGAATAGTTTTCTCAAATTTATAACTGAGTCATAAGTAATTTCCATTTTCGGAGCACCAATTCTAATGAGTGATGTATCATTCTCACTACTAATCCTATGTGGTAGTTAAATGGAGTACAGTGATAGATAGATAGATAGATAGATAGATAGATAGATAGATAGATAGATAGATAGATATAAGGTTGAGTCTTCATTAATTTTCTTTTTAAGCTACCAATTGTAATGACTGATGTATCATCCTAATTATCAATCATATGTGGCAGTTACATAAACTAACATCTATTAGATAGATAGATAGATAGATAGATAGATAGATAGATAGATTAATTTGGTTGAGTCTTAAATAATCACAGCTTTGGGGAACCAACTGCAATCTCAAAACGTATCATCCTAATTATACGTTCCTTAAATATATGACAATTAATGAATCGTGGATTACCTACGATATTGTCCAACGCAAATTCCAGTGGATTAACAAGACGAACTGAGATCCATGAAAAATGAATATTTTGTTCGTGTGGTGAGATAATTTATTTAGAGTTCATAGAACGAACGGAATGAAACAATAAATTCACATTTATATCACCAGCAGCTGCAACGTGGCCATGAAATTTTGGTCAAAAAGCGTCCTTCACCCATCAATAAAAAAGAGAAACTTGTTCTCCTCCTACAGCAAATATAACTCAAGATTTCGCTTGCTGTGTTCTATCCTATCCACCATATTCACTTGACTATAAAACGAAGCGACTTTTACCGGTTTGTGATCGCTAAAAATGCTCTGATAAGGGATAGTCTTCCCTTTTCATAACTAGTTTCAAGAGAACGTCGAAAATATTTCACATCAAAAACGGCGGAATTTTGGGGAAATTCTCGAAAGTTTTTAGCTGCTAAGTGGCCACAACTCATTGTACATCGCAGTGAATATATAAATGATTATATATAAGTATATTTTATTTTTTAAAGAATGAAGTTGATAAAAAATAGAAAATATTTCGAGCTCAATCTAAGATTTCGTAGATTTATAACTTTTAGATTTTTTAAAATTAATGGCTAAAAGTTGTAAAAAGCTACTAAGTTTTTGTTGTTATTAAAATGATTTTTTGAGTGAAGTCTATTGAATAAAATGCGCACTTAATACTGTTTATACGTTTTTGCTGACATTATAAGTTATTGACATTATCTCAGACACATCAAACCAAAGAACCAAATTAAAACGGATCTTTAGATTTGTATTCTGTACTATTAATTTATCTTGAAAGCAAACAGGCCATTTGAAAAACAAAACAAAGCAAAAAAACAACACAGCGAGTAGGTTTATTAGTAACACGTAAATACGGACATTAAATAAATTTATAAATGCTCTTTTATCAAAGGTGCGCGTTTTCTTTTATTGTCTGTCAATATTATTCGTTTGAACGTCATGGGGACCACGTAAATATATTTTGCACGTCTGTGTCAAGTAATAAATGAGAATTTCTCTGGGATGTCCTGTTAAAGTTGAGTCACATAACAAGTTAAACCAATTCTCCCCTAATAATAAGGTGAAATATTATTGTATTTATCGATAGCAGGCGTCCATAAAAAGAGCTCAAGATGTCTAGGAGAGTTTTCAATGACAGCAAGCCAATTCGAAAACCATTTTTGTTAACAATGACCAAGTTTGTGTTGGACTAAATATTTCCTCGTCATACCGTGTAAACCTTTCTCCCTAATACTGAACAAGTGAGATTGATCCACATTAGGTACTAAAGATCTAATTCGATATTTATAATTTATAAATCATAAATATCGAATGAGATTAATTTAATATGGTTCTTAGAATGAGAGAAATAATATCTTGGTTTTCTCAACTCTGTAACGTCCATTATAGTCATTAGTAGACTTCTGTTATCTCACGAGATATACGTAGTACACTGTTTGATCAAAATTGACCTTTGGTGGCGATATTGGTCTCTCCTATACGCAGGCCTGAGCTATAGTATATGGAAGCTGTATGCTGTCCAGAACACACAGCCCTTCTGGACCCCACTTCTGGTTTTCGGTTTGGATTTATTTTCAAAGCCTTATGTTTATAATGAAATATTAATAAACTTTGTGCTACTTTGGGATAACAACAACGGGAGGAGCAAGCGGAGATGCACAAGTACAAAGGAATGGCAGGTCAAATCAGAGACATAAACTAAGCACCCTAAGTTGATCCTTGTATGGTCAGCGCAAATCTTTCTGCCTCGCAGGACTTCTTGCAGATACCTGGCATCATTGAGAGAGAGCAGATGACAGCACTGCTTGAAATAACTGAGATAATATATTTTGGGATCAAACATCTAAAAATTGGGTATCAAATATTATAATAACACATGAGAAACATTTAGAAAGTTATTGAAGAAATGGCATTAAAAGGAAACAAGCTTCATAAGATCCACCAAAATCATGTAAACAATGATACGAGTTCATTTTGTGTAGTGGCATATCAACATCTTTATGGGTTATTTAATACTGAAATCTAAATATTTTGTTTTTGTTCTGTTTTTTATTTATTTATTTTTTATAGCATATCAACCTCAGTGGTTCATTTAATGCCAGTAATATTTTGAAATAAATTCATAGCGATAGTTTGGTAAAAAAAAAAAGGTGTGTATGTATACATATATATTTGAACCATTTTTCAATTACTCATATTTTTTAGTACAATCCAACTTCTTGTAGGTAATTTACAATCTTGGGTGGTTTTATTTTCGTAAAAAAAATTTTCTGGTAATATTTTCAAAAATGTAAGATTGGAAAAAATGTATTACGGGTAATAATTTTCTACAAAGCACGTCTGGTATTAAAACCTATTTCTACACCATCATAATGACCTTTACCCTAGCTTCGGGGTTAACTATTTGCCTATATCTCGGACCCTAACAGATGTTACCACCCCGGGTCAGAGTGGACCTGGGTACACCAGCAAATAAGAGGTAGTTCCACGCTCCCCAAAACCTCCTGATCAGAGGCCTTGCTGTTGGATGTAGTTTATCGTTTTCCTTGGATGGAAATATTTTTTACGCAGTTTTATGCCTTCAACTACAGATATTTTGTACATAATCTTATATTTTCAGGGTAAAGGTGTGTGTGTTTTTTAAACAGTTTGTAGATTATAAAATGTATTGTCGGTAATTTTACTATAAAAATGTATTTTTATATTTTTAGTGTTTCATTTATTGTCATTTTTCTATCAAATTTATTGTTGGTCATTTTATTATAAAAATGTACTGTTGATTTTTTTTCTGTCTATATTTCTGAGATGAGGTATTATGTAAATTATTTACATTATTCGGACTATTGTCCTCATCTTTGTCGCCACATTTATCAAGGGCACATCGCACAGTAGATAAAGGCGTTGGTTAGATCCGGTGACAGGACCCAAAGATTGTGAGTTCAATACCCGGTTAAGTCAGTGGAGAACTTTCAGAGGGGAATTAACAGGAGATAACTGATAACTGACATCCATCAAACATGGCACGTGGAAATAGAACAGTCTATCCCAGTGAGCGAAATAAAGGGTTCAGTTCGACATTTCAACCACCTGACGAAGGCCGGAGCGTACAACGGCCGAAACGTTGTGATAAATATGACGACAAAGATGAGGACAATAGTCCGATTAATGTAAATAATGTTGATTTTTTTGTGGCGATTCCACAATTTGCCCCTATCTGGGACCCTAACGGGTGCTACTACCCCGACTAGTTATTTGGATATCATATGTGATGCGTAATGAGGAAAAGGAGCTAGAAAAATATAACACTCACATGACATAATGAAGGGAAGAGAGTTAGGGGAGAAACATCGAGTGATCTTCTTCGCGAGTTTGTGAGCATGGATAGCAGAGCGGGACCAGAGTAAAGAATTAAATGTTACATAGAACCACGAGGGAGAGAAAGTTGCTGGGAGACATGATCGATAACGCCCTGAAGACACACATCTCATAAAAGAAGTTATCGTATGACCGAGTGAATAATATTCCTACAATGAATGTATTCTTACATTTTAAGGAATTGCATATTTTCATACTCTGAAATTTATAAGCACATCAAGTATGTTACGCATTGCTTTCCTTTGTCTCTCTTTCCCTCAATCTGCCTTGTGTGTATCAGATTTTCCAAGCACCCTTTCCATATTACCTGCACCAGGAATTCCAACTGCGTTTTCCAGATGTTAAGTATAAGTTTCCTTTTTGTTTTCATTTTCACTAAAAACTCGTCGTTGCTCACATGTTTGGTTCATGGTATCCTCAGCATCTTTCTGTAGAAATTAATTCAAGTGTAATACTATTTGTTGTTACTGCGGTAAAACATAGGCAAGTTTTCTTGAGAGAAGGAGCGATATACTGAAAGACTTTTAAACAAGAAGGGTTAATATCTAAATCCATGGGAAAAGATTGACAATTTAATTCACATATAGACGACACTTGGAATTGATGTGTCGAAAATCCAAGGCAATGATGATTGACATATGTTCTAAGCAGCTGGAAATGCAAACTTTAAAGCGAAAACTTTCGTAAACAAAACTAATTTAGAGCTGATTTCTCCTGATCCAAAGTTGTGTTGAAATACCAGGAGAAGGGGATAAGCCACCCACGCTCACAGAGGAGATTTAGTGAGAGGTAATGATATGAGAGAGGGGTAGAAGAGAATTCCACAGAATTATGAAATAAGCTGACAACAAAGAGGATTTACTGAAATCTCCTTATGATCAGTGACTCGCGCCAGCTTGAGCGAATGTCTATAAATACGCATGCGCGAAGCGAATTCGTCAGACAGAGTCAGGAGAGAGTCGGCAGAGAGTTAGTTCCAGCCACCGGTCGTGGTACACCCCATGTGATTGCCTGCCGAAAAGAACACCCGACTTCAACCTTCTGCCGAACTTTACCAAAACAGCAACCGATTTAGACGCAGGTTAGTCTGATAATTAATTGATAAAAAAACAGTATTTATTTTCACTATTGACATTATTCGGACTAGTGGCCTCATCTTTGTCGCTATATTTATTACAAAGGCTCGGCCGTTGTACGCTCCGGCCTTCTCAGAATTGCCTCGCTGTATAGGTTGAATAAATCCGGTGAGAAGACACATCTCTGTCTTGCACTCCCTTTATTTCACTCCCTGGGATAGACTGTTCCAGTTCCACGTGTCATGTTTTAATCGATGTGGACCTAGAACAGTCTACCCCAGTGAGTGAAATAAAGAGTTCAGTTCGACATTCCAACCACCTGAAGAAGGCCGGGGCGTACCAGCCGATGAAGAAGATTGCGCATGGCTACAGAATAAATTATATCAGAGTCAGTGGCCGTCCGTTCCAGTTTCATTAACAGATTCTGCATGTCTCATTCCATACCTCAGGGAAAGGTCATGAAATCAAGTGTTTGGGTCACTTTCTGGTAAGTTGAGGTCGACTTTAACAAAGTAACGCCATCGGCAATTTTCGACTACCCTGATTTTCATAACCAACAATTGCAAACCCAACTGGCGATAAGGACTGGAAGACAGGATCAGGTTTTGGTGGAACTGGAAAATTCTTTTCTTGAACCTACACGTTGGCGGCGAATTTAATCATCAAAACCAGCATCATAAAGGAAGCGATCAACAAAGAATAATTTCAATTCTTGGATACGAGATAAAGCCGCCAACAAAGACAACGATCTTTTTGGTTTTAACAGAGGTTAAGTGACAAAAATATCTTAATTTCTCCATTATTTCCTCACTGTTCAAGAATATTTTAGCAATACGCAAGACATTGTAAAGGTTAGCGGTTTTGAAAGTGGAAGCGAGGAACCGAGTTCAAATCCTAGGTTAGTCCGTTACATTCATTTTACAATATTGCTCCTTAAAAAGATATTAATTTATCTCTTCTCTCCTAGCTATCGCTTAAATAGCAGAGAAGGCTTGTCATTCAAACCTTGGTTGGTATTCATTTTACGAGAATAATTATTCTGAATTCCAAATCCGAAGAAAACGCAATGGTAAACAGTTCCACTATTTTTTGTCATGACAATTCACATATATTAAAGAAAAGGAAAATGTGGAGATACATGATTGCCTACGTCCTGAAGGTACTTAGCATTTCCAGATACGCCAATAATGATGGATACAATTTTAACCTTTGTTGCACTGCATACATTTTCTCCCTTCTCTTTTCAATTTATTGGCGTTGACCCGCTCCAATATCATTATATCAACCCCCTTTAACTCTTATCATCCTTTTTTCATTCATATCTTACACGTCAGCCATCTTTATAATAGTAACATTATAGCTCTTAACAGTAAGGTTCTGGCTTGAATCACTTTAAACAATAAACCCCTACCTTGAGTTGCTCTCAAGCCTTGTATTGCGGTAAGTCTATCTATAATATGAGATATTTTCTTTTTTTTAGTTGTGGTATCTAGAGACGACTTTCTGTCATATAACTGGTGACCTGTTTAAATGTAAAAATTCTAGAGGATTTCTTTGTCTTTTAGTCGCTAAGAGAAGGTTTAGTTTATTCTTATACCATCGACTTTAATGGTTATATCGAAGTCGTTTCCACAATTCCTCGTGAATGACTTAGTCATGAATAGTTTTGTATTCTTTCTAAGCCAACATTTTGCATTCTGTTTTTTATAACAACGGCACGGTAGTTTATTTTATGACTAATATCAGTTCGGCTCTAACATCTGGTCATTTCTCTTAGCATTTGACTATTTTTTTTTTGTTCATACATTTTAATCTTACACCACAAATATAGGATTCCTTTGTTGCCTGGCGCTTTCATGTTTGCAATTTTGCTTAGATTCTTTAAGGTAGAGGTGTTTATTTCCATTCTTTAATCGTCCTCGATCTCATGTTTCTTTATTCTGATTCGTTAAGCATTCTCCCATGTTTTTCTCCTTTTTCACATGCATCGATAGCCTTCTCTGAAAAGATTCGATAAATTTGGCCCTATCGTTTTTACGCACAATGTCTGTCTTCTTCAGGATCATTGAATTTGAAGGAATATCGCAGCAATATATATGGATACCTCCGCAAAATCGCTAAAAAAATCAGCCTACCTTGAGTTCTAAACGTAATGAAAACAGTTGTTTAAAAAAAATCATTTACTATAAAGGTAATTTACATTAACCAGAAAAAAGGCTTAGACAGAAGCGTCTATCTTTTTAAATTTTGATTTTGTAATGTAACTATAACAACAAAAAAATATCGATTTCATTTTTGCCTTGAAAAAGTCGGAAGACGAAACGCGTCGGCGAAATCTAAGATTTTTTCCAATTGTCATTTTTACACACACACACACACATACACAAAACACACACACACACACACACACACACACACACATATATATATACACAAACAACTTTACACGATTTACACAGTGATTATTTTCCTCATATTTGTTGTTTTTGACACAACATTTCAGCCGTTAAGCCCTATGGCCTTCATCATCTGTATGTCGAGGCAGGGAATTGCAAGGGTAAACTGTTCTCGTTCTATTACATGCAATCTCGGAACATCTCGTCTATTTCCTATTCTTAGTACTTTTTTTACGCATTTCACCCCAAGCAAGGCGCGAGTGCCACTACCATGTAAGGGGTTACAGAAAGTGAGAACCGGAGTAAAGAGGGTTTTTGAGGAAAGGGTATAGAGAAGGATGGGGATCAGGATCAAGGAATCAGAAGATACCGATTGACATTACATCTGAGTATTTGAAGAATATAGCTATCGGGGAAGCAAGTAGGAGGAAGAGAGTTCCACTGGCGGGAAGTGCGAGAGAAGAAGCAGTTGGAGTAGAAGAGGCTGTTTTCGACACTGAAAGATGCCAACCTAGTAGCACGCTTAAATACGTGCAGTTTGAGTACCAATGAGAGTAGTTTGTAGAAAAGACAGAAGGAAGCCACTTCATGTCTGTGAGAAAGGGACTGTAGACGTGATGCCACACCAGGACCTATCACATTGCATATCCGTCTTTGGATTTTGTCGAGGACCTCGAGATGAAGAGTAGAGCCACCTAACCATATATGGCAGCAGTATTCAATGTAAGGACGAATGGTAGATTTGTAGATTTGAAGGATTGACTCCAGAAGGAAAAATCTCCTGGTGCGACACAGAGAACCAACTTTCCTTGCGGTAGAAGAAGCTATTGATTCAAGGTAGTTGTTCCACCTCAGGTCAGTGGAAAACGTGTGACCAAGAAGGCGCAGAGAGTTGAGCATCAGCTATGCTGGTAGGAGGCAAGGACGATTCTCTAATGGTGAATAAATGAGAGCATCCAAATGCCTCACGCCAGCACCGAAACCCGACCGATTTGGTATGAATCAGAGTTTCTACCGCTAAGCCATCATAACTCGGCAGAGAGAAACATCTAAAATTAGCGTATTGTTTTTACGAATGTAAACAAACACCAATCAGTCAGAGTGTCCCTGTTCATTTTACTGAAGAGGTTCGAATTATATATATATATATATATATATATATATATATATATATATATATATGATTATTTATTCGAAAATTATAATATAAACACGTTACAAAATGGTGCTTTTGTATCTTGTTTAAGTTATAATTTTCGAATAAATAATTATATTTGCTCTACTCTGTATTGAGCACTCTTTTAAGAATAGTATTTGTTGGTTATTGGAATTTATTCCATATACACCAGTCCTATACTTGTATATATATATATATATATATATATATATATATATATATATAGTCTGTTTCATGCTTCAATGCAATATTCAGCCCATGTATGTACTGTTTTCACTCTACTATTTATATATGCTGGTCAGTGTGCATTATGGGTAATAAATTTTATTGTATCATCCTCCTGACTGTTACTGGTTGCGTGGTAACGATTAGGATTTAAATCATTCTAGACGTTACTTAATAGGAATAATTGTTACTTAGTAGGAATAACTGTGGATTCAAAGGGGGTTATTTTTAGTTCTATTGTTGTTAGATTTTACGAATGATTTATTATTGATTATTTAATTATTTGTTGATGATTATTATTATTACATTTACTTGTGTTCATTCGTAGTTTTTTTTTATGTGATATATTTTTAATGTGTGGTATATTTATGGGTTAAAATGTATAAATATAAAAGTAGACATTGAGATCACTACCCAGCGGGGACAGACTGTTTTATGCTTAAACGCAATATTCAGTCATATTTTGTGGCTCAACTATATATATATATATATATATATATATATATATATATATATATATATATATATATATGCTGGTCAGTGGTGCATTGTCAGTAGAAAGTATTTTGTATTACCCTAATAGTTATTGGGGGAGGGTAACTGTTATGTTTCAAACTATTGTAGTGGCTACTGAGTAGAATTAATTCTGGATCTGATTGCAGTTAGTTGAAGCCATTTTGTAATGTTTCTTAACTTTTTGACTCATTATTTATTAATGATTCTTCTTCTTCTTCTTCTTCTTATTATTATTATTATTATTATTATTATTATTATTATTATTATTATTATTATTACATTTACTTGTCTTTATGTGTGCATTTGTGGTTTGTTAATTTATTTATTGTTGAGACCAAGTAAATGCTTAAGTAATAACAAAAACCAGGTTTTCAGATATATCGTATATTAAACAGTAAGTACACCAGAAGAGTAGTAAACGACTATGGAGAGTATATCGAATGAAGTAGCGTTCAGTCTATTCACTGTTCCCCGAAGCCTTCTCTCCAACTAATCTTATAGTAGGCGGAAGAGCCTAACATAGACATTTAGAGGGAGAACACCACAACATTTATTTAGATTTTTTATTTGTATTTTTTTTTTGTGGGGGGTTGGATCTTGGCTATCTTATTTCTTTAATTTAAAGTATTAGCTTTATATAAAGTGTAGTCTTGACCCCAGTGTTTACTTTTATATTTAAATACGCTCTATATCTGATATTGGGCCCATTTCCCCATAGCATACGTAAAATCATATTTTTATGAGAGAGTTATTGAAGGAGGGTGTTGCGTGGTTGTAGAATATGGAGGATAGATAACGGTTGACTTGATGAGGTTACGGTTATAATGTTTTAGGAAGCATCCTCTAGGATGTCTCTTCCCCAAAAGCTATCTGGGTGGAACTGTTTCGTCATCAAAAACCTAGACGTTGTGAATAAATGGTACCAGTAGAAAAGGTTGAATATAGCAGAAAATAAAGTAAAATACTTTTGGAATTTGATTTCTGAATCAAGCACCTGAAGGGGAAAAAGAATCTGAATTATAAATACGAAAAAAGAATATGTCAGATTGTTGTCATAGTTGAGTGAGCAAATCAAAGACAGACGCCAATTGAAAGCAAAAAGCAAGCAAAATATCAGAATCTTGCCCGGGAACTGTAAAAATATGGCACATAAATGTCATATTTGTGCAGATGATAGTTCATGCAAGAGGAACGGCGTAAATAATAAATAAAACTGCGATTCGATAAACTAAAACTTTCAAGAATTCACTGAGATCAATTGTTGGCCTCCAAATTATTGTTGAGCAAGTTGGTGAAAAATTTATACAATTTGAAGTGATTCAAACTCCAGCGATAACCATCAGCAATTGCTGGGCATAAGAAGAAAAAAGAAAAATGATAGTGTGAAGAGGAAAATAAAAATTCACTATAAAGTCTTCCGTCCATAAGATGTGGCTGATAAATTGTGAAAATAAAAAAAAAATATTAGAAGATCGTATTGATTAACGAGAGATAAATTGTGACATAGAAATCCTGCAGATTAGTTTAGATGCAATTTATCTTGGCATTCCGGGATATCCTGTTTCTACCAGTGTGATCCGCTTGATAACAAGACAAATGCTATATCAGGAAGAACGAATAATTCGAAATCAAAAACAGGAAAATGCAAATCTGCAGCTATATCAAGAAATAAAATAACTTGTAGACAAGGCAAAAGACGCGGTTAAAAGTGTACATTCGAATAGAGAAGCAAACATATTAATAACCTCCCAAAACAATGCTATTAGAATAAACTCTATTAAAGTCAAAATAGACAAGAGACTGCAGTATAATATAGCAGATATAGACAGAGAATAAAAGAAAGTGAGAAATGAAAACATGAAAACATAGAAAATTCAATAGGTAGAAAATAGTCGGAGGCAAAAATAGATGTCACCCCCCATTGAATTGCTCGAATATAAAAGAAATGGTGGCACATCATTTATGAGTAGTAGTCAAATTGCATTGAATAAAACTTAACTGCAAGCTAAAACTTTCGTATTTTTTTCTTTTGACAGTAAATGAAATGTAAAATTTATTATGGTGCAAGGCAGTCATAGTTGTCTCGCTCTCGAAATATTTGAGTATAAAAGAAATGGTGGGCCTCATTTAAGAGCAGTCGTTAAAACACTTTGAATATATTAGGTTGGTGCAAAAATAATGTCCTTTTTCTGACGTATTTTTTAACGTCAAAAACCGACAATATTTTTGCACCAACCTAATATATTCATTACAAGCTCAAACGTTCGTTCTATTTTCCTTTACAGTTAGAAATGTGAGTTAAAAGCACACGATGCAACAGATGATTATCTTTTTAAACAGCTGATTCTGATAAATATTTACATTATTCGGACTATTGCCTTCATCTTCGTCGCCATATTTATTACAACGTTTTGGCCGTTCTACGCTCCTGACTTCTTCAGGTGCATTGGAATGTTGAACTGAACCCATATTTCTCTCACTGGGGTAGACTGTTCTAATTCCACGTGCCATGTTTAATGGATGGCAGTTGTCAGTTATCTCCTGTTAATTCCCCTCTCCAAGTTCTCCAATGCCTTAACCAGGTATTGAACTCACACTCACAGTGGATAAAGGCGTTAGTTAGATCCGGTGACAGGACCCAAAAGAGTGTGAGTTCAATACCCGGTTAAGGCGGTGGAGAACTTGGAGAGAGAATTAAGCAGTAGTAAAGCGTTGTAATAAATATGGCGACAAAGATGAGGACAATAGTCGGAATAATGTAAATAATGTACATAATACGTCATCTCAGAAATATAGACATATACTGAAGGGCCGAAACGTTGTAATAAATATGACAACAAAGATGAGGACAATAGTCCAAATAATGTAAATAGTGTACATAATACCTCATCTCAGAAATATAGACAGATAGTGAAGGGCCGAAAAGTTGTAATAAATATGGCGACAAAGATGAGGACAATAGTCTGAATAATGTAAATAGTGTACATAATAGCTCATCTCAGAAATATAGACATATACTGATTCTGATTAGTTCCGACGTAGTAGAAAATAGATGACATGATGTATCATTTAATTTATAAACTCCAGAACCGCTTTCATATTCCATCTTCCAAACACTATAAATCATCCGGAACCAGTCTGAAATCGCCTTTCTCTCTTAACAGTTAGGACTTTATAGAAATTCTGGGGTATTATGCCGGTTGTGGTAAGGATGCTAAGTAAGAATGCGCCGTTTTTGGTGTAATGAATATTATAATTTGCTTGGCTTAGTGATTGTGGTTCGTTTAAAGATGAACCTTTCCCCCATCCCTTCTGTATTTCGCAGAATAAATATCGCTTTCTCTCTCAACAGTTGTCATGTCCTGACTACAGTGTAGATGTCAAGGAGTGCAAACCAAGTTAACTTTAGCTAACAAAAAGTCATTTCAAACGACACTCCTCGAAAAAGACAAAAAATAAATCCTCGCTAAAAACACGTACAAAACGGAGTACAAAAACCTAAACCAGAATAGAGAACCCTCTTTTCTACGAGACTTAACAATAGTACTTTGTGTCTGCGGATACTTACTGTGAATGCAAATGTCTGTTATAGTCTGTCATTTTTATAAGCGGGACTTATTGTTACGTATCATGTCCGATAGTTTTATTCATCAAGATCTTGTTAAGTGTCAATTCTGTCGGGGAACAAATACGATTCAAATGGAATTGGGAACACGACTGCTATTTCCTTGTCTCCCAATAATATACATAAGTTAATCAATAAGTCTGTAGTATAATTATGCCAAATATATTTTTATCATTTCCCACCAATCAGAGCGATAAAACCATAAGGAGTAGGACGTTTCTGAGAGCGAAGGAAATTATTAGGACAATAAAAGAACGCATTTCAAGGAGCCGGAAGACAAACATTGATGTTGTAGTTAAATCTTTGAAAATCTTTGTTGACACGAAAACAAGAAGCTGGAAGAGAGTTCCACAGGCAAGAAGTCCAGTAGAAGAAAATATTGGCGTAGAACTTGCGGTTACGTCTTGTAATTTCAACAGTAAAACTATGAAACATAACAGCCAATTTAGTCCTGCGCTTAAATTTGTGAAATCTAGGGACCAAAGAGGGTATCTCGTCAGCACAATTACCATAAAAGTATTTATAGAAGAGTCATAGAGTAGCAACTTTTGAAAGTGGGGAATTGACTGAAGCCGAGATGCCAATTTCGAGGCGATAACGTTGACAATCTTTGTTAATCTTGTCAAGAAATTCTAAATATAATTCCCAAACATCTGTCTATAACTCTGAGTTGAAGTATCATGTACATTATTTACATTATTCGGACTATTGTCCTCATCATTGTCGCCATATTTATTACAATATTTCGGCCGTTGTACGCTCCGGACTTATTCATGTGGTTCCAATGTCAAACTGAACCCTTTATTTCTCCCACGAACGCATGGCACAGCGGATAAAGGCGTTAGTTAAATCCAGTGACAGGATCCAAAGGATGGGAGTTCAATGCCCGGTTAAGGCAGTGGAGAACCTTCAGAGGGAAATTAGCAGGAGATAATTGATAACTGACATCCATTAAAAACATGGCTCTAGAACAGCATACCCCACTGAGCGAAATAAAGGGTTTAGTCCGACATTCCAACCACCTGAAGTCCGGAGCATACAACGGCCGAAACGTTGTAAGAAATATGGCGACAAAGATGAGGGCAATAGTCCGAATAATGTGAATAATTCACAAACACTAGACCAAATGTGGCAGAAAAATCCTATGCAGAGTCTACGGTAGACGTTCATGTTATATCTATGGTCGAAACTATGTAATACGAACTTTAAATTCCAAACAACGCACTACATGTAAGACAATATTCAGATAGATATGTACGAAATTTTAGTCTGTTTAGCTGCTTTCCGTATCAAAGATAGACGTCAAAAAGTGTCCTCTTTACTGATGGCGTAGTAGATATATGCGCTGTCCATGAAGTCATCTTGTCTTTCTTCCTCCATAAGGACAGAACAATATTATGTTGACTGCAGAGAAATAGCCACTATGTTTACGTCTCTGCTTAGACTAAATAGCCACTATCCGTATTTTTTTTTTAAATTTCTCATTAAGTGCTCTTCTTTTGCCTCAAACCTGATACACTTTTTATGTAAATATGTCCGGTTATTTGCTCGAAATGCTGTGCAAATCTTATACTGCAATCCCGAATGTAATTATAAAAATCATGTTTTAATCAACAAAAACTAGATAAATTTTTTTACAAATTCTAAATTACGCTCCTTGTACCTATTATACACACGTGTTGTTTTTCCAGAATTTCGTGGCCCAAATTTCAGGGTGCGTATTGTAACTAAATGTATACGCGAATAGTACACAAATAAGTATTGTAAATATATAAATATGGATGTTTGGTTTCACTCACGTATGCACGAATCATGGCCTGTTTTTTATACTAATGTTGCTCCAGGATAAAACTCGAGAGGAATTCAATGTAGATAATTACAATTAAAACGGTAATTATGAATGGGAATGTGATATTAATGAAAGTGAATAGCTAAGAAAGATAGCGAGGTAATGACTTATAATTTAAAAAGATTAGGCTTGTATTGTGCTGGAAAGCAGGAACGCGAAAATTTTCTCAACAAGGTAGCATTTTATGGCAAAAATGCAGACTGGAGGGAAATTTCTCTTTACGTTATGAATAGAGATGAAATGAAGAACAACCTACTCGATGGAAGTAGCATGGCGAGACCGAGCTGTAAAGGTCTGGTAGTAGTAATGAATGTAGCTTATCTAAACGTTTGACAATACTGTAAGCGTTCTGAAAGCAAAGGAAGTATTTATCGCAGATTACTTCCACAAGACAAAGAAGAATCACTGTAAGTCCAGACTCGAATATCGTGGGCAGAAAGAAATGCTGAAAACTCGATTTGCCGGTACTATTTCAAATCACAATGCGTGTAATCAGTCAGAAAAATAACTCGCTCACTAACAAACGTCGAAACCAAAAATGCCCGAATTTTTTCCTCCCGAATTGAGAACACCAACTGCTTTTATCGGCAGAACCTATTTCTTCCATTCGTCGACAGCTGGGATAGGATTTTTCGTAATTTGCATATCAAAGTACTTATATAGCGACTCCTGCGACTGACTTGTTTTTGCTTTAATTCAATTATTCCATTTTCAGCATGTTATGCGGAATACGTGCCCTTCTGTTTGGTAAGTAGTTTTCTTTTTCGTCACTTTTTCCGTTGTAGAATACACGCGACACGCTGTCGCTTGGTTTGACGCGGTAAGTCGCCGTTTTCTTCGCTATAAATACATATGGAATAATGTGGAAAGGAAGTGGATTCGACTCCTGGGATGTCGCATGGCGAGACCGAACTGTAAAGTTCTGGTAGTAGTAATGAATGGAGCTTATATGAACGTTTGACAATACATTTAGTATATTTTAAGACATTTTTGTATGTTTATACATTCTTTTTATAGATACAAATATTTAAGTAAATGCTCTGTTTTATAATAAACACTATTAACAACATTTACCGGCCTGAATGTCCGAGAAATTTTCATAGAAAATATGCATCCTCCGATAGGAATCGAGCCTGTACCCTATACAGAAACGTCATATATCCTGATGTGCCTTTAACCGATTTGGCCACAAAGGAGAGTTTCGGTTAGCAAGGTCGATTTTACTGTTTTTTAACTACAATTCTCCATGATTTTCTTTCATACATTCATATCTGCTCGATGCGTATCCAAATGTAAACAGATGACGTTACACATTATGAAATGGACACCGAAAATTATTTTAAGACATTTTTTTGTTTATACGTTCTTAAAATAATTCAGGCTGGTAAATATTGTTGATACTGTTTATTATAAAACAGAGCATTTACTTAAACATTTTTATCTATAAAAAGAAGGTATAAACATGTCTTAAAATAATTGTCCTACATTGTCCATTTCATAATGCGTGACGTCATTAGTATAATATGTAAATGAAGTTGATTCGCCTCCTAGAAATTGCATGGTGAGTCCGAACTGTAAATGGCTGTTAGAGCTAATGAATGCAGTATGTCTTTACGTTTGGAATAATATGGAAATGAAGCTGATTCGACTCCGTGGAAGTTTTAGAATGTTCAAACTTTAAAATTATATGAAATCTTAATGTCCTCACGAATCTGGAATGGGTCTAGCCCAACGAAAAGGAAGTTTCCATGTTTGCTGAGGCCATTTTGATAGTTGAATTTTTGTAGAGAAACTATACAGTAGGATCGGCTTATTATATTTATTTGCTTTTAGAAAACCATCTAAAAATTTCCCAAAAAAAATAAAAACACCGTATAAGACTTCACCAGAGAATCATTTCCGACAATTATAATGATCTAGCCTGTTCCTCTATCCAAATATATTGTGATAGGATATATTTATACATACAACTTACAATACAGATTCTGATTTTTGCTTATTTTATAAACTTTATAATGTTTTTGAATAGGCTCTATTTTAAAACTATTCTGTCCTTCAGTTAAATGTTACCACCTGATACACTGTTTAGCATTCATGTCTCTTTCGATTCATGACTGATTAGGCGGAATATTTTACTTTGTCTTTCTACGGTAGACTGGGTACCAACCAAGGCTGTATGACCCAGTTTATCCTGCTTTCAACCAATAGTTGAGTATGGCGAGAATAGGCAACTCCCTACCTTTCCCAAGTGTATTTTCGCGTAGGTGAATATAACGAACCTTATTGTAATTCGAACTCGTATCTCCGATTATGCATTCTGAATCTTTAAACATTACATTTCACGCCCCGTTTATGATAACGTAAAATCGGTTGCTTTCAAATGGCTTATGTCCCATGACATTGAGTTTTTTCCAGTATCATCTAATGAATTAATGCTTTAATGTTGATGAAGATTATATGGAGATGTCTTTAACATTTTCAATTTACTTCTCATTCCCACGGATATTTTCAATGACAAACCATGTATTAATATACTTTCGTCAATGCCTTAATTGGAATATCGATTGGTGGAAAATTTAGACTTTTCCGCTGGTGAAACTTCGAAGTTTTCAGGAATAAACAAGAAACAAATATAAATCAATCACTGGTAATCGAATTTAATTAAAAAATCAAACATCAGATATAGATTTTGTGATGTATAATTCTATCTTCACTCTTCAAAATATGTCGCTTCAGAAATTCGAGTCTGTTTACAAAGCAATTATTAAAGTAAGCTAAAATCTCGCGACACCAACTAAGTCAACATGGTCGACTAGTAATCGATAGACAGTGATTTATTCTTTGTTGTAAGCTTGGATTTGTCCGTCAAGATGGTAGACTCTAACAAAGAAAATGAAAAAAAACAGAGGTGTGATTTAAAAAAAAAAAAGCGAAGAGTTTGTTGTGAAAATGAAGGTATTATTTTCTGTTAACTTGACAAATTATGTTGGCGTTAGCAATCTGATGCACTGCAATGCGTAAAACAAGAAAGTGTGGGTCTTCACATAAATTATACAAATTGCAATGGATAAAATATCCTCCAAATTACGCAAAAATGAAAATAACACTGACATGTCATTTTAGCAAATATACTTAGCAAAATTACACAAAAATATCTTGACATACTAAAGATTAAATTTATTGAATAAAATCTTCATTGGGTTCAACCACGACCTTCAGACGACTTGGGAATCTCCTGTGACTCTTCTGGGCGTTATCGTTGTTTAATTTGGTGAATGCTGCCCTAATCTTTGCCTTCAGTTCATCTTTGGTGTTACAAGGAGTTTTCTTGCGCTCTTTCTCCCCTGCGCCCCACGCATAATAATCAAATCTTGCAGTCTGGCGGGGTTCGGTGGCCAGATGTAAGGGGTAATGTAGTCGTATAAATTGTCTGACAGCTATGACTGGGTTCTCCTGCTTGTGTGGGATGGTGCAGAGCCCTGTTGCAAGACATATAGTCTTCCAGCAGCCATACCCTCGCACCAGGGGAGCACCACCTCTTCAAGGCACTTCATGTAGGCCGCCTTGTTGAGTTTGAGACACTGTGGGATGATGAATGGAGTTATTTCCTTATTAGAACGATCAGAGTGAGTTTTCCGAGCTGCTGTAGATTCGTGATCGCCATTAGACACATCGAACTCTTTACGAATCCTCTACACTGTCCTCAGATTGACACTTAAACACTCTGAAATATTCGTATTGGGGCTACCGGCGAGAATTTAAAGCGGCAAAGCATGCCGTGTCAAAGTTCCTGGCGGATGAATTGCTTTATGGTGCACTTTTTTCTTACGGACCGTGCCCATTTGGCCATACAATACAGTTCAGTCGACAAAATCAAAAACAAACAATGCGCATGCGTGAAATCAAAAATATAAAATGGCGACAATTCACCCATAGTACTATGTACATATAAAATATTCCCACTGAACGGGAACAATCATTTTCTGCTCGTCTTTGAACAAGGCATTATCAATATCAGTATGTATAAATGTGATCTGTGTGTGAGAGAGAGCGAGAGAGAGAGAGAGAGAAAGAGAGAGAGAGAAAGAGAGAGATAATGTGTGTGTAAGTGTGTGTGTGTTTGTGAGAAAGATAGTAAAGAATTTCGTTAACACCTTTTGCTTGTTCTCTTCCCCGTGGGACGTGTTTGATCATGGCTCTCCACAACTTTCTATATTTGTGACTCTTAGTAAACTTTATCTTTTCACCATCTCTGCCAATCCCTATTCCGCCATCCATTTACAAAAATTCGTTCGGTAGGTAATTCACTGTTTAGTTTCGTCCCTCCAGCCTTCATTATGCCCGGTTCTCAATTTTTTTCAATTTTTTCAATCTCTCATTCCTTATTATGCGACCTAGAAATTTTAAATGCCTTTTTCTCTTTCTATGTATGTTTCCTTTTTGTTTCATTATTTTGTAAACGTCATCTGTGAAACTATTATTCAGTATGAATATAGGTCCATATGTTAGAATAGTGTTCAGTACTCATATAGGCCGATATGTGAGAATATTTTTCAGTATTCATATAGGCCGATATGGAAGAATATCGTTCAATATTCATATAGGCAATTATGGGAGAATATTGTTCAGTATTCATATAGGCCAATATGGGAGAATATTGTTCAATATTCATATAGGCCAATATGGGAGAATATTGTTCAGTATTCATATAGACCAATATGGGAGAATATTGTTCAATATTCATATAGGCCGATATATGTGAATATTGTTCAGTATTCATATAGGCTCATCTGTGAGACTTTTCATTATTCATATAGGAGTAACTGATATTAGATATTGTTTCTTAAACACTTTTCTAACCAAGTATAGTGATAGAAAAAAATTTCAATCATAGAATGCGTAGAACTTTTTCTCCAACATTTCCTTTTTACCGACGTTTGGTTGGAATTTCTATAAACCGGAAGAATGGTGACTGATCTTCCGTCTTTTTCAACTCATTCCCTTTTCTTTCAAGCTTGAATCTTCCTTCTTCCATTTTTTGTTTTTTTATTATAAAAATCCTTTTAACCCAAGCCACTAAGATGCAAGGGATTATTGGGTGCGAAAGACTTTGATAAAAAAAAAAATCATTATTAAGCGGAGAGAAATTCTAGGCGAAAATAAAATCGTAATGGTGTGACGTCCTTTTACATCCTCTAAACTCGCCAGATTGAATTATTTTTATCATTTCACCCCAGGTAAGGCAATAAAGCCACTAAATCACAAGGGGTTACTGAGTGTAAGTAAAGCAAGAAAACAATAATAACGAATTTTCCATTAGTAAATTATATCCGTTTTTCGGGAATTATCTACATCTCGGATTGAGGAATCGGAGAGCCGAGTTCGAATTCCAGTCAAATCCATTACATTCAGTTTCATGTTAATACCATTGTGAATGGTATGAATCCTCTTCTTCTCCCCCATCTTTGGGAAAATAGCAGGACAGACCGGGTTCTATAGCTTTGGATGGCAACTGGTCTACCACAGAAAGAAACGGCAACCTGCTATGGGAATAAAATCTGCCTCGTTAGTCATGTATCAAAAGATACATGATCGCCTACGTGTGTATCACGTATGACACATAACTGACTGACTGACTTTATAGTTGAATCCATGGCATTCACTTACATGTTAATACTCTTGGGAAAGGTATGAATCCTCTTCTCTCTCTCCTAGCTATGGGTAAATAGTAGGACAGACCGGGTTCTGTAGCCTTGCATGGCAACTGATCTACTGCAGAAAGAAATAGCAACCTACCGCGGAAAAAAAATTGCCTCGTGAATCATGTATCGAAAGATATATGTCCGCCTCACGTATAGCATATAACTGACTGATATATTTCTCATAGCACCAGTAATATCCTCAGTTTTCGAACCTAGTTTCACGATAAATTTAACGCCTGTTCTTCCTTCAGTTATTTGTTAGAATTCATGTTGCTCTAAAGAGTGTTGTGTTTAAACTTGTGCAAACTTCAATCTATCAGCTTGAAATACTTCCGGTTCATATAGATCACAGCATATAAATTAAAATTTACAAATAACATTTTCCCACAAGCTTTTTGAATAGCCTTCATATATATGTATATATATATAAATATATATATATATATATATATATGTTTGCATGTATGCGTGTGTGACGACGTGGTCCACCAGTCCGTTGCTTACTGCACTTGTGATGCCATCCAAAGTCGGCTGAGTCTGCATATACACCCGACTCTCTATGTTCACAGATTTGTGCCCTTGGTCGTGATTGTATTCAACAAAAAATGACAAATGCTTTTCAAAGAACTCGTTGGGAAATACCAACAATACGAATTCACTTCGGTCTCGATGGTTGACTGCTATCTTCCTAACTGCTCGCTACTGACTTCCTCACTGGAAGGCTTATCATCTACTCAATAACTAGTGTCATACCAACTTATTGATTTCCTGCCTCTCTCTGCTTATATGGATACTGGCTGGGTTCCGACCACCATTATCTGTTCTTTAGTGTTCCGGAGCAAGAGATCACCCATTCGGCTTTTTGGATGGTCAGCTTCTTAAAAGAACTACTTTTATGATAATCTAAAATCATTGACAAAATTTTATGTTTGCCAATTCAAAGGCGGTTGGAGAGAGAAATCCTGAAATCTCTGATACTTAAGTTGACTCAAAGATGGACTGGAGACGAAATTCTTAAGAAAATCAGATTATTAAGTGGACTTAAAAAGGAAAAGAATTTATCTCCTAAGGATGTGTGAGAAATTGTATTGTTACATGTGTGATAGTGTTGGAATGCATGCAGCAGTCGATCTTATTTTCTTACTAAATTGAAGGTTCCCAATTCTAAACTGTTTATTTTTTTTCAATCATTTCACCACTGGATGAGAATGAATATAGATAAATAAAATATTACAAAGGAACGGGAACAATAATAGAACAGAAATTAAGAAGACAGACATTAACGATTAACATCATATTTTAATTTTTCAAGATCAAACTTGATTGGAAAGCAAGAAGCCAGAAAAGAGTAACATAAGCTCGAAGTGCTCACAACAATTTGTACAGAACTTACATCGAGCAATTTAGACTTTAAAATGATGAGACCTATCTTCCAATATAATGCTGCGCTTAAATTAAATCTCATCAAATCAAAATGAAAATATTTCTGGAAAAAAAGTATAGGGCATCTACATTACGATAGAAACAGCAGAATGTTAAATGTGTAAATTATATTTGGGCGAGAATTGTCTACTATGACAGTGAAACAGCTTTCCGAGAAGAAATAGCAGCTGATTCAATTTAATCTTTCCACTTCGTGTTAGCGAAAAACCTTCCGTGTAGCTTTACCTGGAAATCTCTCAAGAGTAAAAGAATACAGATTTTTAACTCATGCTTTTTCCGTTTTTTCTTTCTTGCTTGCTTTTCTTTTTTCTATTTTTCCGAATTTTGACATCACTATGTGGAAATCTATCCTGATTCGAAAAATACATATTCATTCTCCTGGTTCTTTGATCTTTTCTTTTTCCTGTTTCACTCACCTTTAAATGTGTTTTCCTATTTTACAGCGACTAAGTTGAAATCTCCAAAGACTCGGAAATTACGGATTCCTTCTTCTGCTTCTTATTCCCAATTTCTTTTCCTTCCTGTTTGACTCATTTTCTATAAGTTTGTTTCCTACTTTAGCGCCAGTAGATGAAAATCTCTCAGCATACGAATAATACAAAGTCACCTTTCTTCCTCTTCTTCCGGTTTTCTTTTATTTTTCTGCT
This sequence comes from Acanthosepion lycidas, assembly GCA_963932145.1. Taxonomy (NCBI): domain Eukaryota; kingdom Metazoa; phylum Mollusca; class Cephalopoda; order Sepiida; family Sepiidae; genus Acanthosepion; species Acanthosepion lycidas. Next base: position 24,143,074 of record OZ010610.1, read on the forward strand.
TGGCATTCATTCATCTGTTAATTTCCTTTTGTATCGACAGTAGGTGGAAATGTCTTAAGAATCGGATATTATGCAGTCATATCTCTTTTCTCCATGTCCTCTTAACTTTCCGGCTGGCCTTTACTTCTTCCAACTTATTTCTAATTTTACTGTGGATATAAAGCAAGACTCAAACATTATATATACATTCTCCCACCCTTTCTCTTTCTTTCCTTCTTTACTCTACTTCTTATGTTACCGTCGATAAGTGGAGATACAAGACATTTCTCAGTTTCTTTTCGTTTTTGGTTGACTCTTCTTCGTTAACTTCGTCTCCTATTTCTCTCCTACGAGATAGATATCACCTAAAATTTGAAGAATACAAATCCATCCTCCTTCCATTTCCCATCCTGGGTATGACGATAAACTACATCCGCGTCCTGGGTAAACTACGTCCAGCAGCAAGGCCTCTGATCAGGAGGTCTTGAGGAGCGTGGAACCACCTCTTAATTACTGGTATTCCCAGGTCCACCTTGACCCAGGGTGGTACCACATGTTAGGGTCCCAGCTATGGGCAAATAGTTAACCCCGAAACTGAGATAAAAAGCATTTTGAAAGTGTAAAAATAAGTTTTAATACCAGAAATACTTTGTAAAAAATTATTACCAGAAATAATTTTTTGAAGAAAAAAAACTATTACCAGAATATGGTTTTGAAAAAAGAAATATTACCAGCAATACATTTTTTTAAATAATATTACCAGCTCTACATTTTTGAGGAAAAAATATTACCAGAAATAGATTTGACAAAACAAAAATATTACCGAAAAAAAAGTTATCGGCATTAAATGACCCATCGAGGTTGACATGCCGTAAAACAAAACAAACCAAACCAAAATCCTTCCGTTTTTTTTTTCTTTCCTTCTTCAACAAATAACTTTACTTATCGATGGTATGTGGACATCTCTCAAGACTCGATAAATATATATTCATTCCCCTGTCTATTTCTCTGCGTTTTCTTTTCATTCATGTTTGGCTTTTATTCTTGCAGTTAATCCAGAATTTTGCCTATGAGAAATGGAAAAAAAAGACTAAGACTCACCTGCATGTTCTTGTTTCCTCTTCCCTTTGTCCAAATTTATTTCATTCTTTGCTTTCGTTGTTCAAATTTATTTCAAACTTGATAAATACTATCTTCTCCTTCTTTTCTATTATTTTATCTTTTCTGTTTTCTTTTACTACCAATTTATTTCCGATAGTTAGAGGAGAGTTCAATAACTATAAAGACTTGAAGTGTGCATATTTCCTCCTTCTTCTTTTCCCTCTCTTTTTTATCTTGTTCTTTCACTTTTAGTCTCCAAATGTATTTGTCAATGTGTAGTAGAAAGACAGAAAATCTCTCAGAAACCTAATTTATTATATTCCCCCTTAGATTTGCCCTCGTTCTTAATATAAATTCCATATTAGGACTCATTAATAAATAAAGACAGGAAATGACGCCAGAAGGTCTTTAGGTCGATAGCAAGACTTTAGTGGCAAAAGTCTTCTTCTCTATGTACCGTGTCCTCTTAGAACGTAGTCGTTCATGACTCTCCACAATTTCCTGTCCTTTGTAGCTCTTAATATTTTTTTTTTTATCTCCGCTAAACATTGTTCCTCGGGTTATTTACTCAAGCTCACTAAGTAGGTAAAGGTATTTATCTTGTCTCCCCTCTGAGATGCGACGTGGCACAAGGTCGGATTTATTGTGGGGAACCCGAGCGCGTACACACGGGCCAAGGCCCCAAATTCTCAAAACCCCCGCAACCGGAAACGAAATAAAAGATATTAGCAAGAAACAAGCGCTAATGTAATTGACTTGGACTAATAAAGATTTAATCAATTTTTCTAAGACAGATATGAAAAGGATAACATAGATAGATAGATAGATAGATAGATAGATAGATAGATAGGTTGGTATGTAATATAGATATGAACAGACTGAGAGATGTGAATAAAGATAGATTTGAATAGACTTACATAAGAATAGATGGTTAGATATGAATAGACTGAGAAATATATGAATACACCTAGATATATATGAATATAGATAGATAGATAGATATGCCTCTTCCGGATGTCTCAATTATTTTGCTTTAACTCAAATCTCCAAGTTTTGATTCACCATTGATGTGGCCTGGTATTGAACTCACAACTCTTTGCGTCTAATCACTGTATCGAACTGTCTTTTTCCAGTGGGCCAAGTGTTCTTGAGGCATGGCACTTAGAACTAGTACAATCTACCCCAGTGGACGAAATGAAGAGTTCGGTTCGAAATTCCAATATGTCCGGAGCCAACAACGGCCGAAACATTGTTAATATGGCAATGAATATGAGGATAACATAGCTGTTAATTAATTTTTTTTTTTTTTTAAATCTCGCTAAACATTGTTCCTCGGGTTATTTACTCAAGCTCACTAAGTAGGTTATGGTTATTTATCTCGTCTCCCATCTGAGATGTGACGTGGCACAAGATCGGATTTATTGTGGGGACCCGAGCGTGTACACACGGGCCAAGGCCCCAAATTCTCCAAGCCTCCGCAACCGTCAATTGCGCCTGCCTCAGTGGCGAGCTTCGATTCCCTTCTTTAGTGTAGGGCTGGCTACTTCGTAGTGTTATTTTCCTCAGTTGCGCCTCTGTCCGCCTACGGAGCTGCACTCATCCCGAAGACAGAGGGGCAACTGAGAGATGATAAACCCTACCCGGCATTTGTAAGAGAAGGGGTTTATGCGTTGTTTTCCTCTGTCCATCTTGTCCTCAATCTGTCTTGTGAGTATCAGATTTTCTAAGCCCTCTTTCCTCATTATATACCCTAGATTGTTCAAGTGTCTCTTCCTGATATTAAGTGTGTTTCCTTTTTTTTCTATTTTCTTTAAAACTTCATCACATGACATCCCCTTTATCGTTCTGTAGAACCTTTTCTCTAAAACCTCGTTGCTCATATGTCCAGTTCATGGTATTCGCAACATCCTTCGATAGAACAACGTTTCAGTTGCTTCAAGGTCTGCTGTGGTCTGTTAGGGGCCAGAAAGAAGGACACCGGCAGAAGATAGGTTGAACAAGTGTATTGAAATATTAGAACATATATACAAAATAAGAGTGTTCGTAGTCAGCAAATAGACGTGTCCGTCCAAACTGTCAGGTTATACTGTGTCCAGACTTCCTGCTTAGGAAGTCTCGCAGGTTAGTATTTATGAAGGAGGAAGAGTTCATTCTAATGTAGATAGGTCACTATAACAAGTTCAGTATTCTTTTCTTTGTTTCCAGCAACGATTTTCTATTTCTTAATATTCTGCTTGGTTTTTGGAAGGCATCTTTTGATCCTTTCTACTTTTACTGACCTCATGTCCGTATTCAGGTGATTTACTGCCTGTGAAGGTCCTGGATTCTTCTAGCAGAAGTATCCAAGCTTGACAGCAAGACTGCAGCAGCAGTAAGAAAGAAGCTAATATAAACTTTTGGCTTACGGCTCGAAATACATAATTCAGGATTTTCCCCAGGACAATAACCTAGCGTATTAAAAACGTTGCTTTGCAAATGTAGTGGGATACTAGTTACAAGTTCAATACCTCGGTCGGATAGTACAGATCAAGCACACCTAGAAATCAGACGAGCAATGATCGGGTAAATATTAAGAAAAAATAAACACTAATTGACCGAACTAGAAGCAAGATTTCTGTTAGAAATCCTTGAAGGTTTCCCTAATTGATATAACATCTGAGGAAGACCGGAGAACACACGAGCTCAACGTTTGTGATTAAAAAAAAAACAACAGAAATAAAGATATTAATATGATGGTAAATAGTTTAAATAATTTTTAATCTTGTATCGATTTACGCCAACCAATATATTTGTCATTTTAACGACACGTTATACAAATCAATATTTAAGAATATTAGGTTTGTATACAAATTTTAACTTTACTAATACGTTTTCTTGATTGCTTTTGTGACTGTGATTTTTGTGCCAAAATCTCTCTCACACACACACATACACCTCTCTCTCTCTCTCTTCCTCTCTATTTGCCGTGATCTTTCACGGCATGCATGAGGGAAGGAGTAAATACCGCGTCTAAATATTCTTGGAGAAGTTTTGAACGCAATACATATCATCTCTCAGTTGCGCCTCTGTCTTTGGGCAGAGTGCGCTAATGGGCTGCTCTGTCGAAAGAGAGGCAACTGAGGAAAATTATACTGAAAGGAACCCACGCCTGGGGAGCAGCTGCACGAGGCCGCGCTCTCTCATTGCACCAGAGAGAGGGATCGGTGCTGGCACCGAGGTCAGCTCAACCGACGTTTGCGTGAGCTGTGGGCAATTTTTGCCCTTTGCCCGGGTGTTCGCGCTCGGGTCCCTCACCTTAAAAAAGAGCTTGTGTCACATCTCATCTCAGTTGGGAAGCAGGGTAAATACTGCATGTAAATTACTATTAATTAGAGATGGGGCTTTTTAATCTCAGAATTCATGTGGGAATTTAGCTCCAATTTCGCATTCATCCATATAAATTCCATAGTATAGTTTTTACTTAATTTACTATTATATTTCGTTAACTTTTCAAATATTGAATCTATAACTAATTCTGTTACACCGGCCTTCTAACACAAGGGAATTACACCGGTTCACACTATATATAGTGCCAGTAATACCTACCCGGTGTAAGCAGCGACAGTACTACAACTGCCTAGCTGAGTAGTACCTGTTTCCTACCTTTGTATCTGTGATGTTAAATACACTTGTTCCTTAAACCAACCTCGACTTGATTTTCTTATTTTTACTATTGTGCCACGACACAAATTCTAATTTCTATTTTTCCACCTTTATACTATATTGATCTTATCTTATAAATTTTAGCCTCTCTGTCAATCCATCCATGAAATATAAAATAGATGATTTTAATGTTTATTGATTCATCTATTTTTTATTTACCGGTTATCAGCCTTTTGTATGTTATCTAAAACCAGAAATTTTTGACATTGTAAGAATTTGGTGAGATCATAATGATTTCATGATACAAGTCTTACTAATTAACCCATAGCTGAAGGAAAAAGAGATGGTTTTACATTTTTCCCAAGAAAAGTAAATGAAATTTTGAAAAACATAATGAAAAAAGAAGATTTTGAAAATCTAGCTACTGCCTGAAGGAAAATTCGCTATCGGGATGCGGGACCTCAAAACAGTGCACCAATGCGTAAAGATAGAATGTGTCAAGCAGAAGCAAGAACAGGATGGAAACGCTGGATACTAAAAGTCTTGGAGTTGGAGTAATATGATGGAAAAACTAATTTTATCTATTTTGTGCATATCAGCAGCAATTGATTTCTATCATTACTTTCCACACATATTTTTCTGTTACTTGTTTTCATTGATTTCTGATTTTTTTGTTTCATCTTTCATATTCTATGACAGTTCGCCATGATATCTGTGATATCTGTCCAATTAGGTCGAGAAATTCCCCTGTCATCTAATTTTTTTATTTGTTTTTTTCTTCCCCGGGGCGATTTTGTTGCTGTTTTTGTTTCTTCTTCTTCTTCTTCTTCTTCTTCTTCTTCTTCTTCTTCTTCTTCTTCTTCTTCTTGTGCCATGTCCCTTCAGGACGTAAGCGATCATAATTTTTGTCTGTTATTTCTCCTACACTTTGTTCCACGATCCATTTACTCAAGCTCATTAAATATGTTATGCGTTATTTTCTTCTGCCTAACTTTTTTTTCAATCTCTTCTGTGTGTATCAGATTTTCCAAGCCCTCTTTCCTTGTTATGGGTCCTAGTAGTTTCAACTGTCTCTTCCTGGTGTTAAGTATAAGATTCCTTTTTTTTTTCTGTTTTCTCTAAAATTTCAACACATAGACCTTAATATCCTCATCATCCTTCTGCAGAACCACAACTTTCTTGCTTCAATTTTCTCTTTCTTTGAGAAGATTTTCCAACATTCACTGTCATATATGCGGGCATATATCATACAACATTATGGCTGTTTCCTAATAGTTGACTTAGATTTTGGATATATATCTTTGGCTATCCCAATCTATCTTCGGATTTGTGTCTAACTTCCCAGATATTTAAATTATTGTACTTGTTCCATTTTGCCATTTCCAATTTTTAATTTGCATGTTGGGTTCCCCCTTTTGCTAGCAGCCATATATTCCGTCTTGCAGTTAGCGTTTAATTTTTTCTCGCTTTCTTTTACTACGTTCTGTACGAGTTCTTGTTTCCTTTCTCTCTCTCTCTCTCTCTCTCTCTCTCTCTCTGTATGTGTGTATGTGTGTGTGTGTGTGTGTGTATCATATAGGAAAAAAATGAGTAACTACCAACTCCGAGATCCGATCGTGACAATTTGGACTTATGAATATATGTTTTCCGCCAGGTGTATGAATCGCGGTGTCAGGCTACTGACCCCAGTGATTATTGAGTGACTATTGTGTGGAACTATCCAGTCGAATTAGTGTGACTTATTGTTTGTCGATTAGGATTTGCCTGACGTTAAGCCGAGCCGCGCTACTAACAAGGTATTCACTGAAATGGTTAATTATCTTTGGTTGACTTTTACTTCTTTATTCTTAAGTATTTATTTGCGGTTATAATTAAACATTGTTTTATTTTAACGTTGAAGTCTTGAGTTATACTTCATTATTAACTGGCACCGTACGTCACAAACGTCTGCTTTGAACACTGTTTCATCTGCATATCTTATGTGTAAAGATGGCGGCCGTAAGTAATTAATTCTGGTAGGACTTTTAATTTTCTCGGGATCCTTAATGTGCTCTACTTTGATTTCATGACCACTTCTATAGATTTCTCTTCGTTCGTTGGAATTTGTCGTATTGCATTATCGGAACGGTTTTGTTATTTTTAATAATCTTATACTTAGTTTGCATACGACCAGGACGAAATCCCTCACGTCGTCAGCGGTGGATTAGGCTTTATATTCTCTTGATGATTTATGTTTTTATCCTGTAATTTTCCAGACATTGTTTTCTTCAAATCAAGTGTTCAATATTATTTAGCCGCTCGCTATGAACCCATTTGTCTTTGATAACTGAACCACTTTCTTATTTCTAACCATTTCTTTATCAAGTTTTGACCTACTTTTGCATTTTGGGTTTTCCATCATAATGACAAGTTTTTTGGGGTTTTTTTTGGCATTACTTAGAGTGTTGTAAAGCCTGTCTACTTCTTCTTCGACGCTTTCTGACCTAAGTGCATATATCACTAAGATCGACATATTGAATAGCTTCCCTTTCAATTTCTCGAGAAGACTGTCCGCCAATTGCCAGTCACTACAAAATGCACTTTCAAGAGTCAAAACAAAAGTAAGTCATAAAAATATTTTTTTCAGAATTATTGGAAGGTAATGATTGAACTAGTTTGGGATTCTATTTACCCATATAAATATGTAGGCACTAAAATCAAACATGATATTTAGAATGACCAGTCATTGGCTTAGAACTTCAATAGATAAAATGTCTGAAGGAGTGCATTGGCTAATTAATTTATCTTTTGTAAATTGCACTGATTGGTTGCCTTTGATTTGTAAGAATGAACTTTGATTTTTTATGTTATAATTAATTTTAGTTGGAATATGCATTTATCATATGAAGAAATTGACAACAATCAGTGATTTAAAATTTGTCTGCAATAAGATTATGTTTTTCCATATGAAACCATTTTTTATTTAATCAAAATAAAATTTGCATTTACGGTTTTCTTTCAGCTTAAATCTAAGTTGTTTATCCCATTTTTAAAATCTCGTTTTTTTTTTTTGTTTTAATAAACTGTTTAGATGTTTGAACTAATTCTTCACAATAAATAACATACTATCTTGACTTTCCCCCCACCCTGACGTGGTTTTTCTCTATCTTTTCTAAAAACATTTTTCATAACAGATGTTTTAATGACCTCTAATACTTGGCATTCCAAGTGATTCGCAAGAAACAAACGCTAATGTAATGACTTGGACTAATAAAGTTTTAATCATTTTTTCTGAAAAGTCAATAAATAAAAATCTAATAGGTTGAATGCTGTTTTGCACTTAGTTTCCACATCATGATGATCATTTATAGGCAGTCCTGGGTAAGATGATAAACTACATCCGCGTCCTGGGTAAGACGATAAACTACATCCGCGTCCTGGGTAAGACGATGAACTACATCCGCGTCCTGGGTAAGACGATGAACTACATCCGCGTCCAGAATAAGACGATAAACTACATCCGCGTCCTGGGTAAGACGATAAACTACATCCGCGTCCTGGGTAAGATGATAAACTACATCCGTGTCCAGAATAAGACGATAAACTACATCCGCATCCTGGGTAAGACGATAAACTACATCCACGTCCTGGGTAAGACGATAAACTACATCCGCGTCCTGTATAAGACGATGAACTACATCCCCGTCCAGAATTAGACGATAAACTACATCTGCGTCCTGGTTAAGACGATGAACTACATCCGCGTCCAGAATAAGACGATAAACTACATCCGCATCCTGGGTGAGTCGATAAACTACATCTGCGTCCTGGTTAAGACGATGAACTACATCCTCGTCCAGAATAAGACGATAAACTACATCCGCATCCTGGGTAAGACGATAAACTACATCCGCGTCCTGAGTAAGAGCGATGAACTACATCCGCGTCCAGGATAACACTAGATCCGCGTCCTGGGTAAGACGATAAACTACATCCGACAGCAAGGCTTTGATCAGAAGATTTTGAGGAGCATGAAACTATCTCTTAATTGCTAGGTCCACTCTGATCCAGGGTGGTAGCACCTGTCAGGGTCCCAGCTATGGGCAAATAGTTATCTCCCACCCAAACGAGATCAAATGATTTTGAAAGTATAAAAATAGGTTTTAATACCAGTAATAATTCTTGGGAAAATTTTTACCAGTAATACACGTTTGAAAAAAAATATATGCAGCAATAAAAATCTTGTCGGCATTAAATATCCCTTTGAAGTTGATATGCCGTAAAACAAAACAAACCGAAACAAACCAAAACAAACCAAAAATCATTCATCGGGATATATTTTTCATTTTTAGTTTGTTATAAAAATTATTTATTTCTTTTTCTTCGGTTCCATCTTTCGTAATCGCATATATTACTATGATTGACATATTGAATAAATTACCTTTTACTTTCCGCAGAACTCTGACATTTTTCCATATCCTGAAACACACTTTTTATCTAATATTTGCAACGCTCTCCTTCTATTAATATCTTCTTCTTGCTTATAAAGGGCACATTTTTTCCATCATATTACTCCAACTCCAAGACTTTTAGTATCCAGCGTTTCCATCCTGTTCTTGCTTCTGCTTGACACATTCTATCTTTACGCATTGGTGCACTGTTTTGAGGTCCCGCATCCCGATAGCGAATTTTCCTGCAGGCAGTAGCTAGATGACAATCAGGCGACACTGGTAGCTCGTATCCCCCGCCTGAACGGATGAGGAGTGAGTTTTGAAGAAACTGACATCTTTCATGCCGTTTTCTGATATTCGTGAGTACAAGGGGAAAATGCGTCAACAGTTAGAAAACTAACCGTCATAAATTCATTTCTCAAATAAAACCTAGATTTAATTTCAAGCCTGCCTACCTACCTCCAAATTAGAATTACGGATAATCAGCTACGAAGAAAATAAAACGGATTTTCATGCCTATTAATTCACCCCCAAATAATATATATATATATATATATATATATATATATATATATATATATATATATAGGTGAACATTGAAGTCAACACTTAGAAGCGACAGTCTGTTTCATGTAAATGCAATCCTCAGGCCTGAAGATTGCATCTAGCATGAAACAGACTGTCGCCTCTAACTGTTGACTTCTATGTTCACTTTTATATTTACACACGCTCTATCTCTTATGTTGAGCACTTTATTTATTTATCCCATAAATATAGCACACCTTAAGAATATATTTCTTCATATATATATATATATATATATATATATATATATATATATATACTAAAATTTACACTAAAATTCAGAAATGTCCCTTAAAATTTGTTCAAATGCATTCATAGTGCTACTTTTTGCCTTCCACCCCAAAAGGAACACCTAGAAATAAAAAGAGATTTTCATTTTGCGATGCGTCGCAAACATGGACTTATTCTTCATCTTTGTGTTCGGACAGGTACTTTCGACTGTTTGCGTGCGAGTCAATGTTCCTGGGTCTCCGAAATTCTTACTGTGATTTACAGTCTGAAAAATATAATTGGGATAATCCTTCAAAGATTATCTTTTCAAACAATCCAACATAATCGTAGTTCTACATCATATTCAGATTCTGGCCAATAATCCGCCGGCTGTTCCCTCAGCGAACTTCATCGCAAGCTAAACAAATTTTGATTTAAATTTCATAATTTTGTAGCTTATTCTGAATAAATAGTAAACATACGCACCGAAGTTTAACTCTTGTATACTGAAAAATCTTTCCTACAAATTCGAAAATAAAACTTTTAAAGAGCATAAGGCATAAAAAATAAAGTGTAGTCATTTTTGTTAAGTAGATAAATAAAATTGGCAAATAAAAATTGGCAGATATTTGTAAAAAAAAAATCAGCTCGCCAAATGACGCCAAAAACCTGTGACGTATACCCCTTTATCAAATGATAAGATTTTAATAAATAAAATTATATATATATATATATATATATATATATATACATATTATAATTATTTTTTTTAAATATGATTCCTTCGCTACATAAGAGTTCTCATGTTTCAAAACGACAGTGAAAGTCTCAAAATAATTATTAAAATTAAATTGAATTAAAGTAAAAAGCCCTGTTTCATCCTCAAGCAAAAATTTAGGAATAACCAATCTTGTAATTTACGCATCGTTATAAGCATTTTCATTCGTTACTATGGAAACGGCTGGAGCGACCATTTTTTATAAGGGGCTTAGAGTTAATTTTTATCAACATATCAGTCACCTTCAGGGAGAGCCATCATTCTCTTTGAAATAGACCCCACCCTATCTCAGCTTGACCTCTTCCTTTTTAATAATTATATTGAGGGGTTTCGGCTCTCGTTTTTGAAACATGAGAACTCTTGTGTAGCGAAGGAATCATATGTTTTTAAAAAATAATTTTAATTTAAGCTCTACTTCCGTATGGAGCGTTGTTTTTAAGAAATAAAAACAAACAATACTAAAGAACTCCGGATTATTTACCTGACGTGTTCTTTCCTATTTTTCTACATACCAGCACACACACACACACACACAAATACACACACACACATATGTATATATATATATTTATATATGTATATATATATATATATGACTTTATTTATAATAGAGTAGATGAATACTTGCATTGTTTAAATTATTCGGACTCTTATCCTTATCTTCATTGCCATATTCACAACGTTTCGGCCTAGTACGGTCCGGCTTTCTTCAGGTGATTGGATTTTCGAAGCGAACTGTTTATTTCACCCACCGGGATAGATTGTTCTAGTACTATGCCTGAATAGCACATGGCCTAGCGGATAAAGACATTGGTTAGATCAAGGGACTAAACCAAAAGATTTAAAGAAAAGTAACTGAGACATCCGGAAAAGGTCGAAATGTGGGCAATGAAAATGGGGTTAACAACTCGAATAATGTCAATAATGCAAGAAATCATAATACCTCATCTCAGAGATATAGACAGATATATAGAGAAACATAGACATAAAGGCCGGAGCGTACAACGGCCGAAACGCTGTGAATATGGTAATAAAGATGCGTATAACAGTCCGAATAATGTAAATAATGTAAGTAAACATAATGCCCCATCTCAGAGATATAGACAGACATATAGAGAGATATAGGCATAAAAGGCCGGAGCGTACAACTGCCGAAACGTTGTGAATATGGCAATGAAGATGAGGATAACAGTCCGAATAATGTAAATAATGTAAGTAAACATAATGCCCCATCTCAGAGATATAGACAGACATATAGAGAGATATAGGCATAAAAGGCCGGAGCGTACAACTGCCGAAACGTTGTGAATATGGCAATGAAGATGAGGATAACAGTCCGAATAATGTAAATAATGTAAGTAAACATAATGCCCCATCTCAGAGATACAGATAGAGTAGATGACTAGTTAAATAACTATTACTTCACTTAATTTTCTTTAAATCTGATCACTTTTTTGATGCGTTTAGATCAGTTATTTAATAATTATCCTCTAAGCGTTGTAACTTACAAATTTAACTTAGATCGTCTGTGACACTATTTGGCTTGCTAAAAAAAGAAAGAAGAAAAAAAAAGAAAAGCGAGAATTAAAGTTAGGTGATAAGAAGCTATCACGAAAAGGACACTAAGCGATGTTATTTTTCTGATAAAGAAAAGTGGTAAAAATTTTTATTTCCATTGTCGAGAAAGGAAGATACTGGATTTAATCTGATTTATGTTATGGGGCAGGTGAAAATTCCAGTTTGATCAAATAACCTACGAGACAGAATTCTAAAGAGATAAAAATTAATTAAGCACCCGCTGACCAAAGAACGAAAATGTCCATTGGACCACAAAGAATTACAAAAACAAAAGACTAAAACATTAGTTATCTACGGAGAGGTCGTTTGGAAAAGGCATCTGTTTTGTGCCAGGGTCTGGCTATGATAAGAAAATTATTTTTAATTAACGCCAGAATGCGATCTCATCATATGACCACCCACTTGATGCTGGCGAAAAGCTGATTGATGAATTCCAGGTGATTCGGTTAAGATAAAGAGTCTAGGGTGTGAGGTCTCCTCGAAGAGAAGAAGGAAAAGAAAAAGAAAAAAAAGGGGAAGATAATTTTGTTTTTCTTTGAGCAGGATTTTTTAAACCGAGGCTAGTCTGGCCACACCCACGCTGCTGAGCGCCCATTGGCTGAATGGTGGCATAAGCGTTAGGCGGAGGTAATCATATGAAGAAGGAGGGGAGGCCTGTTGGCACCCATTGAGGGGATAGGTGTGAGATGTCACTGTGAGAGAGAGGGGAACCCGTTGACACGCTCTGAGGGCATGGTGAGATACCAATATGAGAACAGAAGAAGGTGGGAAGACGAAAGACTTCCAAAAATGGAAAATAATAAAATTTTCCTGACCAAAAACAAAGAAGTGAATTGTGGGTTTAGAATTATCAAGGAAACTCAGACCCCGACAAGCCCACCCCGGATTTGGTTGACGTCCATATAAGCAGAATCGCAGCGAGTTAAAACCAGTTCAGTTCGAGTTGGAGTTCAAGTTCGCAGTTGGGGTTTGAGACAGACAGGCAAGCAGTTGCAGTGAGCTGAGAGCTCTGAAGACCCGCCTTGCAGAAGCTGACTAAGATTCGCGCATTATCGACCTCAAATTCTAATCAAGAACAATTTATTTTTGAAGAACGACTTATTTTTGAAGAACGACACCACCGAAACAAGTTTTACGAATATCGACTGGAGATACACCAAGAACCAGTTTTTTAAAGAACAAACAACTTAGGATGTTAAGACTCGCCTAACAAACGCAAAGTGTTACGAATCCATATAGCAGGTTGCGAAGAAGACGCAGTCCTGTATTCAGCAACCATATATAAAATATTGTTATCCTTTTTAACACATTTGAACTTTTCGAGTTATTATTTTATTTTATTTTACACATACTTGTGCGATATCACCCTTGTTCGAACACAGTGTGTACTCCTGATTTGTGAAACCGTTTTTGAAATAATAGTCCAAGAGAATGAATACACACTCTGACTTATTTTGAATACATAAGTAGGCTGGTTTTATCATTAGTACTAATATCTGGAGATTTAAAAAAAAAATGTTTTTATTGGAAGCAGTTCACCAGTGAAGAAATAATTTAATCGAAAAAAATTGTATGAAAAGAATCATCTATAAAATAGGCTGACGGTTAAAACGGAACAGTTTATTCAATTAGCGATATTGTGGAAAATAAAATAAATCATTGTAATGTTGAGATTTTGTTGTATTTCAAAACCTAAGATATAGATTCACAACCACCATTCTTTCCGATTGATTTTCCCGGGAGAAATTTAAAATATTCCAAGCATATTCTTCTACTTTTTGTTTATGAAATATAATCCGATGTTTGAAGATATTTTCTTAGGAATAAATTTCAAAATGGCTCAGGTGATCTGAAGTATTTCCTCTAAAAACAAGAACATATACGTACATATATACACACAGACACACACATATATATATATATATATATATATATATATATATATATATATATATATATATATATATATATATATATATATATATATATATATATATATATATATTATGAAATGGACAAAGTCGGACAATTATTTTAAGACATTTTTTTATGTTTATACGTTCTTTTTATAGATACAAATATTTAAGTAAATGCTCTGTTTATAATAAACAGTATTAAACAACATTTAACGGCCTGAATGTCCGAGAAATTTTCACAGAAAATATTCGTCCTCCGATAGGAATCGAACTTGTATCCTATACGGAACCGTCATATAGTCTGACGTGCCTTTAACGGATTGGGCCATAATCGACCTTGCTAACCGAACGCTACAGTGTGGCCCAATCAGTTAAAGGCACGTCAGGCTAAATGACGGTTCCGTATAGGATACAAGTTCGATTCCTATCCGAGGACGAATAGCTTCTTTTGATGAGAATGGGTGGGTTCTCTCTGAGTTTTCGATGACAGTCCACCTCGTCATGGTGTGAGGATAAAAACACTGGTTGTTGCGTTAGATTACAAAAGCTCTCTTTCAACATGCCTTGAGCCAATATGGAAGAGTAGACTCATAAAATTAACATGAGAATGAAACTCTAGAGTCTGGATGTGCAGAGGGGCCTACCTCCGGACGTCGAAGAGCGAAGAGGATGGATAAACCAGCAGCCGCGAAGTGATGTGACAGCTTCGACCAAGGGATCACATTAACAGCCTCCAACTGGTTTCATTCATGTGGACAGAGGAAACATATACATAAAGAAAATAGTAAAAGTGAAAAACAAACGACGAAACGGAGAAAAAACCACGACATTCTCTACATACGCCCGTATACACAGCGACAGGTGCATGCGCATAAAGTGTTGTTTTCTTCCATTTCGTATGCAAATTCTACTGGTTCTTCGATTTTGTTGAGTTTATCTACGAGAACAATTAAGTTCTATCTATCTATCTATCTATCTATCTATCTATATATATATATATATATATATATATATAGAGAGAGAGAGAGAGAGTGTCCATAGTGTGCACATTAAAAAATTTATAACTTTATTTGTATTTGCGATAGAAATAATTTGTAAAAAGCATTAGAAAGAAGTAAATCGATATTTTTTAAGGTTTTATTGAAATTTTATTTAAGTTCCCGCATGTCCTCCATCATTAGCAATACAAAGGGTAATACGACTTTGCAGTTCAAGGAAAATATTTGCCAACTGATTTACAGTAATGCCTGAAATCACATTAGTTATTTTAGCTATACTTAAAACTAGGTACATTAAACTTTATAACCTTTTTACAGATTATTTCTATTGCAAATACAAATAAAGTTATAATTTTTTAAATTGCACACAAACTTTATGGACACCCTGTAATTGTGTGCGTTTATGTGTGTGTATGTATGTATTTGTTTAAATAATTTAGATGCATTATGCCTATTTATTTTAGTTTTAATCCTTTCAAGTTTACGAATTAATTTCTTTGTGGCTGTAGAAAATTGCTTAAGAAAAAAGTTTTATTTTTCCAAGTACTTCCATTCTTATCTGAGACCATCTTCAGGTGTTGCATATCTATTTAACCAAATATGATTGAATGAAAATATGCTGCCTATATATATATATATATATATATATATATATATATATATATATATAGAGAGAGAGAGAGAGAGAGAGAGAGAGAGAGAGAGAGACAGACAGACAGAGAGAGATGAGAAAGGAGAGAAGTATGTTTATGATAAAAAATACATACACATACATTTTACGGTGTTATAAATACAGGGTTCAATGTTACAAGTAAACATTAGTGAATATCAGTGAATATACATAATATCAAATATGCTGCCTATATATATATATATATATATATATATATATATATATATATATAACATAAGGAGTTATTTTTCAATCATCCTGTATATAGAGAAAAAATACCTGTTTTTTTATATTTATATACATATATGCATATATATATTTATACACATACACATATATATATACACACACATATATATACACATATATATACACACACACACACAAATATATATATATATATATATATATATATATAGATAGATAGATAGATAGATAGATAGATAGATAGATACATAGATAGATAGATAGATAAAGAACTGGTATGCTCTCTCTATATACAGGATGATTGAAAAATAACTCCTTATTTTATGTATGAGTGGCCAGCCAAGAGTCCTGATTTAACACCCTGTGACTTTTTTTCTTTGCAATTGGTTAAAGGAGCAAGTCTACTATATCAAATCAAGATTTTGGAAGAACTTGAAGGGTGAATACAAGAAGATATGTCTTCTATACCATATGTGTTCCTGGTGAAATCAGTTGACGCGATTCCTAGGTGGTTCCAGAAGTTAGTAGCAAAATCTGGTGCTCATATTTTATTTTAAATAAAATGTCATGATAAAAGCTTTCTTCTCGTATCCATTTCTTGCAAAAAAATTATAGTTAATAAATAAATTATATGTATTTTAAAATGCAGAGTTATTTTTCAATCACCCTGTATATATAAATATAGATTCTAACATTATTTCGCATGTCTATAAACGTAGCTTTAATGGATACGCGCATTTGAATTTACATCATTGTTATTTTAAACATCCAACTAAATAAATCACGATTGCGTACTGCATTTCAAAATGTTTTCCCTTTTCCTATCTAAGAAATCACTTTCTATGCCAAGCGTCCATTAACAATGGCGACACGAATTAAATTAGCCTATATAGTAAATGCATATTTAACATTCGGGCATTTCGAAGTCCACATCTGCTTGCCGGAATAAAAGTTTAATCGGCTATTATGATAATTGCTCTATTTACTTCAGTATGATTGTTTAAAAAACAGTGACACAAATATATGTACCCATTAAATATAACGTTGATTATAATATTAATATATACATATATGTGTGTGTATAAAAGATATCTGTATGTATACATCAGAACATGTCATAAATTAGTTTAATTTTTATTCAAAATTTGCAGAATAAAATCTTCAGTATTATTTATATTTGATTTATACATAGCAGTATAACCACTTTAGTCTCCTTTCTTTCAGCATACGGTCAGTTTTAGAACCACTGAATGGACATGTTGTAATCAATTTTTATTGCAATGGTGTGTAGGAATATAAATCTATTTTTGGGTTGTATGAGGATATTTGTTTGGTTTTGAAAAATATTGCGTCATCCATGATTGCATCAAATTTTTATCACGCCTTGTCACTATTGTCTCGACTGTCGATTAGTTGTCCTACGAACATTGTCTGCGATAGACGTTACTCCAAGGAGGCGTACGAAAATGGTAACGCTGTATGAACACAATGGTAAGCCTTACCAGTGGTCAAATCAAAGTACTAGACTGGCCCGAATCTGTGGTCAATCTGTGTTCAATCTGCAAAGAAAGCCTTTTTGAAATGGTCATACGAAGTACTAGCATGTGCACTGGGTCATGTTTCATTGGGGAAATATGAAAAAAATAACGGAATTATTTGTTTTGTTTCAATTAATTTGCACAAGTGTTAAGTTCATTGACAAGGAAGAAGATTATGTTGGTTGAAAATACTTTCTTCTTGGATGTAAATTAAATGTTTTTTCATTGGTTTACAGGCTTATGGTTGTATCTACGTTCATATTTTTGATAATATTTACTTATTCAACCACAAATAAGGTAACAAAGCCAGAAATGCATAAGGTGTAAGGGGTTGCTAAGTGTAAAAAATATGAAAAAAAATTAAAACAAAATTATTAAGAACAGTAATTAAGAAGACAGAATATAACGATTGACATTGCATTTAAATATTTGATGGTCAAATTGACAGGAAAGCAAAATGTCAAAAGAGATTTTCACAACCGAAAAGTGACTGAAAAGAAACCTTTAGCATAGAATGCGAGGTTACATCTAGAAATTTTAACTGTAAAAAGATGAGAGATAGCTGCCAATTAAGTATTGTGCTTAAATTCGAAAAGTCAAGGTACCATAGAAGACGTCTCATCATAACAGGTACGATGAAACTATATAAAAGGTACAGGAAATCGACCTTACAGCGACGGGAAAGTTACGAATCTCTTTCTCACTCTCACACAGAGACACACGCACTTTTTCCTCTCACCATTGCTCAATCGGGAAGACATAGGGAGGCTGACACAAAACGATTTTAATCTGTTCTTTTTCTAGTTTAATAGCTCAAAGGATTTTTCAGTTATTCGCATGACAAATTCTGTTAAGATGGCCAAACATCTTATCTGGAAAAAAGAAACTTAATTAGTTTATTTTTTTATTTTTATTTTTTTTTTGTAGATATTAAACATTGTGGGGAAAATTGCCACGTCTTATTATTTCTTAAATAATATACTTATTCAAACTTTTGAATTTTGATAATAAATTCTAATGCGTAAGACCATAAACTTACTGTAGGTTATATTTAAGAGTGTTGTAATATAATTAGATATATCTATTTTGAGAAGGTGGTAATTTTTGGTAATATACGGGAACCATTTTTAGCCAAGATAGATAGATAGATAGATAGATAGATAGATAGATAGATAGATATAAACTGACCGAGATAGAAAATAATAGATAGATAGATAGATAGATAGATAGATAGATATAAACAGACCTAGATAGATAGATAGATAGATAGATAGATAGATAGATAGATAGATAGATATAAACAGACCGAGATAGAAAATAATAGAGAGATAGATAGATAGATAGATAGATATAAACAGACCGAGATAGAAAATAATAGAGAGATAGATAGATAGATAGATAGATATAAACAGACCGAGATAGAAAATAATAGAGAGAGAGATAGATAGATATAAACAGACCGAGATAGATAGATAGACATAAACAGACCGAGATAGATAGATAGATAGATAGATAGATATAAACAGACCGAGATAGATAGATAGATAGATAGATAGATAGATAGATATAAACAGACCGAGATAGATAGATAGATAGATAGATAGATAGAAACAGACCGAGATAGATAGATAGATAGATAGATAGATAGATAGAAACAGACCGAGATAGATAGATAGATAGATAGATAGATAGATAGATAGATATAAACAGACCGAGATAGAAAATAATTGATAGATAGATAGATAGATCTATTAGCTACGATCTCTCAAAATCGTAGGTGATTATTCCATCCACATCTTCCAGGTCTTTGTAGCGATTTTACACTCCCTGTAAGCCCATTCCTTCCAGTGACTTTACCACTTTTCTTTCTATCAGTTCAACATATTCAGAGAAAGGGATCGTCTGCTGCTTACAACACCGAGCAAAAGTCATAAATGGTGACCCAGTGACATCAGATGAAGAATTAGTCAGTATAAGTAGTACCCTACAACATAACAACTACCCTGGGTACGTGACAGCAGCCCCCCAAAACTAGGATAGGCGGGTACAAGAGGAGGACAGCAACACTCAGAAAACAGTCTGCCTGCCTTATGTAAAGTGAGCGAAATAAATTTGTTAAGTTCGACATTCGAACCACCTGAAGAAGGCCGGAGCGTACAACCGACGAAACGTTGTAATAAATATAGCGACAAAGATGAGGACAATAGTCCGAATAATGTAAATAATGTACATAATACCTCATCTCAGAGATATAGATTAAATAAATATGGATTAAATAAGCAGTTTAGTTCGGGATTCCCTGTAGGTTACTCGAATCGATATACACCTGATAAAAGCCGTAGTTGCAACGGTCGAAACGTCGTGATATCAGAAACAATGAAATAGTCTGCATATACGCCGTGTAAATAACAATGATTCCACCTCCCAGACATTAAGGCGGGAATGATGATTTTATATCTTTAAGAGAGAAAAAAATAAAATTACTCCATTACGAGATGAAGTATTCTTTATATCAGACTGCGATTGGCAGCATTAAACGTGATAGCAATTTTCTCTATTTGATAGACACTTTCTTTCTATTTTGTCCTGCATTTACAAAGCTCTAAAAGCAAAGTTTTAGGTGCTATTATTGTTAAGCTTCAATGATCTGCTGACCTCTATCTTAATCATTCTATGGCTACTTTTATTTTCTGAACAAATCAGTGCTGACTACTTAAAGTTCTAGCCTATATCCTTACCCCATTCACTGCCCTCCGGCTTAAGCAAGATGGCGGCGAATGTAAATATCTTATACTGTAACAGTCAACAACTAAGTTAAATTACAGAATGGATGTTTTTATTGAAACTTTTGCTTGGAAATTTATTGCAGCAGGCGTAATGACAGTATAGAATTTATATAATGGCAAAAATAAAACTGATTTTTAAGTAAAACGTGATAAGACAAGTGGTTACATTAGAAGAAGTACTTTCCTAATTTCAGAAGAGACAAAACAAATGTTTTTTTTCTTTTGTCCGCCATTTTAACCGTCTGTAAGAAAAGGTCCAGTAATTATTATCGTTTCATTTTCCCTTTCTTAATCTTCCTGTAAACAAAATCACTCCGGATAACCAATGAAAAGAAATGTATAATAAATGAATTATCTTTTTAAAACATAAAAATGATTACAAATAATCTGCCAGAAAAATATGAAACTCTCTTACAAAATTAGTTTTAATAATTATGTCCCTTTTCTCCTCCCATATATTTTGCAATTTTATTTTGATTTCTGTCCTAAATGAGGAAATTTCTGCTAGGCACATTGTCGGCATAGTTTCTAAGTCATTTTGTACGCTCCAAAAACCAACTTATACGCTAAGATAATGAACAAATGTCCCAGTAAAATGCTAAACAACAATATCAGCAGAAAATATAATTAAATAAAGTATCTGTTCTTTTTAGCGTGAAAATGGATTACACATACAAACGCGTGAGCGCACATACAGACACGCACACATATGTGTGTGGGTGTGCGTGTGTGTAAAAGTGGACAGTGAGTATAATACTTAATGGCTACAGTCTGTTTCATTCTTGAGCGTAATCTTCTGGCCATGTGTATTGTTTTTTTTTATTCGACTATTTACATATGCTAGACAATGGTGTATATTGTTTAATAAGGTCTATTGTATAAATATAACAGAAATACCTACCACATAATGGTAAGACATGAATAGATGAATACGCCATTGCCACCAATTCAATACCATTACCTGGAAGGTATTTTCTGAAAGGCATATATGGAGGGTATTTCCATCGCACCCTATATATATATATATATATATATATATATATATGAAGAAATATAGTTTTCAGGTGTGCTATGTTTTGGGGGTTAAGTGCTCAATACCAGAGATGGAGCGTATGTAAATACAAATATAAACGTGACTATTAAAGTCAACACTCAGAGACGACAGCCTGTTTAATGCCTGACGCAATCGTCAGGCCGCCTGACGAATGCGTCCAGCATATATATATATATATATATATATATATATATATATATATATATATATATATATATAAGCCAACATTTGGATTTACAAGATACACCTGATACTTGAATAGCGTATTTCAAGCTACAGTGATCTTCTTTGGTATTATCATATATTCAATAATAATAATAATAATAATAATAATTTGACTCTATCATCTACCATCAATCCATAAAAACTTGCAAAAACACTATCAACGCTTGTAAATGATCCCAATGAAATGCCGGAATGGATTACTGACGGTATTATATATCTCTTGCCAAAAATGAGTAAAACAGATGATTCGAAAAATTATAGGCCAATAACATGTCTGCCCACCACGTATAAGTTGATCACGTCTGTCCTGACGAACCGTACTTTTTCGAAG